>JARHVA010004364.1:722500-922500 GCA_037957365.1 Torreya grandis | reverse complement strand
GGGAAGTTCTTAGAGCCAAATTTATTTTATAAACTTAGAGCAAGTAGTACAATCAAGGAATTCTACAAATTTTGTCTAATATTTGTCTCTATGTTTGTTATCATGGCTGATTCCTCATTTTTTTGGTTTGATGTTCAAATTTGAATGGTTTTCATGAATTATAGATGTGATATTAAGAATGCAGAGTTTTTAACTTGTGCTTATGCTAAGTTGATTGAAGGATTCTAGATTTAGTTCATTTCCTTTACTTTTCTTACAGATGTGCCAATGTTGTTTGTTTTTAGAAGTAAATCTTCAAATTAAATCTAGTTTCTCATTTGCATTATCTCACTTTTCCTTAGACCCTCAAACCTTGTATGTAGTAAGATTTCTGCCTGTGTAATTTCATGTTATATATTAGTTTAGTGCATGTCTTGATGAAATTCAATCTCTATCATAATTCACGGATTGAAGATTAGAAATACCTTCCTTCTACCCTACCCTCCCTTTTGCTCATTTTTGATCAAATCACTATATTTTAGCTTTTCATTGTAAATATTCATGTTGTATTAGGGTTAGACTTTAGGGTTTGGGAATCATTCATTGGACTTAGTTTAGATTACTTTCATATTCATAAATATTTAGGACCATAGTTGTTCGCAACAACCATTTACATGTTAATTTTGTGAAATAGACATTTATATTGGCCACTACTCCACCATAGATCTTGAGAATATTAGAACCAACAACTCATGCAATGGATTCTTTGGATCCAGAAATGAGAAGGGTTTCTTAAACACTATATGAACCTGATGATACATTTAGGTACATCAACATGTTGGAATAAAAATTAATAAGAGTGGGTTTGAATAAGTGTGACAAATAATTTATTTCAATTATATCCAATCATTCATGAATTATGAAAGTAACATTAAGATCTAACAATGTATAAAGACCATTCACATGAGTATAACAAAATAAATCACACATATGAGTGGGAAACCCTCAAGGAGAATAAAAACCATATTGATACCTACAAATAGAATATATTCCTATAAAAAAAAGATAATTTTTTTTTATCACTAGCTCAACTTCAAGAACCAACCCCAATGAAGTCAAGAACCCACTTGACTAGGCTTTAACAAGCACCTACTTGTAAGCAAGCACCAAATCCCTAAGTGACTCAATGCCAACTCAACCACATAATGAAATTTAGATCACCACACATTTTATCTAATATTATAGTCTCATTTCAAGACCCCCATCTTCTCAACCATGTAATATTTTATTCACTTATATTGCATATCTAAAAATAAGCCTAAACTTCCTTGTATATATGCAAGTCTCATGGTCAGACACTACTTGGTCGGCCCCACACCTTCAACCTATTAGGTTATCCATGTAATAGGTATTATAACACTTTATTAATATTATTAAAATAAAATTTGGACCCATTTTGGTTTGCAACAACTCAATTAGGCCTCATTTCTCTTTTAGGTCTCATGGAGACCTAATTGTATTAAGTATATCCTCTTAGTGTCAAAACTTGATCTTTTTGGGCCCAGTGGACTTATCCGACAATAAAAAACCATTAAATAACTTAGATAATAACATTTAATTACTTTATCCATGATTTTTTCGACATGTATCCTTTACTCATACCATGAAATCTCTTTTAGGAATAACTATCCTATTAGACCTATGTACCTCAAAAGTCTATCTTGCAAAAAATGAAGCTTAAACACCCTTAATTTATTAAACTATGTCAAAAAACATATATATATATATATATATATATATATATATATATATATATATATATATATATATATATATATATATAATGAACTCAAGGTCCTCACTAAATTCTTGGAACACTTTCACTTAGGAGATAAATGCTCAAGAACATCTCTACAACTAGCTCACTTAGAACTGCCAATTTAGCTCAAAAACTAGTGATGGTGACTAAGACATAAAACACCTATGTAGACACTTCTCATGACTATTTATTCATGTAAATGGTCCTATGATATATCTAGACCATACTTAGATATAAATATCATATGGTCTAATGGTAAATATTGTTCTTGTAGACCAATTTCTTGACCCTATGTGACATAGTCTTCTCTGAACTAGACATATCATTTTTTGAGCAACTTTTTCACCATATTCACTAACATAAAAAAAATATTTTCAAAGATTGAAAATGAATTAAAATTAATAAAAAAATCTTAATTCACTTTTTTGCATCAATCTAACATGCTTAGACCCTTGAATCCATTTTATCATCTCTACCTGGGTTTTGCACTATTTGCACCATTAGGTCTAAGTACAATTGGCTAACTTAAATGAAAAATTAGAAAATTTGAAGGATATAACCTATCTAAAAATATTAATGGACATGAAAAATGAGTATTTATATTCTTATTCCATCTATTTACTTCTCTTGATGAATATAACTTTTGAAAACCACAATAATGTTTTGATAAATAAGTTTGTATTTGTGCATTTTCTCTATCATTTGACTAAAAACCACCACTTGGAAGTACGTAAGAGAGTTGAATACTATGATCATAGGATTGAAATATGGGAGATTAGTATCATGTTAGTGAATAAACCAAATCAATTCAAAAACACACTAAACTAACAACATAAGCCTCTCTCAAAGGGGGAGCTTAGTTAACAAAACATGAATAGAAAACACAACTAAAATGTATAAAAAACCTTATTTTACCTTCTTTGGATGATCCAAAGTGATTTTTGTAGTGGTTTTCTCAATTTTTCCTCATGAAGTATGTATCAATGGAAGCTTGGCTACTTCCATCCCTCCTTGGCACCTTGTGTGAATTTGGATTGGTTTGGTTTAGCTTGCTATTTGAGCATTATAACACTAAGATGAAATGATTTTTGAATGCATTTGGGAATTATCAGCTTCTCATAAAAGATCTTATAATTATGGCTTTCAGGCTTATTGTTTATAGACTTTTAGAAGATCAACCATGATCATCCATCTCAATATTGAGATGGTGGCCATGGATAAATCTAAATATTAAATTCATTATACAAATATCCTCATAAATATTTGGGATATAGGGGCATTAAATAAGCATGTAAGGGCTTTGATGAGGCATGGGAGGCATGAATCTTGATATTTATGGCATTTATGGCCTAAGGTTGTCTTCCTAAGAAATGAGGTCACCTAATGATGCAGATATTCAATATTCATTTATAAAAACAAATATTCAAAAAGCTCCATGGAAAATTAACTTAAGATATTGACTTGGTTTAATTAGCCTTAAGCATGATTAGGAAATTGGGTGCAAAACCTTGTCAATTTGTGCACAAATTAATCAAATTGGTCAAAATGTCATATCATTGGCTTGAAATTTGACTGCATTAGAATTTTTTGTTGATGTTAGATGTATTGTATGTGCCATCCCATTTAAGATGTTTCCAAAACCAAATAATAAAGGCATATGTCTTGTGCAAGATATTTGATAAAAAAGAGCAATCTAGGGCACCTAGGTGCAAAAATGTCATTTTGACTCAAAATGATCTGATCAAAGTTAGCTGGTGCATAAAATACATTGCCCTATTTAATGATACTTTATCCAAAATTAACACTTGAATATATCAATTTTAACTCATTTAATGGTTTTTAGTATTTTTAGCAAACTATACATTTTAGTAGAAATTGGTTAAAAGCCTAGTTGAAGGTTATTGATGACCAGTTTTAGGTGTCTACAATTTACCCCTATTTGGAAAGGCATTGTAATATATAAGCACAGTAACATCTTATCAAATAATGAAAAGGTCATGTATGCCTACAACTACAATGATGATGAAATAACTATATGATGCCCCCTCAAGGGGACGGTTGACACAAGGAAAGGTCAACAAGCAGTCCCTCAAAAGAAGCAAAATGAGGGGACCAAAGAAATGAAAATGATGGGGTAAAAACACAATGAGTTTCAAAAATTAGTCAAAATAATTGAGAATGCAAGTGGGACGATGTAAAATGGTTTGCCCAAAGGTAGTTATAGGCATTGTACCCAGATAGTGGCAATGTGGTATGATAACACAATGATTTTTATAAAAGTAGTTATAATCATTGAGAAGATAGAGTTGCCCCAATTAGGATAGATAAAAAAGATAAAAACATGCCACTGTATGGGTAAAAAAATTGAAGTGGTGACAACACAATGATTTTCCCAAAGGTGGTTAGAATCATTAAGGAATGTAGGTGGGATGATATACAATGATTTAACCATAGGTGGTTATAATCATTAGACCTCGATTATGGCAAACATGATTGATTTAGAAAATGATGATGATAATGTGATATAGAGGATAAAGATTAATTGGGACAACTTGTTAGTAGGGAGATACTTGTCTAAACTAAATAAAGGTTGAAATTCTTTCATTTATTAATTGCTCTATGTAGGATTTGATTTGGATTTGAATCAGGATGGTAGTGCTAAAGAGATGTTGATACCACCATTAATGAATAGACTTCTTTAAGTTAAGGTTTGTTGTAGCACATGTTGGTAGGTATCATGGTATAACATCATGAGGACTTGGTTGAAATATGCATAAGGATTGACTCTCATAATCCAATACTCAATAGAAAATAATCCACCAATGATAGAAACCATGATTCTAATGTAGACATATGAATATGGATGGATTAAAGTGTAAGTGTGGGCAAGGAATCACCCAATGAACACACATAGATTGAATCAAGGCAATAGTATAGAAAGCAAACAAATAGGCACACAAACAAAACAAATAAAGAAACAAATAAATTAATTTAAGCCATATGAACATTGCCCTTGGAAAGTAGGTGACAACTTAAAAAACTAATAGAATGGGAGGATAAAATAAAAGGAAGGGGGTGGCCAAGCTATCTCCATATGCACTAGGCAAGTAGATGCTACCTACATAGTTATATGGACATAATATCCAATAAAAACTTTAGGCTAGATGTAGTTCTCCTAGGAAATGGGAAGAAAATGATAACTGATGAAAACAAATAGAATGGATGTGATATAATAATAGGAATGGTCTTGCAAAACAATAAGTGCATGGGATAAAAGGCCAAAAAGGATGGGGAAACTAAGTGACAAATGATTTATTTGTGACTTATTAAAGGTTCCCAGAATCCTTAAGGCAAAAGAGTGGTAAATATTTTTGGTTTTTTATAATAGTTTTACAAATATTTTTGGAATTTTTTAAGTATCTCAACTCAATCAAGAATGATGAGACACTAAATCATTCAAGCTCAAAAAATGGTAAGAGCATTACTTAGGTTGCTCACAAAAATAGCGAGAGAATGGATTAGGTGTGAAATAAACATGACCCATAAAGTTTTGAAATGGCTTAAGTTCATAATAGTTCCACCTTTAGAGAAGGAATATGATGAATTTAATAGCCAATTCAAACAAAAAAATGACATAGTTGGTATGAAGGCTTATTACAACATAGGAAATGGAAAGTTGGTATGTCAAGTCTCAGTAAACAAATATTTCCCCTAGCTTACCCATAGGTGGTTATAACTAGGACATAACGACATAGATAAATGGTACTAATTTACCCACAGGTGGTTATAATTAGTATCAAGACTACTAATAATAAAGGAACAAAAACTGAAGGATGTAACTGCCAAAACTTTTGTCATACTACTCAAAAATATTGTCTCTATCTAGAATGCTTGAAAGAACTATTGAAACTGATTAGACTACAACCAATGGTGAAACCAAGGTCAAATAGGATAGGTTTAGAGTATTCAAAATATGCTTGGTTGATAGAATGAAATGGTAAATAGATAAGTGATAGGCTAAGAGGAATGATAAGAATGATATCTATACAAAGAATAAAAGTGATAAACTGGCACATTTGACACAGTCCTTATAGAAAATACACCATAGTGCTCAAGCATAGTACCACTTGAGGTGAATAATATTCATCAACTCAAGAAGTTCATCTCCATCTAGTCTGGTGAGCTTGTATGCTCTTGATATATAATCCTCAATAATGATGAAAGGTCCTATCTAGTTTGGTTTTACTTTATCTTTATGCTTCTTCTTAGCCATGGTATTTTTTGGTTTTCTTTAAAAGTAATATCACTTAGTTAAAATTTTCTATACTTGATATGATAATTATAGTGGAATTTGAGTTGGTTTTGATATGCCTAAAGATTGTTGAGTGCAACTGTGCATTTTTCATCAAGTAGGTCTAGCTCTTGCAAGTGAGATATTCGATAATCATGATCATCTAGGGCATGTTTGAAAGATATGCAAAGTGAAGGTAACTCAACCTCAATTGGAATGATGGCTTCTATTTCATAAACAAGTGAGTATGGAGTGGCTCCTATGGGGGTACAATTATTGGTATGGTATGCCCAAAGGGCATGGAATATCTTAAGGTGTCAATCATGACCAACATCATTGACAATATTTTTGAGAATGTTAACAATTATTTTGTTGGAGGCCTCAGCCTAACCATTACCTTGAGGGTAATATGATGTGGAAAAAATTTGTGTGATGTTATATTCAACACATAGCTTGTTGACATCCTTTTTCTTGAATGATTCTCCATTATCAGATATAATGTCAGAAGGGATACCATAGCAGCAAATGAGATTGTTGAAGATGAACTTAGAAATTTTCTTTCTAGTCATGTAAGCGAGGGGTATAGATTCAACCCACTTAGTGAAATATTTGATGGTAGTAAGGATGTGTTTATGGCCATCTGAAGATGTAGGATTGATTTTCCCAATGAGGTCAAGTCCCAATATATAAAATATCCATGGTGTCAACATTGGTTTTAGAGTCTTGGTTAGGGCATGAATCAGATTGGCATGTTGTTGACATTCATCACACTTTTTTACATATGTAGTTTCATCTACATCCATTAAGGGCCAATAATAAATAGTACACAAAAGATTTTTGGATAAGACTACCCTATTATAATGGGTACCACATACTCCATGTACATTTCATAACACTAGTGTAGATTCTGCCAAATGTAAATAGTGAAATAGAGTTCCATGAAAACTACGACTATAGAGGGTTGATCCAAGTAGAGTATAATGAGTAGAGTGATGGATGAAGGATTTGGTTTTTTTGTGGTATAGATTAGGTGGTATAACTTGGTCATGGAGGTAATTATAAAGGTTTGAATACTAGATAGAATTAGGACCAATAATATCACAAATCATTACAATGGTTAAAGGTTCATGAGCTAGTGTGACCAAATTCTTGATGAGGAAATGATATTCTCTAGCTTTGTCTTTTTTTTCCAATTAGAGAGATGATAGTAGCCATAGCATTTTTAGTTCTATTACTATCCCTTGGTATATGTTCAAATTTGATATATTCAATTTGTTGTTTAGAGTGTCAACTATAGCTTTGTAAGGAACTAGCTTGTCATCTTTAGTTTAGAAATGGTCTTTGAACTAATTGATGATTAACTAAGAATAACCATAAACCTTGAGATTAATAATGTTGCACTGTATTATCTATTGAAGTCTTGAAATAAGTGCTCCATACTCATCTATGTTGTTAGTATAAGGAAAACTGATTCTGAAAGACTTGGGAATGAGATCCCCCTATGGTGTGATAAATAAGAGGTCTACCCCCGATCCATGTACAGTAAATGATCCATAAAAATATAGCTTCCACTACTACTCTTCAATAGGTATGTTAATGATGGTCATTATGGATTCATATAGAAATTGGAATGTGAGTGGCTTTATGTCTGCAAGGGGTGCTTCAATAAGCTAATCTATACGGACCTGTCCCTTGATTTATTTCTTATTGACATACTCTATATCAAAATCACTAAGAAGCATGATCCATTTGGTCATTCTACCCTATAAATCTATTTTAGATAGTAGATACTTGATCAGATCTAATTTTGAATTTACCATGGTCTTATTGTTCAACATGTAGTGTCATAATTTTTGAGCTACAAAGACCATGGCTAGATAGGGTTTTCCAATAGGTGTATAGTTATGTTCATATGTGAGCAATGTATAACTTCAGTAGTATACCACATGCTCTTTTACATTGGCATCATGTTGAGCTAGAAGTTCCCCCAAGGCACTATCTAGACCTGCTAGGTATAATAAAAATGGTTTTCCTAGCATAGGGGTAACAAAATAGATGGATTTGTTAGCTAATCTTTGAGCTGCTAAAAAGTTGTTTGATAGTGACCATCCTATTTGAATGCAACTCCCTTCTTCAAAAGATGTGTAAATGGATTAAACTTATCTACTAACTAAGATATGAAGCATTGAATGGATTGGATCTTGCCCTAAAAACTATGAAGCTACTTCAACTTGGTTGTTGGTGACATATTTGTTATATCTTAGACTTTGGATGGATCAACTTCAATGCCTCTGTGAGACACAATGAAGCTGATTAATTTTCTAGATGTTACTCCAAATACACATTTTTTTGGATTCAATCAGACTTTGTCCTCACACAGTCTTTCAAATATCTTATGTAGCACTATTGGATGGTTGGCCCTAGTTTTTTATTTGCCTAGTATATCATCGACATAGTCTTCAACAATATCATGCATCATATCATGGAATATGATGCTCATGGCTCTTTGATATGTAGCTCTAACATTATTAAAACCAAATGGCATTACCTAATAACAAAATGTTCCCCATAGAGTGGTAAATGTTGTCTTGTATTTATCTTCTGGTGCTATTTTGATCTGGTTGTATCTTAAAAAGCCATCCATGAGTGAAAACATCTCATAACCCACAGTGGAGTCAAAGATCATGTCAATATTAGGAAATGGAAGTCATCCTTAGGGTAATCTTTTTTTATGTCTCAAAAATTAGTAAAAATTCTAATTCCTTCAAGCTTTTTGCTAATAGGTATAACATTAGATATCCATTCTAAGTAGTCAATGGATCGAATACATTCTACTTCTAAGATTTTTTCTAACTCTTTCTTTACTAATACAACAATACAAGGATACATCTTGTGAAAATTTTGCTTAACTAGTTTGGCATCAATATTTACCACAAGGTGATGTAAAACCAAGGCAGTGTCCAAACCTAACATGTCAAAATAAGCCCATGCAAATTTATCTACAAATTTTCTCAATAGAGCTATAAAGACTTCACATTCTTCTTGAGTGCGAAATGCACCTAATTTTATCCATTTTGGGTTTGATGGAGTCCTAATGTTTACCTCTATTGTATCCTTGACTACAAGGGTTGATCCATCTTCTAGGATAGTAGGCAAAGACTTGAACTATTGCACTATATCAAGGTCCTCTATTAGGACATACTCTTCAATGTATCCTAGGCATGAAGAATATGAGTCCCCTAATGGGAGATTTAGCCATGTGACAAAAATAGTAAAAAATTCATGAAGAATTTAATCAAACACTTATTGTTTCTCAAAATTGAGCTCAGATCCATAGGCAAGTTCATTTTTGGTGGTCTCTTGGTCTGAATTTGAAGAAGAATGAACACCCCTATCTAATGGTGCCTGAAACATGTTTTCACCACTAGACTGGGCTTTATCTTTACTTTTTCCCTGGTTAGAAAGTGCCTCCAAGAGGTTTTAACTTTGGGACCTCAATTTTTTTATTTATTTGTTTTTGGCTAAGGTTGTTTACTCACTCTCCAAAATAGGCTTTAAGATCCAATGTTATTGAGAATCCTGATTTATGATCTCCCAACAAAATGTTGCCCCTAAGGCCTAGAAAATATAGAATGACTCATCAATCTAAAACTCATCAATAAAAAAAATTCATTCTTTTTGGTCCTAATCTATCAGTTGGGGATAGTCTAATGGTAATGGGTTGTGATGAATGATTGGATTAAGGGTACAAAAGCATTATTTTTGAATAGGTTAGTCTTAGTTAAGTCATCAAAGGTAAGGCTATGATTGGACTTTGCTTCACTATCAACATCATCATCACTAGTCACTGGTGATGGAATGTGAATAAGATATGTGGGGTCACCCTCAGGTGGTTTAAATCCAAGTCTATAGGGCCTTTTATACTTGGTCATGGAAATTGGTTTCATTGTTCCTTGTTAATTTAATCTGAGGCCTCTTCCTTCATAGTCATGATTCTCCATGATCCTATTGGGATTATGATACTTTGTACTTTTATAGTGATTAGCTTGGTTTTCATTGTATAACCATGATTCCTCTCCCTCGAGAGGGTCTAATTTTAAGCTAGATGTTGGTACAAACATGATAGGTCCTTTATTTTTGCTCTTTTGTTGCCAATGCATGCATGGGGTAACTATAGGTCTTCCAAATTTCTTTGGATTTTGATGAAGATTGGAAATAGGGAAGTTATCATGGGTCACATATTCCCTTGAGCCATTAGCTAAAATAGTAAAATGATTGGAAGCCTTAGGAAGAGGCATGTGGGAAAGGGAATCCAAGGTATTAGAATCTATGCAATTGTCTTTTAGAGAATCAATAAGTATGGACTTTCCTTTATCTTGCTTAGAACTTGGATTCATGCTATATTGGTAATTATAGCTTTGAAACTTGGCCTTGAGATGTTTTCAATGTTCATATGGGTGCAAATATCCTAGAATATTCACCTCCATCCTTGAATGGGGGAACTTGATACATTGGTTTAGTGTTGATGGGACTACACAAATCTCATGTAACCAAGGCCTACATAGAAGCATATTATATGACAAATCAAGATCGATAACATGGTAAAGTGTATCATGGGTTAAAGGCCCAATGAAAACTAGTAGGCTAATGGTGCCTTGTGATTATCTCTCTTAATTATCTTAGGCTTTGATAGTTATCATTTTTAGTTGGAGATCTACCATTATGTACCCACTAAGCTTGATGAGCTTTAGAGACACTATGTTGAGTCATAATAAATTGTCTATAAGGACACATTTGACTTTATGCCTCTTTATACAAACTTCTATGTATAATGGATTGTTATAGAGTGGGCCAAGGAAGACATATTGCTTTGGTTGAATGTGACTCATTAGGTTGGAGCTAGGTGTCCAATCCAAGCTTGAAATTTATTAAGGGATATGTCACTAAAAATGGTGGATTGGGTTAAAAACTCATTCAAAATGTTCTTGTGGATTGTCAACATTCACAATAAATCTAAAATAGATATCTAGGCTGGTGTCTTTTACAATTATTCCACAATATCAAACTTCTTTTTGGGGCAATGGTAAATGGCTTATTCCAAGGTTGAACGATTAGATGGATAATGAGCAAAGTGGCAAATGGATATGGGCCTAGAATGGTAATCCATGACCTCCAAGTTATTATTTCATAATCAAGAGTAAGTATAGGACCATGATCACTAACAAATGATGGTGATGGTGTGGGACCAAATAGGATAAGTATCAGTTGCTAGTGCATGTGTATGTGGTCATGGGGCAAGGATGAGTTATCAATATAAAGCCCAAAAGTGGAAATCGTAGTTTGTTGGTTTGCCTGCATGTGATCCCAAGTCAAAAAAGGATTATCCATGTAATTTGGTTGAGTGGCATTATTTAAAAATTGTCTAGATTGATTGGTGCTCAATCTAAGATTAATGGAGATGGTGTTAATGCTACCCCTTACAATATGACATATAACTCTATTGTAGTCATGTGTAATTGCATGGTAGGTTTGTTGGTTATTACCATATTGACCTTAGTTTTGTCCATTATTTTTATTTTGTTAGTTCTATTATTGATTTTACTAGTTTTGTTGATTTTGTTGATTCAACCTTTGATTTTGCTATTATTGATTTTGTTGTTGCACTAGTTGTGGCTATTGTTATTGTTACTAGTTTTTTTGTGGAAAAGGGTTTTGATAGATGCCAAGAGTTTGATTGGAGGTGGAAGTACCACCATATAATATGATCTCCCCATTCTCTAACATATTCTCAATTAAATGTTTGATTTGTACACATATTCATAAATTATGCTCGTTAGCCTGATGATATTCAGAGAATTTATTTTCATGGTACCAATCAAGATAAGGAATGCCTTATGGATAATGCTTTGGTATAGGCAAATTAATCACATTAGCAATAACAAGTTTGAAAAATGTAGAATCAATAGGCTCTCTAAGGTCACTAAAACATGATGCATATGCATAGTTCTCCTTGGAGGAGAGTTTTTAAATGGCAAAGGTTATGGCATGTATTGTGTGGGTCTTGATTGTTGTGATTATGGCATTGGTTGGAGAGGGTGTTGGGTAGGAGAAAGTTGAAAAGGTAGTGTAGATGATTTTTTCACCATTTAGACATGATGTGACTCAGTTACTCCATTTCCCACAACATTCCTATTGTGGTTGACTTGCTTTGGTTTATCTTGGTTATTGGCCTATGTTAGTTGTGATGCTTGCACATGAATTGGATGATGGTTTTTGTCTCTTCCCTAATTGGTACCTTGGTTTTGATTAGCTGAATGAAGCTTGATGACTCCTTTAATAATGAGATATCACTCAATCAAAAAACCTTTATCAATTATCTTTTTGAAGGTATGTACACACTGTAGTTCCAGATGATAAGTTATGTCACTATGCAAGTTTTTAGTGAATACAATGGCTAATTGTTCATCTGGTAAACTATGAGTGAATCAGCTTGCAAGTTTTCTCTCCATTGTTGTAGGTAGCTAACAAAACCATCACTAGCTTTTTGTTTAGCTCGTGCCAAATCAACCAATGAAATCTCATGCTTGAGATTATAGGAAAAGTGTTACATAAACTTATATGAAAAATCATCTAAATCAGTTACTAAATTCTTAGGTAACTTCAAGAACCACTCCAAGGCTTGTCCAGATAAGCTCCTTAAAAATAAAAACAAAAGGTATATATTGTTATATGCCATTGGCTAGAAGGAGACAAAGAACTCAGTTAAATGGGCTTTGGGGTCACATTTCCCCTTGTATTTATTAAACTTTGGTGCTTCATATCCTGGAGGAAATGGAATTTGTAAGTATTACGTATTGAAAGGAGAGGACCACACATCATCCAATTTAAAAAAATTAATCTATTTCCCTGCTTGGATGATAGCAATTTCATCATTCATCTATTGTAACTCTTACTCTAGGAAACTTGTGGGAATGTTAGCCTAGGTAGATGGTTGGGTGGTCATAAGTGCAACACTTTGACTAGGTTATGATGGGGGAATTTGATATATGTTGGATTGGTTGGGAAATGAATCAGGAATATGCATACACATATTATGATGTATTTGTTGAAATTACACATTTGGTTGTGTAATATTCTAGTTAAGGTTAATGATGAAGGTTTGAATTAGTGGATTCTGAGTTTGGGTTAGATGGATATGACCATACTATGCCTATTGCATTTGAATAGGGATCTATTTCTGACTACTTGAACCTTATTGTTAAATGGGAACTTGTGAACCAAGACCTTACCTCTAAATGAGTGGCACATTTTGAACAAAAGTTAATTGTTGCCTCATACGTACTTGAGAAACATTAGAACCTCCTTATTGAATAAATCCTTGTTGGGAAATAAATGCTTATTGGGTATTGGGCACCTATTGTTTTCCATCATAAATACGTTGTTGATTAAACATTAGTTGGTTTTTAATTGGCATGTTGGTATGCAAGGAAGAAGGTATGTTTGATATTACTTGATGAAGTATAACATTATTTACCCCTCGTTGGGGTGGTAATATGTGTGGCCTCTACTACATTGGTATATTCATTTGTGCCTATTATTATGGAATTCTACTCATTACCTATTGAGGAGGAATAGGATTCATCATATTCTACTATTGAGGTATGGCATTAGTTGCTGGTTGACTACTTAATCATATTGGTTATACACTTGACAAAGTAGCAGGTTGAGGATTGGAAGTAACCGGTTGAAGTTGGGGCACATAATATCTCATTCCTATGTTGGCATATCCACTTATGGTATTAACTAAAGGTACATGTTGTTGACTAGTTGTTTGTACATTAGTACCACTTTGATTTGGATTGAACATTGCTTGTGCATTGTCCACTGTATTTGGTGCATTATTTTGCATAGAAGTAGAAGACACTTCTTCAATAATTGGTGTATGTAATAAGTTGTCTACTAAAATGTTTTGCATGAATGGGTCTACACCATATTTTTATTAATCGGTTAACTCTATTAAAACTCTTGTTAAAATAAGTCAATAAGAGGTTTATTTACCATGGTCATATGATTAAAGTTGCATGCTAGATTCAAGTAGGTTTGATATATTACCTGCATTTGGTTGAAGTGGTCTTCCATGAGGTTTATTCCTTTGTTAGGTAGATTTGGATCTTGATATTTGGTTTGAACTAGAGTCAAAGGATTTATAGAAGAAGCCTGTTGACTATACAATATGTTGTGAGGCATTATTACCAGGCTTGGTAAACTTTCATGAGGAAAGTCCATTGGAAACTTAGCCCCTACTTCTATCGATCTAACCAAAATCTCATCTTTGATCGCCAACAAATGTAATTTAAACAAATAAGGATCAAATGGGGAAGGTGCATTAGTAGAGTAGAATTTTTGAGGAATTGGTTCTTTATCTATGGGTATAATAGCTAGGTATTGTGTGGTTTGTTCTTGATCCTATTTTGAATATGGTGGCATATTAAACAAATAGTTAGCCAATGGATTTTGGTTTTGTGCACCTATTTGAGTATTATAATAGGGATAAGGATCCGTCACATAATAAATATTATCTACATAGGGGTATTGTACCATTTATTCTTGCATAACTATAGTACTAATCCTTGGATTGTACATGAGTCCACTACGAGTGTAGGAATACATGTTAGGATCTATAGTGAATGTTTTGCGATAGAAAGGGTAGAGAGTTATATAAAATATAAAAAGATAATGTCTAAAGATATAATGTTCAAAATTGGTCTATATTTGTCAAAAGAAATGGATATGTATATCCAAAAAGGCTTATACAAAGATTTGTGATAAAACAAGATAGTGTTAAGTATCTAATGCCTCATGTTTCACATAAAGATGATCAAGTAAATGGACTAAAAATCAAAATGATAAAATCTAAGGCCAAAGTGTCTCAAATTAGTCTAATCTAGGAAAATAAAATTTGCTGGGTCTTTTTTCCAAATATGAATTCAAAATCTAGGCTCAAACAAGGCATGCACTAGGACTATTGGCCAAACATCATCAAAAGCTAGACTTTGGAATAGATGAGATTTTAATCTAATGGATTTGAAACACTTCTAGTAAAAACTAGTCATTTGACTCTTGGATATAAATTTGATCAACTAGGTATGAAATATGAAATAAAAAGCACTTTTAGATAGTTTATTTTCTTTTAAATAATGTTATAAAATTAGTCTCTTGTGATGAATAGGCTAGATAAAGGTGAATGGCATAACTATGCTAGACAAAGATTCTCAAAAGGTATAATCAGATTAGCTTGAAAAATGTGCACAAACTTAAACTCTATGCAAGAGGGTCTATGAAACAATGCTTAAAATGATTTTGGGTAGCGTAACAATGCTAGACTACTCAAAAGACGTGACAAAATGTTTATTTCAAAAACTCTCTAAGGAAAATATGGGTTCTCACAAATTTGGTAGTGTAACACTACCTTTCTTAACTCAAATGACATACATACCTTCAAAGTTTTGACAATATCTCTAAGGAAAAAATGTATGCATTCAAACGACCTTAAGTGGAAATAGGATGGTAGCACAAAAATGTTTGGTGCATAGACTTAAAGTACAAGCTTTAGCACAAAAAATCTTAAGTCTATCAAGTGGTGATAATAATTATGAGTCTTAAACAACCTTCAACCTAGATTGTAAATTAAACCTAAGTTCCCTCAAGTTTAGTTAAAATGGTGAACCCACTTAACACATCAACCCTATGAAATTATAAAGGTGAAATTTTGAATTTAAGTTATAAATGAAGGACTTAAATAATGTTTGGTATAATTTTAGACTCAATTGGGCAACATAACTACACCAAAGTGGATGATATGACTCCAAGTTTTGATGAACTTTGAATAAGGAAAATTGATGATTTACGTGGGTAGCATAATGCCTCTTTGTTCAAAGGAAAATGAGGACTATGTGTTTTGGGTTGGTATTGTTTGTTCAGACCAAGTTTTGACTTCAAACAAGACTTTAATCTAAGAAAAAACCAACTAACTAATAGATCTTAGATCTTAAACTAACAAGGTTTCTTGGTATTGTTAGAATCCATCAATATACATCATTTGAGAGGCATTTAATATTCATCAAAAAAGTCAAATATGCATTATATAGTAGGGTTTTTACACCCCTCTTATCTCAAATGATAGTACTATGACATGGACCTTGAGGCACACATTATACCAACAATACTTCTGTGGCAAGTGGGGATTTGTCTAAGATCTATAAGGTTTTAAATGTTTCTTGGGGAATAAATTACACAATGACTTTCACATCACAATGCAAAAGAAAAGCATGTAATTAGGTGTCTGCGACACTTGGCTTGTTTCAAAAAGGTCTTGCCATTTTTTTAATTACTATAACTTATTATTCACTTAGTGTAGTGTGATGTCCAAAGTGCACATATGTCTCATGTGCAACTCCATCACTAAAAGGTGGTTTAACCACTCAAACCTTTGATCCTAGTGATATTGGTTAAAGTCAATGTCAGGAGATGAAACCCTAGGTCAAAGCTTCAATAAAGAGCTCATGGGAGGTAATGAAGTCCCACTCACAAGCTAAGATGTAATGAAAATAAAAAACATAAGAGAAAGACATTAGGGTCATTTTCAAGATCACCCAAACTATTATGAGTATTTGGGGAGTGATTTAGATGGTATTTTTTCTAAGCCTTGGACGAGTATTTTTTTAAATAAGGATGGGCACTTTTGATTCCAAGGGTTCCCTAAAGGGGACAAGTGGAAGAACATACATGCAACATCCCTCTCTTTACCAAACAAAAACTAGTTCAAAAAACTATTGAATGCAAAAACTTGGAAAGATGAGTTCATTTTTAAGCACCACTTTGAAAGATTAAAAGGTGTTATTTTTCCCCCTTGGTCTTAAGTTGTAACTTTGAAATCAAATTATGAAACTTGATTAAGAAATCACCCTAAAAAGTTTTCATACACACCAAAAGAAAGATTTTTATTTTATTTTAAACATCTAGAGAAGTCTAAAAAGCATGCTTTAGTAAATATTTAGCTTGGACCTGTAATGAAAAATGTATTATGTCCCTTAGCTTTGAAGCTATTTTAAATTTGAAAAAATTAACTTGGGAAAATGAAGTCTCAAGTTCACACAGTGCAATCCCACTACTTCATAGAGGAATCTCGTAACTCTAAAAAATTGAGAGTTAAACATGCAATATCTCTATTCGGGTTAGATTAATAAGGGAACACAATATCAGTACTCAGGGTCACAATACCATTACTTGGGGTCACAATCCCACTACTCAAGGTCATAATCCCATTATTTGGGATCAAAATACCACTACTCGAGGTCACAATCCCGCTACTCAAGGTAAAAATAGTTTTTGAGAAAAAAATGAAACTTTAAGTTAAAATAATGGAATATTATGAAAATTTAGGAGAAAACACATGGTTTAAAAAAAATTGTCAGAAATGTAGTCTAGATGACCCCAAACCATGCTCTAAAAATGGCCTATTCTACACACTAAAATACCATGACTCATAGTGCAATCTCACCACTGAGTCGGTGGAGGGATTGAAACTAAAGTGGTGGGATTGAAATTAAAGTGTTGAGATTTCAATTTAAAGTGGTGGTATTGTAATACCATGACTTTGGAGTGGTGGGATTGCAATACAGTGACTTTGGAGTGGTAGGATAGTAATACCGTGACCATGTAGTTACAATATTGCAATATTGCTACTAGCTAGTAGCGAGATTGCAATATCACTACTTGCGAGTAGTGGTATTCTCAGAATCTATGGGTAGAATTAAAGTTAGTGTAAAAACAAAATTGAAATGTAATTCCATGACTTGCAATGACAATCCTGTGACTGTGTCAAGACAAATCTGTGACTTCTAAAAAAATGTGTTTTACTCAAATTTTTCACTCTTTTGGGCCTCCCACTCCAAGATTCAACATGACAAAGGTTAGTAGTTTTCTTGTACGATCCTTATTACCAAATTTGTGAGGCTAGGGTCCCACTAAGTGTGCCATTTTTGAACATAAGATTGCAATAGTGGGAGATTAGTATTGTGTTAGTGAATAAACCAAATCAATTCAAAAACACACTAAACTAACACCCTAAGCCTATATCAAAGGGGGAGATTAGTTAAAAAACATGAATGAAAAAAGTAACTAAAATGAAAAATAAACCTTATTTTATCTTCCTTAGATGCTCTAAAGTGCTTGTTGTAGTCGCTTACTTAGTTTGTGCTTATGAAGTCTGCATCAATATAAGCTTGGCTACCTCCATCTCTCCTTGGCACCTTGTGTGGCTTTGGCTTGGTTTGTATTATATTTATATTTGGGAATCATAACACTAAGATGAAATGATTTTTTAATGTATTTGGGAATTATAAGTTTGGCATAAAAGATCTTAAAATTATGGCTTTGAGGGTTGTTATTTATAGACTTTTAGAATGGTTTGAGGATCAACCATGACCGTCCATCTCAAGATTGAGATTTATGGCCATGGATAAATATAAATATTAAATTCATTATACAAATATCCCCATTAATATTTGGGATGGAGGGGATTTGAATAGGCATGGATGGCTTTGATGAGGCATAGGAGGCATAAATCCTGATATTTGTGGTATTTATGGCCTAGGGATATCTTCCCAAGAAATGAGGTCAAATAATGATGTATATATTCAATATTAATGTTTTAAAAACAAGTATTCAAAAAGTTCCATGGAAAATTAACTTAAGATTTTAACTTGGTTTAATTATCCTTAAGCATAATGAGGCAATTTGGTGCAAAACCTTGTCAATTTGTGCACAAATTAATCAAATTGGTCAAAATGTCATATTATTATCTCAAAATTTGACTAGATTAGAATTTGAGGTCGATATTAGATGTATTAGATGTGTCATCCCATTTATGATGTTTTCAACATCAAATAACAAAGCCATATGTCTTATGTAAGAGATTTGACAAAAAAAGAGCAATCTAGGGCACCTAGGTGTGAAAATGTCATTTTGACTTGAAATGATTTGATCAAAGTTACTTGGACCATAAAATGCATTGATCCATTTAATAATACTTTGACCAAAATTGACACTTAAATATATAAATTTCAACTCATTTAATATGTTTTAGTGTTTTTAGGCCAAATTATGCATTTTGGTAGAAATTGCTCAAAATCCTGGTTGAAGGTTATCAATGGCTAATTTTAAGTGTCTACAAATACATACTCCAATAGTTTATCTAGACATTTGAATCCATTATGAGCTGATTTGAAAAAGATATTTAACATTGAGTCCTTATTATGGTTTTAGGGAGGTTTAACATAGGTTTTGGTGTTAATGATTATTCATAAAGGACTGCCCCTTGAATCCCAAACCAATGCCAGGAGATATTAACTAGGACCCTTCCCCATATCTCCTTAATATCTCAAATTATCATGTAGATGTTACATGTTCCAATGAACATTTGAAAGTGCTTTTCAGGTTTTGAGACCTCATTCAATGAACTTGAGCAGGCCTAAAACACTGATTCATGCAATTTCCTCTAAACTATGACCTCAAAATTTATGAATATGACTAAAACAACCTATCTCACCTCTATCCATGATCACATGTGCACACTTTCCTTAAAATATAATCTTCATTCCTCATTAGGTGAGGTAGGGACTAATAGAGGTATAGGTGTAGACCTAGATGAAAGGTCCTACCACTATAGGCTCACCTTGAAACTATCATGAATCAATCAATGCCTCACATACATGCTCAAATACTGCCAAACAACCTTCACATGCCTATGTTCATTCATTTTCATACACATAATTCTTCATATCATGATTAGGCTCATGACTAGGCTTCCTATGCACTTTATCATCAATGACTTATACCTTCATTTAACCATACTACATTAGTTACCTTCAAATTCTCTTTCTTGCCTTCAAATTATCTTTCATGATAACATCCTTAAATGAAAACACTCTCTCAATGCACCCTATCTCATCACACACTGCCAACCAGGCTTAGTCACCTTTGACATCAACCTTCATAAGATGCACCTTTGACATCAATGACAATACTCAACAATTGATGGAGGTTACTCTCAATACAACACTCAAGGTCAAGACTTTGTGATCTATGTTTCCAATGTCAACTATTACTTTTTCAATAGTCATTCTGTATGATTTATGTATGGTTAGGACCCATGACATTTTGATAGGTATTTGTATACAATTACCTTGAGTAATAGGAGGAATTAGAAGATGAAAAGTATTGTTATTATCCCATGGTGGACCGAAGTTTTTTTTTGAATGCATAAAATATGTACATTGGTAATAATGGTGGCCTTTAGTCTATATTATAGACAATGTGAACAATTTCTCCATTTACTCCATTAACCAAACCTAGTTTCACCCATAGATTTATTATTAGCATGATTTTATTTCTCTTGCATAGAATCAAGGTTGATTCAAGTTGACTATCATGTTGGTATCAAGTTTTTAGATGTTGAACAAACATTTAATATGGTAGGATTCATGTTTCTCATATTATGCATATTCACTCCCAGGTTCCCTTCTATTTTCAAAGTTCAAAAGTAAATAATGTCTATATAGCACAATGTTTTATTTTATGAAACACTCATATGATAAAAACCTTCACAAACATCTACCAAGAAATATGCATAATACATTGTGCATGAATGTTTGGAATTGTAATGTTGATTATTGTTCATGTAGATCATGTAAAATATTTAACTAAAGTATTAAAATGATTTTTTGTCAACCACAACACACCTTGTATGATCACCCCAATGGATGAAAATTCAATCTTGTTATTGATTGTATGTACTTATGTCCAACTCATTTTTATCCAAAATCCCAAACCCAAAATTTTGAATTACTCTTAGTTGGCTCTAATTTTTCTAGTGTCATTGTAATGAAAATAATATCAACATTATAATCATAGAGATAAAACTTGATCTCCCATAGTTGGATTGACATGAACATTCTAGAATTTTTAACCAGCCAATACATATGTCCCCCTATCAGAACCAATGGTATTATAATTTTGACATACAAACTGGGTAAATACATAATCGATTGCCATGAAGAATTAAAACCATTTTAGACTAAAGCAGTGCATGGTGAGTTACATCCTAATTTGTATACATCCAAAATTAGGTTAAACAAACTGGGTTCAACTGTTTATGCTATTTTGAAAATTATATTCCTAAATTATTTTCCAATGTAATATTTCCACATATATATATATGGATTTGGAATAAAAATTAATGGATATGATTTACAACCAGACAAACATTTTTTTTTGTAGTTTTCCAAATCTAGGGAAAGGAACACAATAAACTCTATGCAGAGTGGAAAAAGGGTGCGCTCGAGTCTCCTTATTTCTCTTGGATGCTTGTGTTTACCTCCTTATCTCTTTATACTTTGAAATTTAAATATGCTCATGATTGGGGTCCTTTTTTTAGGAGTGGGGCACTATTACCTTTCTTCACAACACAAAGTGAGAGTTTTTATATACTAAGGTTAGCACTTTTAGCTCTTGGGGAAGAAAATGGGTTTATATTATTTCAAATTGCATGGTGACCATCTTAAATAGATGTAGAATTAACAATTAATAGGTCTTTGAATCAATTCTTGATTTTGTTTCATCAGTGTAGTGTTTATGCACATTTTCCATAGACTTTTCCTAGATAACTAACTTTAGTTTTAACGATAGACTCCCGGTTGAATGAGGAATGATATTTCAAGTTGGTCCTAGTGAACACTGTTTGAGATCATCTCATTGAGTCCAACCCTATGTTGTATTTCACCCAATCCATATTTTTAAGTATTATTAAGTCATTGTAAATTCCCAACTATGTCATAGTAATATTTTGAAATATTAAATGTTAGTTATTATATAAAGATTATATAATCTATATTATAATATTTTCTTATATTAAACAATAAATATATATGAATATTATATATCTTATATATTACACATAATATATAATATATATTATAAAATATATAAATATTATCATATATCAAATATGTAACTATTATATTATATAAAATATAATATAATAAATTTGTTGTAAAGAGAATGGAATAATACTCTGCCATGCAATTCATCATGTGTCTCCATGAAAAAAAATGAGCACCAATTTTTTATGTATTTTTATTTATTTTGGCATGGAATAGGTGGAAAATAATAGAATAGTTAATGTGTTTTGGGCTTTGATGTAGAAATTTATAAAACTTTCCAAGAAAGATGAGGGAAGCAAAGGACCTATGGTTCACTACTTAGATTGACATAAGGATTGAAACCATTTCAGATGGCCTTCCTATAAATTTTGACTGCTCAAATGATATAGAGATCATACTACATATGTTATGCAAGGTTCAATGTCTATCCTTTAAATGTATCATAACTAGGCCCAAAGCTCAAGGCAAAAATGTGTCTTCAATTATCTTAAATTGTTTCCTTTAATGAGTCCCATAAATAGAAAACAAGTTGAGTATTTATGCAACATTTTTCTAGATGTAATCCTATGCATTTTATTCCATCTAATACCATTATCACAAAGGGATCCATATGTTTTGATTTCATTATATAGTAACATATTTTTGTTTATCTTCTCACAAAATTTTATTAGAAAATTTAAATGATTAAAATGCTCTACTGGACAACATTTGTATGGTTTTTATTTATTTTTTCTGATTGTTCACATGGATTCTATCTAAATCTTCAATCAAAGTAGTGGATCAAATAGAGTTGATGTTTAATCAGACTATACAGGGACTACCACAACTACACCTCTTATTGTTGATTCAAACCCCCTCTATCATCCTACTCTATAGCACTGTGACTCCATATCAAGTGATATTATTTTATTTCTATTGAGTTATCTACCCTGAAATGAAGCAACAAACCAACCTACCAGCTAAGAAGGTTTTTAAAAACTATGGAAGACATCAAAACCTAAATGAGTAGTCTGCAAAATCATGTGTCAGCATTGGAATGGGGTCAAATAGTATATTCTTTCTTTTATCTCTTGTGAGATGAATCTAGGGGGTTCTCCCCATTGTATAAGTCTCCAACTAATAATCTTAAATTTATAATTCATGGGTTCCATGAGCATGAGTTTATCTAATGAATTGTTAATATTTTTATGTAAATTATTCAATTTTATTTGAATTATATCTTTCCTCACATGATTTTACTATTTCATGTTATTTATAATTATAATAAATAATATAATAATTTATTATACATAAATATGATACAACATTCATGATCTTTTTGGTGAGATAACCTTCTTCAAAGCATTTTATTTATAAGGTTGGTTATATAAGTTGCATTTATCTATTTGTGTATTTGTTACTCTTTAACTATCAAGAATTAGCTATTTATGAAAAGTTTGTCATCAATGATTCCAAAATATCCATCCATCCACCTACCCAAACCAATTTTTTTTCTTTCACTGTATAAAGTACCTCTAGCCCATATCATTTAATTCCATTATAAGTTGTAGTTTCTTTAAATCTAAATATCATACACTTGTATTTTCCCACAAATTAAGATCATGATTATAAGACTGAAATAAATATTAACTGACTAAAATAATTATGAAATTTATTTTTCATGAAAATATCCTTCATATGGCATGATTTTCATAGCTTTTGCTTTGAAAGGGTTTTGAATTGAGGGGCTAATGAGATTTTTGATGTATTCATGATCAAGATTTGTAATTAAGGGATACCTTAGACAATGTATCCTAAAACACACTGACATATAATATGCACATTGTATATAAAAAACACTATCTTCATTCATTGACTAAGAGGTTACATGATATTATGAAATTTTAAGATATTACAATGACGTTCTTAAATCTCACTATCCAATCCATAGATTCAGTTTTATTTATATTATAATAGAGTCCTTTAGAATTCCACTTATTCAAGGCTATATTTATTTTAAGAACTCTATCTCTCTTCAATTTGACATATTTAACCCTATGGGTTTTAAGCTTTTAAGTGTTAGAACTTGTATCTCCTTTTATAGCTTGCTAACTCCTAATCATTATCATGTCTTCCACACATAGGCTAATAGTTGCAATGAATAAGGATATTCATAAATATGTAATGCTTTTGTAAATATATAGGCTTAACCTAGTGGTAGCACAGTCCTTGTCAGGACCCAGAAGCACACAATTGATTACCTTTTTATTAGCAACTAAATGCAGAATTTAACCAGAATGCACAAGTAACTAGAATTTAGAAATAACACAAAATATGAGAGACAATACCCAATTGTATTAATACTCTTCCATAAAATAATTACAATGAAGAGATGCCACACTCTTCCACACCTTACAGGCTTCCCACACCAAGTGTACAGTAATTCACTTTCAAGAGTTATCTCTCTCAATTATGGTCCCAACACTCAACTCAAACACAGAGTTAGTGTTCACCTCCAACCAGTCAGTATCACTACTGCCAGTACACAAGTACTCAAAGTACTTCAAGTAGATCTCCCATGAACTTGAAACAACTTACAACTCAAATGATCTTACTTACACATGTAGATCTACCATGAACTTGCAACAACCTACAATTCAAATGATCTTAAAATTGGAAGGATCTACCTTGCCTTCCTCTATTACTCTATGACCGAGTACACACCATACTCCAAGTAGATCTCACCTGATCTTGCTACCTGTTGTGTTGCTGATCTCCCTAATCTTGCTACCACCTACAAATCAACTTGGTTTTGCAACACCTACAAATCAATGATCTTACTTACCATGTAGATCTCCAAACCTGGTCTTGCACACCTGCTGACCGAGATCATACATACATGAAGAATCCTTCTGATTCTCCAAACCAGTACCCCAGTGGATCTTCTACTAGAGCTTGCACAACCTACATCTCTACCTGATCATACACACTCGGCACCCCTATGGAACTAGGAGGAGTTACCCTTGCTCTCTTCACACACTGAAGGAGCTAGCCTGCTCAACTCAACTAGCACACCTTTACAATATAGCCCATGAGTCTATTATATAGATCCCATCCAAACAATAATCAGATCTACAGCTCAAGACTAAAATTAGCCTTCTACATGCAAACAACTAGTTTGTTAACAAATTGTTCGTGAACTAATAGTTCTAGAACCACATAGATGACTAACATTGGTCCATACCTATTTGGGGATGACCGACGATGGCTGATCCCTGACTGATGTTGGCAGCTTCCTATCCACCACTGACCAATGTCGGTCAGTCTAACTGACATCGGTGACTGTGACACTCAACAACCTCTTCCCCTGTTTGCATCAGTGAAGCTTTTAGCTCCACAACCTAACAATCTCCCACTTAGAGATAAATAGCTGCACTATACCTGTACTTGTACCCCATCTAATTTATTTCCTAGTTTGTATCCCTCTTCAAGCTCAACCTTGAAGACCAACCGCCACAAAACCTATGGTGCACCTCTTGTCATCTAAGTAACCTACCACATCCGCATCTACAAACCCATGTAGAAAAGAACTTGACCCTGTATCACATGTCGACATGCTATTGGTACCTCTCAGATACTTGAGAATCTACTGAACTGCCCTCGAGTGTTTCTTTCCCAGATCAGCTACAAACTTTCTGACAGCTCCCACTATGTGGGCAAACCCAGGTCTAGTACGCATGTACTTAACCTCATCATGTGAATCAGGACACTATTCATAGAACTGTCCAACCCGTCGACATGCTAACCGGTTTCACACAATCATCTAGAGACAAAAATCAACCTGTGATCTACCATGTCTCTAGAACCCCTTATGCCAAAGAATTTTGCTCCTCTAAATTCTTCATGACATACCTCTGAACTAACTTTACCTTTAGCTCAAAAAAACCTTGCATGTGTGACCCTGCAACAAGAAAACACACAACATACAGTAACAGGATAATGTCACGACCATCATACACCTGGTAAAGAAACCATAATGGTTATAATAACATTGACTAAAGCCATGCTTTGTCATCCACCTGTCAAACCTATACCACTATCCTGGAGCTTCCTCAAGACCATATGACCTAGCCTTCCATCTCACGTGTCTATTCTCTCTATTCTTTAACCAAGGAATCCATTCATCTTTCAGTGCTTTCATCTGGCTAGCAACCCTACCAAATCTCCCATTTGGTTCTGCATTGTCATTCATGCCATGCTCCCACTATTTCCTAGATCCTTCCTGCTCTGCAATGAGCAATAAGTATAAAGAAGAGGAACAATGAATTTGAGGCTTCTTACCCTTTCAATCCTCCACATGGGCATTTGAGACTCCTTGACAACTTGTTGTCCACCCAAAATATGTTCCAGTGACTAACCTCGGTCACCACACAGTCTGCATCTGATTGATGTCAGTTCCATGCGACTGTCCTGACTACCAATGTTGGTTTCCTGACCGATGTCAGTGTTTAACTATTGCTAATGTCAGTCCTCCTGACCGACATCGATCTTACCCTGTCACTGACGTCGGTCCTCCTGATTGACGTTGGTCTTACCCTGCCTGACACCACTGGCTCTGGTCTACACATGACCGACATTGGCACCTATCTGTTCAACGCCGATTCCTCCTGACCGAAGCCGGTACTTGTGTTCTCCTGTGAGTGATGACTTTTTACCTGCGAGCTCTCTTTGGATCAAAACCCTATCCAAACTACTCTACTTAGAGTTACTCAGTCCCATCCACTAATCTCTATCCATCATCTCCTCCATAAACACCAAGGCTTTCTAGTTCTTAAGTTTGTCAAAGACATCAGTCTTCTGCTTAAGAACATGCATCTCCTTCTTGCTCATGTGACCAAGCCTACAAAGCCACATCTTCACAATAGAAGAAGAATTAGTAATACAAGTAGGTAGATAAAAAGTACCTACTTTCTTACCATGTGCTAATTCAAGTGCATCCGCTATGAGAGTTTCTATGCATCTCTCATCACCCAACTTTCCTAAAGAAATTAGCCACATCTTCAAGACTGGGACCTGCATGACCTCCTTCAACACCCATGTGTTGGTCGCCTACAATTTTAGCTGCACTTCCCCTTTGCCAATACTTTGACAAGGCACACCAGCCCCTAAATAAATCTTTCCAAAGTCTCCAAGGACCTTAACATGGAAAAGTACTCTATTTCAGGCTGCATGGAAAGAGGCAACAAAATATATACAAACAAGATTCTACTTTATCCAAGGAACATCCCAGAGCATCCTGTGCAACAACACCTGCAACATTTACTTCTACAGTTCCTTCATGCTGATCTCCAACCAACCAACAATCTTTCTTTACCTGCTCTTTCTTTCCATAACACCGTAATTGACCATTCTTGCTTTTCAATTCCTCCATTCTTAGTGTACTTTCTTCTGCCATTGCTATACTCCCACTCAATCAAAAACCCCTGAGAGTGACCTATAATCAAACACAAACTTGCTCCCTGCAACCTTAGCTCTGATACCACTTGTTAGGACCCAGAAGCACACAATTGATTTACCTTTGTCTTAGCAACTAAATGAGAAATTTAACCAAAATGCACAAGTAACTAGAATTCAAAAATAACATAGAATATGAGAGACAATACCCAATTGTATTAATACTCTTCCAGAAAAGAATTACAATGAAGAGATGCCACACTCTTCCACACCTTATAGGCTTCCCACACCAAGTGTACAGTAATTCACTTTCAAGAGTTATCTCTCTCAATTACGGTTCCTACACTCAACTCAAACACAGAGTTGGTGTTCACCTCCAACCAGTCACTATCACTACTGCCAGTACCACTAGTCAGTATCACTACTACCAGTACACAAGTACTCAAAGTAATTCAAGTAGATCTCCCATGAACTTGCAACAACCTACAACTCAAATGATCTTACTTACACATGTAGATCTACCATGAACTTGCAACAACCTGCAATTCAAATGATCTTACAATTGGAAGGATCTACCTTGCCTTCCTCTATTGCTCTATGATTGATTACACACCGTACTCTAAGTAGATCTCACCTGATCTTTCTACCTGTTGTGTTGTTGATCTCCCTGATCTTGCTGCCACCTGCAAATCAACTTGGTTTTACAACACCTACAAATCTAGATCAAACACATACAAACACCTACAAATCAATGATCTTACTTACCATGTAGATCTCCAAACCTGGCCTTGCACACCTGCTAACCAAGATCATACATACATGAAGAATCCTTTTGATTCTCCAAATCAGTACCCCGGTGGATCTTCTACCAGAGCTTGCACAACCTACAGCTCTACCTGATCATACACACTCGACACCCATGTGGAACTAGGAGGAGCTACCCTTGCTCTCTTCACACGCTGAAGGAGCTACCCTACTCAACTCAACTAGCACACCTTTACAATATAGCCCATGAGTCTATTATATAGATCCCATGCAAACAATAATCAGACATCTAATTACAATAATTAGATCCACAGCTCAAGACTAAAATTGGCCTTCTACATGCAAACAAATAGTTCATTAATAAACCATTTGTGAACTAACAGTTTTGGAACCACATAGGTGACCGACGTCAATCCTTGTCTGTCTGGGGATGACCGATGTTAGCTGATCCCTAACCGATGTCGGCAGCTTCCTGTCCACCACTGACTGACGTCAGATCAGCCTAACCGATGTCGGTGACTGTGACACTCAGCAACCTCCTCCCCTGTTTGCATCAGTGAAGCTTTTAGCTCCACAACCTAATAGTCCATATAAACCTCAATATTCCTAAATTTGACTTATGTCAGAATGGATTGGAGTGAATATACTTATCATTTTTTATCTTGTGTGCTTCATTATCATTTATGAAACTAGTTAAGCATATAATTAAATGATTAGGTGTAGTTCCACATGGCTAATAGTCTGTTCATGGCCATTTCATTATGAATTATTCTCTTAATTCTTAGCATCCAATATTATGCACGTCAATGTTATTCACACCCCATTTTAGATCATCACCTCCATGCATTATTTTTATTTCATCCTAGAAAATTATACATTCTTGTCCCATATACCTTGTTCATTTAATGTGCACTTATAATAGTGAACAATGGATATCTTAGAGATTATTCATAGGTTTAATGAATCTTCCATGTTATTTTGTGCTAGTTATATCATACCATCATTTACTTTTATATGTTTTTCCTCCTTTTTTAAGATTGAATCTCAAGCCTGGTTTATAAAATTCCAAACTTAGTGTTGATTATGATCTTAATTCTATTTCTCCTCTTTTCATCCTAGAAAGTCTTAGGGTCTCTTGTGCATCATTTTTTAAATATCTACTTCAACACCTTTCCCCATTAGTTGGTGTATTATATTTTTATGCACATGAAAATCTAATATTATTATACCTTCCACAAAACTAAAATTTATCTTCTTTAATCATAAGTAGAATCTTGTGTAGTCCTAAAATGACTAATTTTTTTTTCATAGTATGAGTGTGCATAGACAAATTTGTATTTATTCATCAATTGGTTGAGTCTCTTTTTGGGCGATGCAATATTTACAATATTATATGGATTCTCCTACATCAAAATTTATAAGTAGATAAAATGTGATATATGTCTCACATGTGGGGTGTGAATCATATAACCAATGTTTTGATGGGTTGGAAATGTTATGATGCTCCTTTGAACTTCATTTACTTCTTATATAGGATTACTTTGTAATTATTCCAATTATACACCATTATTAGGCCATGAACCATCATCATCTATATATCAAATAACTTCACATAATTTTGACCTATGATCACCTCAGTTGTAATCCATCCACCTCATACTATATCCATTCTTTATCATGTATTCTCTATTCTTCAGTCTCGTGGGTCTACACCCACCTTTGAATGTCTACATCCACCAAGTGTTTCCAAAATTTTACCTCCTTGTGTGCACTCCGTATGAATTAATCCATGTGCATTGTTTCTCCTTTCTTACCCTTTATTTTGTAGGTTTGCACCCACCTTAATACAACCAACTCTATAAAATGTCTATACTCTACTACCTTTTTCTCTTTCCCACCTTTGTGATTCAAACCTTTACTCTACTATGTACACATATTTCCTTATATTTTCCTCCATGGAAAGTAAAAATACTTTTTATCTATCCTCCCTAATGTATTCCATAAGATATTCCTTCAATTTTTTATTATGAACTTCCCTCATCTCCCTCATGTTGTTGGTTAGAAATATCTAAAAAATAATCCCATTGTATTGACTCTACTTCCTCATGTTGATTCCTTCAACAAAATTCCTAGAACCACATGACTAAAAAAATCTCATATTTTATTCTCCCCTCTTATTCTCTATTTCTAAGCACCTATGTACACATAAATATATTGATATCTCCATCAATCACCTCACCTTATTAGCTTTAGGATGATCTCTTCTAAAATTATTATGTGTATCAAATACATTACACATAAAATAACTTGTGTTATCTTTAGGGTTTATTTCCTAATCCTATACTCTTATGTAGGACACTTCTACACCTCACACATCATTTTCAAATCATGTATAATTATCTCATGAAATGGTCTTGATTACTTTCTCATCTGTTGTGCACTGTTGCAACTACACCTCCACTTTGTTCTCCTCCTTTAATTTTATTTTACCCAAAAAATTATGGATTTATGGAAATTAAGAGTTTAAATTCTCTCTTTTTTTATATCCTCTATGTTGATGATATTTTCTCCACACACCTTGTTCTATTGCATGCACACCATAATAACATTTATTGACTAAGTGATTTTCATGTGTCATATAACTTACCTTTACATATTTCTATTTTTTCCCTACTGATACTCTATATTATAAATATTTATTTTGATATATTATCTTCTCACTAGAAAACTTTATATATAAAATTAGAATTTTATGCATTCCTTCTCCTTAAGGTAGTAGGAACTTTCCTTGCATAAATAAAACCATGCACTTTCCTTTCTTATTCTCCCTTGGTGTGTCCTCAGACCTATGTTCCTTACTCTCATTGATGTTGCACTTGGAATATTTTGGTTACACATAAGACAAATCTTATAACTAAGCATCATATATTGATGCCTCATAATCCTATGCTTTCTCTAAAGAAGTCACTTTAGGCCAAAATCCCTTTAGAGTCTCTCCTTATTTTAGCTTGAAAATTATCACCTCTTCCTATTCTTTGTAGAATATATCTTATTATTATAATTAAACACAATCATATTCTCTTTTGTTTCTCAAAATACATATACTCCCACATATTTCCTTCCAAGGAAACTCTTTCCTCTTCATTATTACACCTAGATCCTTCAAGTTTTATCCACCACTTGGGTTGGTCCTCTAAGTGCACTACTTCATGTAGTATTTGGATACCATTTTTGTCCAAAATTGCACCTTATTTTTACCCTTACACATCCTTATTTATTGGAGATCCCTCAATCATTCTAATTCATTATCACACAACCTCTTCTATACCAAATCCACCTTCTTAGAGTCTTCAATACTCAGTTGTGAAAAAAAACTCTCTGAATTTAAGGTCCATTTAATTATATATTTGGGGCCTTCCCTTGTTAATAATCTGGGTACTTGAACTTTAGGTTAATATATAGCCCATATTAGAACCTATATAGGTTCATTTATATAAAGATAATTTTGCTTCTTTGTTGGAGTATTCCTCCCAGTAAATATATTCATCTCCTACCTCATCTATTCGTATATTGCTTGTAATTTTCATGTTATCTCCTTTAATATTCTTGTGATATGTAGCTCTAAGTCACATCTTTTCTTGTATTTTTATTGATTTATATTATTTTCACTTTGTTCTTTATCAATCACACTTTATGGAGAAAAGTCCCATCACCTATTACCCAGTGTGTTGATTGGAAGATTATTCTATCTTTTGTGATTGAACTAATTCTTGTTAGTGGTAAAATTTACTCACTTCTACGTATTTAGTGCCTCTTCATTGGTGATGGATTGAATTTAACTTAATACTCATTATTCCTTCATAATCAACCATTGTGTATGTTATTTAAAAATGTTAACATATTAATGATACTTGTCTTTTAGATCCTCTATCACAATCCTACATAAGATCTTTGGAATTGTGAACTATTACTATAAATTATCCATTCTTGCTCTTTTGTATTTATTCATTTTCACATAGCTCTCTTTTATTTCACATTTTCTTCCTATACCCACCTTTCTCATGATGGAGAACAATACTCAGCTAGTTACATCACATTCATTACTCTACCACCATCTTTTAACTTGTTTAAATTTCATTATTTTCAAGTATTAACCTACTCATATACCAACTAATGCATTCACGATAAAGGTTTAATTTTACTAGATGCATTACACCACATAGCCTAACACACACTCATGATATACAATATCATTATCTTTATTCATCAACTAAGGGGTTACAAGGTATTATGAGTTTCCTCATTGCTACAATGGAACTCTTGGTTCTCACAGTCTAGTCCTCAAACTTGGATCTCTTTATACACTAATGGATTCCTATAGTGCTAAACTAATTCAAGGCTACATGTATTCTTATAGGAATTCTCTCTATTAAAATTGACACTATTTCCCCTATGGATTGAAGATGTTAAATTACGGGCCTTGTAACTTATTTTACAAATTCCTAGCTCCTATTCATTTTTGCTTATTCCACACAAAGGGTGACAACCAAAATTAATGATGTTTATAAATCCTCAATTTATAAACAAATATCTAGGCCTACTATATGGGTAGCATATCCCATAAGAATAAAAAAAACTTTAAATCTAACTTCTATCAAAATTGATTGGTGTGCATTTAAGAGCTGACTTATCTACCTCGTGTTTCCTTATTTTTTATCCAACTTGATGAAATTATGTTTAAATATCTATGTGAAGGCCCACATAGATAATTGTAGGTTGACAACCATTTCATTATGCATTATTATCGTTGGTTTTGGTTTCCAATTTTATATGCATCAATGCTTTATGCACCCCCTTCTATGTCTTCACCTTCATGTACTGATATTATCATGTCTTAAATACCTATGCACTATCACCCCTATAACTTATTCATTTCATGTGTGCTAAAGATATTTAAAACCAAATTAATTTTATATTCTTCATAGGTTTAACGAGTCTTCCTCACACTTCTACACATGCTTCTTCATCGATCATGCACTAACAACTATTAGCATTCCATTTTTAATATTGAATCTCTTACTTATCCACTTAAGTCCAAAGTTAGTGTCATTTAATTCCCTCATTATTTGTGCAATTGGAATATTTTACAGTCTCAATAGGCCTTAAAAATTTATTATGATGTTTTACTAAACATTTGAGAATGAGGATTTGTTCACTAACTGATTGAATCTCTTTTTAGATGATACAATATTTAAAATTATCCTTAGATTCTTATGCATTATATTTATTTGGGGTTTTTCTATTCTTAAGACTTTTGGAGTTTCACTTGAAACCTTCTCTTGCATTTTGAGTGTGTCCAATGACAACCTAATATTTCTAATGAGATAACCCATGATATTCTCCATATTTTCAAGCTTCCTTATTTATTTAGAGATGCTTAAAGTTTTGGCCTTAAATTTCATAAATATCTCTTCTTCTTCATCATATACTCATAGTATATATGCATTATCATGTGTCATATTTTATCTTACTATTAGAGGCTAGTAGAATCCTTCTCCAACATCATAAATATATGTTCTTGTTCATCATATTCAAATATCTATTACTTATCTCATGTCATATTTTATCAAACTATTTTATTCCACCTATATGAGGAAATAATTAATGCAATGTTACCATGTGCCTCTTATAACATGGTTAATGGCACCAAGTACAACATACATAACATACTAATACAAATTCTAAAGAAAAGTAAATAACTTTGATACAAATATCATATGTATTAATCTCAAGCAGACCAATGACTAAGTTATTACTATGCATATTAGCTTGTCAAGAAATATTTTATGCAAAATTAATATCATGCCTCCACATACTTGTTCATAACGTTTCTAAATTATATAAAATGTATGAAAATTTTAGAGTTAAATATATAAATTGAAAATATATCAATATAAACTTGGCGTGATATGGATTTAGTACCTATTATTTTAATAAATGTAAGTTGTAGTTTAAAGAAATTTTTTAAAAAAATAGAGAGAAATATTTTAAAAATAATTAGAGTTGAATTAAAACCTTAATTCTAATTTTAAAATATGATGAAGTATACACAATCTATGGAAGGGAAATTTATTATCAATATTGTAATACATTAGAGTGATAAAAACATAAATGAAACCTAAAAGGATAAAATATTCATCATTGAAATAGTTTTTGGCTTAAATAATATTGGACCTTCATACATGTTGATGTCTTTATATCACATAGATTCTAACAAATGATGAGGATAACTGAGGATTCAACTAATGATGTGATTTACTTTTTAAGATTACATACAAACCTTGTCATTCACATCCATCCATGACACATCAATAATCATGTTCCTTAAGTGAAACTTAATTTTAGTGACCACTTGTGCATGGTTTATTAGGGTACTTTTGAGATACTATTTGACTATAATGGAATTCTTAAAAAATTCAATTCATTTGTGATAAAATACACATATTTCCTTTTTTTTTTTGTTATATTCATTAGTTATCTCCTTTTAATACAAATAAGAAATTTTGTAGGATCATTATGAATTGATCAATAGTTATCAAAATGGAGGACATTAAAAAACTATATTAATTATCATTCATTTCTGCATTCCATGACACTCAATTTATATTTGAAATGCCAATATGTGTTATTTATAAATCACCCTAAATGTTGTATATTAATGGTTGATGACATGAAATATGATTATGAATCACTCTTAAAATTTTAGATGCTATAATTTTATTATTCTAAGAGTCTGTGGCATTATTCACACTGGATAAATTTGCAACATTGACATGTCTCAATCATGTAGTCTCGAGGTCACTATATCATGGGTTTGAAAATTTTACTTTTGATATTTAATTTTAATCGATACTCAAATTTGGTCATGTGTACTTGATAATGTTAGTTTTGGCCCAATTTTACCTTAGTTGACTTGAGCATTTAAATTATTCCTTTTTCACCACCTCACTCTATTGTAATTATTTGTACAGACCCATCCCTTATATTTTTTTTTACACCTACATAAATATTATAAATTTATAAAAAATAAAATCTTAGCATATATAGAAACATTTAAAATTCATCACCCTTCCCATATTAGAATCTACTCACATGAGTGGAGATCGACATTCGATCCTCACCCTATAGGCTAATCTTGTTATTCACCTAACAATGACTCTTTTTCAAATTTAAAATCTCTCTTATAGGGTCAATCCATATTTTTATAATAGGTAGTACAAGTTTTCTTCCTTTTGAATTGATATAAATGATAAAATCAATAAAATATAAAATATATATGAAATATAGATTGGATCTAGATGAATAAATGATGGCAAAGAGGACATGAAATTGACATAGTATACAAGAATTTACAGTGGGAAAACCTCAAAGAGGTAAAAAACCCAGAAAGATGATATTTAATAATTGAGAAACTCTGTACCCCAATTAAAATCCTTCCCTTCTCACTTCTTCACATAAGCCTTCACAAAACCTTTACAAATATTTACCACATACAAATATTAGATTCACTGAGTATATTTCTCATGAATAATACAATAGGGGCAAGAATCTATTTATAATAAATGTGAGGATAGGTGACCATTGTAACCAACGGGTCCATCCTTCTTGAGAATCATTTAAATTGATTGGTTAGTAATAAATCATAATATTTTATTATTTATTTACTTGAGGTTTTCACCTTGTGTTTAATAAATAAATTATTATTATTATTTGATAATAAACCAAAGTATGTTAAGGGTCTAAATTAGCCCACTTAGAAATTAAATATTTTAACACTCCCCCTTACTGTTAAGTGGGGATAAATGTCATAGTCACCTTAATATAGGAATTATACCATGTATATAATTGAAGGATTTAAAAACCTTCATAATGCCAAACACCATATTTTTAAACAAAAGGAATTATAATCCATAAACTACTATAAGTTATGTCTAGACTAGAATGATCATGATACTATATATCACATTTTATCATGAATAATCATCGAAGCATATTTGGATCCTTTTATAACATAAAGACTTCCATTAAAAAGTATGATTTTATGTATTGGGGTAAAAAAGTAAAACTTCCACATGAAGTTTTATAATACTTTACAATAAGAAGAATTATAGAGAAGAAGAAGAAACACATAGCCATTAGGAAGTGGCATTGTCATGCACACTCCCTCTGAAGGGAAACTCCAAGAATCCCAACATTGCATGAAATTGACAAAAATTGGTAGCAACAAGTGGTTTTATGAAGATATTTTCCACTTATTCATCTATAGAATAGAACTGTAGATCAATATAATCATTGATGACTTTCTCTCAAATAAAATACACATTAACTTCAATATGTTCATTTCTTTGGTGTTGCACTCAATTTTTTTCTAGAGCTATACTTTGGTTATCACAATGAAGGATGGTGCTATGAGAAACATCCAAATAAAGTTCTCCAAAAAACATTCATAGCCGCATGGATTCTTTGGCAACTTCCATAGCACTTATGTACTCTACTTCAGTATAAGAGATAGAGATAGTAGATTGCTTCTTGTTGCTCCAAGTGATATCACCTACACCAAACTTAAACACATATCCAGAAGTAGATTTTTGATCTATAGTATCACTTGCATGGTCAACATCACAATAACCATATAATTTATTATTGTAAATGGAAGAATAAAATAAACCAAAATTAATTATTCCTTTGATATAACAAATAATTCATTTATCTAATTTCCAATGATCCAAATATGGATCCTGCATAAATCTAGAAGCAACACCAACAACATATGAAATATCTAGCCCTATAATGGTTACATAAATCAAACTACCAACAAGATGATAATATAAATTAGGCTTATCTTTTTCACATATAGGTTTAGGATCATGTTTAATACCAACTTTAATAAGAGCAGAAATAGATTTACAATCAAGCATGTTAAACTTAAAAATAATATTATGTGCATACTGAGATTGAGATACAACATTTGAAATTTTATCTTGAAATATAGACATTCTTAAAAGAATGATGTATAATGCCTAAATCAATCATTTCAAACATTTGACTTAGTTTATCCTTATATTTATGCATTAAACTATATAGATCACAAGTAATTAATAAATCATCAACATATAATATAATTAGAATCAAATAACCATTATCAACCTTAACAAAGAGATAATTATTTGAATATCAGTTAGCAAAGCCTAATTACTTTAAAAAATAAGTAATTTTAGAATACCAAGCTCAAGGATCTTGTTTTAAATCATACAAAGATTTTTTTAACTTACATACATAATGTTCTCTACTGGGATAAGTGAAACCTTTAGGTTGAGTCATGTAGATTTATTCTTATAAATCACCATTTAGAAATTCATTCTTGACATCTATTTGGTGGATAACCCAACCATTTTGGGTTGTAAGAGAAATAAGAAGTCTAATAGTACTCATTTTTTATATAGGAGCAAAGGTTTCAACATAGTCAATCCCTAGTATTTGAGTAAACCCACAAGCAACTAATCTAGATTTAAATTTGTTAATTTTACCAATTGAAATAAATTTGATCTTATAAATCCACCTAAAACTAAAAATATGCATTTTAATTAGAGGAGGGACAAGATCCCAAATCTGATTTTTAATTAAGGCATTATATTTAGCTTGCATAACAACATTCCATCTATCATCTTATGTTGCTTCCTCAAATGATTAAGGTTTGCATTCATAAATAGTCATTAATGCATGATAATAATATTGACTTATAATTAATTTATTAAGGTTATCAACATTAAAATATTTAATTAGGGATTATGCCCATTTAGGTCTTTTATATTGAACATGAAACTTAGGGGGTTCCTTAGACTATAAGTTAACGAAATCTGGATCAACTTACTCAAAGGAATCCATTTCATCACAAGGAGAAACATGAGAGTTAGGTTCATAAATAAAATAAAACTAATAAGGATCCGTAGAGGGATCACAAAAGTATTTTTAGGGAATAAATAACATTTTTTTATTAATAATATAACATTTAGAAAGATCATACACTCTTAAACCTTTTGTCTTACCTCCATATCCTACAAATATGCAAGAATAGGAAGTGGGGTCAAACTTCTTCCTTTTAACTTTAAGGACAAAGATAGAATTAGGACTACCAAAAATCCTAAGATAAACCACATTAGGTTTATTTTTAGTCCACACTTCTAAAGGGGTAGAAAGATGCAAGGCTTTAGTAGGGACTCTATTTATAATATGAACAATAGTATTCATGACTTTATCCCATAATAATTTTGGAACATTTATAGATTGCAACATTGTTCTAGCCATTTCTATGATAGTGCAGTTTTTCCTTTCAGTAATACCATTTTGTAGAGAGGAATAGGGATTTGTTAGTTCCCTTTGAATACCAAAACTAATGGAAAAAAAATCAAACTCTTTATTAACATATTCACCATGATTATCAATTCTTAATCTCTTAATAAAAAAATCAGATGCATTTTCAACATAAGCTTTATATTTTTTAAACTTAGACAACACATCAATTTTATATTTAATTAAAAAATACTAGATCATTCTAGTGTAATCATCAATAAAAATAACATAATACAAAAAACCAATAAGAGATACAACTTTAAGAGTTCATATAATATCACTATGAATCAATTCTAAAGGTTGTATGGAATTTTCATCATGATTATTTTGAAAGGGGTTAGTATATTGTTTATCACATAAGCAACCCTCACAAGTTTTATGATGAGAAGGGATAGAAAGAATCCCAATAACAATATTATTTATAGACATATCATGTAAACTTATAAAATTAACATGTCCTCATCTTTCATGCCATAATTGAGATTCATTCTTACTATGTGATGAAAGAAAACATGCAGAATGATGTAAATGGATTCTGGTATTTATCTTGGTTGAATGTAAACAAGAAACAAATAAAACTTCACATCTTACCTATGCTCATATCCACCATGCTTTCAATTTTTATTTTCTTTATTGATCTCTATATTTGGAAACTCTATCTCTTCACAAAATATTATTTATGCCTTCAAACATTCTATCTCATATTATACCATTTATCATTGGTCTTATGAGATCCCTCATAAACATTCATTGTTTACTTGTTTACACTCTTCTCTCCAAATACCACTTCTCAAGTATTGGCCTTTCACAACATATTCCTTGTTATAGGTATATAAATGTATAGGTTCAACTTTAAAAAGTCCAAAAATATCTTAAGCAACACTAACTTCTAACCAATGACCAATTTTGTTGAGGTTTCATTAGAGGATTTTCTTATTACACACATTTTTGTATCAAACACTAGACATGGTTATAGTTTCCTGTAGAAAACATGAAAGGTGGAAATTTCAAGTTTAAAGCTATCTTATGATCTTCAAATGAATATGAAGATTATTTGAGGTATTTCACTCCATTATCCCCCTTATTAAGTTTAATAAACCATAACTTTTACACCTTTATTCACCTCATTTTACATGACTGTGATTATCAAGGAATGATGTTATAAGTTTCAAAATGATTTCTAATGCATTGTTGATGATTTTACCACCGTATACTAGCACGATTTTCCTTTTTCAATAATTCAAAAAATTAATTTAATGACCATATGTACTCTTTCTTTATGGTTTTTGTGTTGACTGCATAGTATTATTTGAATGCTACATGACTATATATATATATATATATATATATATACATATATATATATATACATATATATATATATGTATATATATATATATATATATATATATATATATATATCTAAGGGGGTAAAGTTTATTATATTCAACTTCATAATGAGTTCCTTTTAACTATAATTTATTTAATAGGTATATCTTTATACTTTTCACTTCATGTATTCATTTAATCCTCTCAAATTTCTTTATTTGATCCTTTCTCACAAATATTTCATTGACTGTGCACATGCATACATGATCTGGTGACTTTGTTACAGAACTAGAAATATACAAACCCTTTGTAATCTCGATAGAACATTAAGAAGGTTTAAATAACATATTACCCATTGGATTATCAAATTAAATTCATTCAATTTCATTGAAAATTGATTATACCATCTTTGATTCATTACATAGAATTGAGCAGGGTTGCCAACCTACGGGTCTGTGAACTTTTATAAAAGATAATTGTGTATAATGGGCAAAAATGGTTCACCAATAATTTTATCTAAATTTTATAAAATTACACTTCTCTATCTCATTTTGTTTAAGGATTTCCAATACCTCAGTCTTAGGGTTACATTTGATCTCCTACTAACCATGTCTTAATATATAGTGATCTACAAACCACCAAAAGCTTTATGTACATTCAAACTCCTAACATACCTCAAAGTATTTAAGAATATGAAAAGGACAACTTATTAATTCATATGTATATATTCCAACTCTCTTTATTAACACCTTATCAAAATCAATATATATATATATATATATATATATATATATATATGTTCCTTATTATAGTTTCCTCAATTAATAGAGTATACAGATCTATATTCATTTACTCATCTACACACATAAAATCTATTCAAAAGGACATATAAAATTTAAAAAACATAGAAATGTCAACTTATCAAAATGCTTAGAATGATCAAACATGTATTATATCAAATAATATGTTTATGATTAGTTTATACTTTCAACAATGTGCATATAAAGGAGATATAGGATTAACAACATATTTGTCCTCAACTAAAATACTATCTCTACATATTCTGTGGGGTTTATCTTTATTTTCATGTTTGAATCCACCCCTCCATTTTCTCTTACCTTATATGAATCTCGAATGACTTTGAAATATAATGAACATAATCTCATAAAGGCTCTCGAAACCCCTAACTAAATTGTAACCACTTTTCCTAACTTTCCTCTTGTACATTGTGAGAAAGTTATAAACTACCTAAACCAAAACTAATTATTATTGAAACCTATAATGACACAAGGTCATCACATTTTTACCTTTTACAACATTAATAAAATTGAAAAAAAACACATCAAAATGTTTCCTAAATACCTCCTAAGACCATAACAACTCCAAAACATGAAACTAAGCTAGTATTTACATATGAGGTAGTGATGCTCTTGCATCATATTACCAAGGAGCAAGAAAATTTACATGAAAGTGATAAATGATTTGGTGTTGATAGTTCTTTATAGTATCTTCCTTCCAATATCATGTCCACCTCAATCTGAAGGCCTATTTGAAACATATAGGCCTTTGTGATGCTTGCTCATGATGGTTCCTCCTTTCTTCTTCTTTATCTCATATCTCCTCTTGCTTTTCCTCTTACTTTTTATCTTCCCAATATTTGGAAACTATTGTTCATTATCTTTCCTTAAATTACCTTCACATGAAACAAACATATCAATCAAAATCATCTCATGCTTGCTCTCTTAAAGTTATCTTGTTCATTTCTTGCCAACTCTTATTCTTAATCTTGACTCAATATTTCTCTCAATTCCAACTTAGCTACCATGATGCACTCCTTGTCTCTTCTTAGAATCAAATCATTTGTTTCTTCCATTATATTCTTCCATATCTCATTCTTGTCTACTATATACTTATCCTCATCACCTGTATCTTCCATTGGTGATGAAAAAATCACTTCTACTTATTGCAACTCAATCTTGTTAAACATTATAACATGTGTTTCCTCTATTGCTACCACCTTATGAGTGTAAACCACTTCATCATATGCTATTATAATTTCCTTTCTTTCAACTAGCACATTCATTAGTTCCAACTTACTCTCATAGAAGTCATCCTTAGCAACATCTTTATCAACATACTCATCAATAATGATATTGAAATGAATACCTTATTATTTTGGGATCTACTCAATGCTTTCTTAAATAAATTATTCCTATTTATTGCTTGTCATAAGGCATGGTATTGCTTCAAATTATATTTCTTCTTCTTCATCCTCTAATGGCTCACCTTATTTAGGGTAACATATGATTGTGTCACCATATTCTTCCATCCACTCAATTTCTTCTTCACTAGTATGTTGCTCATGTTTCAATCCTTCAAGAAACTCTTCACTTGTATGAAAACATTCAAAGAAAACATTAGTTATAATCTTGTGAGGCTTGTTTTCCTCCTTACATCTTTATCTAGGCTACCTTGCTAACTTCTTCACCCTTTATCTTTTTATCTTCTTGACTAATTAATTGAGAGGCCATCTAACTTTATTCTTTATGCACACATAGAATCTTGGTCTTAACTCTTCCAAGATATTCTTTAGCCTTGTGATTGCATCCTTCATATTATTTATCTATTTCTCTCTCTCTAACCATCTTTTCTTTTCTTCCATCTTCTTATTTTCCATCTTTTTCTTGTGGCACTCTTCACACATCAATCTCTTCATCATTCTCACTATCTCTTCTCTTCTTAACAAGTCTTCCATCTTGTCCTCTTGACCATTTATTTTGTCTTTCTCTTGGAGTCTATCTCTCTCTTGTCCTCACTTGGGACTTCTATCTTCTCTTTTCCTACCTATAGGACTCTCTCAAGCTCACCTATTAGCTTATGGCTTGAGCTTATCAACATATCTTCTCTTCAAGCCTTCTTAGCTAGGGGTTTTGCCACCTCTCAATCTTATTTCAACTATATTAATGCCTCTCCTTCACATTCACCTATAACATCTTTACCTCATTCATGTAATCTCTATTAGCTTCTTCACAACCATATCTCAAACAACATTCAATATGTACTTTACAAATCCTTAATGCATATGATCAACAATGTCAAAATTGTAAATCATACCTATCCATAAAATCTTCTAGCTCTAATATTAAATGATGTAGAGGGCTTCAGGTATTTGTCTTGGCTGCATGTAAACAAGAAATAAATACAACTTCACATCTTACCTCTACTCATATCCACCATTCCTTCACTTTCTCTTTTCTTTATTGATCTCTATCTTCAAAATATCTATCTCTTCATAACATCTTATTTTTTCCTTCAAAAATTTTATCTCCTAGTGTACCATATATCATTTATCTTTTTAGATCCCTCATAACATTCATTGTTCATCTCTTTATATTCTTCTCTCTAAATACCCCTTTTCAAGTATTGGCCTTTCACAACACATACTCCTTTTTATAGATATAGAAACATACAGATTCAACTTTAAAAAGTCTAAAAATATCTTAAGAAACATTAAATTCTAACCAATGACCAATTTTCTCAAGGTTTCATTAGAGGATTTTCCTATTACACACATTTTTGTATAAAACACTTTACAAGGTTATAGTTGCCTGCAGACAACCTAAGAGGTGATAATTTCAAGTTTCAAGATCTATTATGATTTTCAAATGAATGTGAATATTATTTGAGGTCTGTCACTCCATTATCAACCTTATCAAGTTCAATAAACCTAAACTTTTACACTTCTATTTGACTTATTTGTACAGGAATGTGACTATCAAGGAATGATGTTATAACTTTCAAAATGATTTATAATGCATTATGGATGCTTTTCCCACCTTGTACTAACACTATTAAATTTTTTAAATCATTCAAACACTTACTTTAATGACACTACATACTCTTTCCTTATAGTTTTCATGTTGACTGCATAGTATTATTTGAATGCAATAGGACTATATATGTCTGAGGAGGGTAAAGTTTATTATATTCAACTTTATAATGAGTTACTTTCCACTATAATTTATAGACCAAGTCTATCTTGATCCCTTGCACTTAATGCATTCATTGAAACCTCTCAAAACTCTTTATTTGATCCTTTATCACAAATATTTTGTTGACTGTACACATGCATACATGATCTGGTGACTTTGTCATAGAACTAGAAATATATACACCCTTTGTAATCCCAATAAAACATTAAGAAGGTTTCAATAGCATCATAACCATTTTAGTATCAACTTCAATTCATTAAAGGTCATTGATATTTAATTATACCATCTTTCATTTGTTACAAAGAACTGAGTGGGATTGCCAACCTATAGGTATGTGCAATTTTATAAAAGATAATTATGTATAATCAACAAAATGGTTCATCAATAATTTTAGATAGAGTTTATACAAAGTCCGTTTCTCTATCTCATTTTTTTAAAGGATTTCCAATACCTCTATCTTAGGGTTAAATTTGATCTCTTGCTAACTATGTCTTAATACAATGATCTAAAAACCACCAAAAGCTTTATGCACATTCAAACACCTGACTTACCTAAAAGTCTTTAAGAATATGAAAAGGACAAATTATTAATGAATATGTCTATATGAAAAATATCTTTACCAACACCTTCTCACAAGCAAGTTATATACAATGTTATTTATTACAATTTTCTCACTTAACAAAGTATACATATCTATATTCATTTACTCATACACACGTGAAATATATTAAAAAGGATATACAAGATTTAAAAAACACAAAATTTTGAATTACCAAAATGCTCAGAATGATCAAACAGGTCTTATATCAAATAATCTATTTATGATCAGTTTACACTTTTAACACTGTGCATATATAGGAGATATATGATTAATAATAGATTTGTCCTCAACCAAAATACTATCTCTACATATTCTCTGGGGTTTATCTTTATTTTCACATTAGAATCCACCCCTCTATTTGCTCATGCCTTTCATGAATCTCGATTGACTTTAAAATACAACAACCATCATCTCATAAAGACTCTTGAAAACCCATAACTAAATTATAACCACTTTTCTTAACTTCCCTCTTACACGTTGAGAGAAAGTTATAAACTACCTAAACCAACACTAATTATTATTGAAACCTATAATGACACAAGGTCATCACATTTTCACCTTTTAAAACATTAAGATAATTGAAAAAAAACACATCAAAATTTTTCTTGAAGACCTCCTAAGACCATAACAACTCAAAACATGAAACTAATCTAGTATTTACATAGGAGGTAGTGATGATCCTACATCATACTACCAAGGAGCAAAAAACTTTCCATGAAATTGATAAATGATTTGGTGTTGATGGTTCTTTATAGAATCTTCCTTCCAATCTCATGTCCACTTAGATCCCAAGGCCTTTGTGATGCTTGCTCATGATGGTTCCTCATTTCTTCTTATTTATCTCATTTCTCATCTTGCTTTTCCTCTTACTTTACATCTTCCCAATATTTGGAAACTATTGTTCATTCTCTTTCCTTAAATGACATGCACATGAAACAAACATGTCAATCAAAATTTTATCTTGTTTGCTCTCTTAAAGTTCATCTTGTTCATTGCTTACCGGTTCTTCTTCTTCATCTTAACTCAATATTGCTCTCAATTCCAACTCAGCTGCCATGATGCACTCCTTATCTCTTATGAGACTCAAATAATCTATTTCTTCCATTATATTATACCATATCTCATTCTTATCTATTATATACTCATCTTTATCACCTGCATCTTCCATTGGTGATAAAAAAATCACTTCTACTTATTACAACTCAATCTTGTTGAGCATTCCAACTTGTGCTTCCTCTATTGCTGCCACCTTATGTGTGTCAACCACTTCATCATATGATTCTATAATTTCCTTTCATTTAACTATCATATTCATTATTTACAATGTACTCTCATAAAAATCATCCTCAACAACATCTATATCAACATACTAATAAAAAATGACATTGAAACAAATAACTTATTCTTTTGGTCTCTCTTCAATGCTTTCTTGACTAAATTCTTCCTCTTTCTTGCCTTTCATGAGGTATGGTACTATTTAAACTTTTATTTCTTTTTCTTCCTCCAATGGATCACCTTCTTCAGGGTAACATATGATTGTGTCACCATATTCTACCATCTAATCAATTTCTTCTTCACTTGTATGTTGCTCATGTTTCAATCCTTCATGAAAATCTCACCTATATGAAAACATTCAAATAAATCATTAGTTATAATATTGTGAGGCTTGTTTTCCTCCTTACATATTTCTATTGAGTTTTGGAGCTAAAAGCTTCACTGAATATGCAAATATGGAGGTTGTTGGATTACACAGTAATCGACGTCAGTCAGATCCTGCCGACATCGGTTAGGGGTCAACTGGCATCTACCGACATTGGTTATGCATCAGCCAACATCGGTCATCTCTAGATAGACAGAGATAGGCATCAGTCATCTGTACATTTCTAGAACTATTCTAATTTTAACTATTCTAATTTTAGTCTTGAGTCCACTTTTCTAATTATTGTTTGCTTTGGGATCTATTTAAGAGACCCATGGGGCTATATTGTAATTAAGGGAATAACAAGTCAGTTATTGAGTTGGTTGTAATTGATTGAGAGAGAGAACTCTTGAGGGAGAATTACTATACACCCAAGAGGTGTGAGAAGAAGAGCTTTCTTCATTGTATTTCCTTCTGGAAGAGTATTAATATAGACTGTATTATTTCTCGTATCACCTATTCTTTGTTGTTTCTGATTTCTAGTTACTTATTACTTCTGGTTTAATTATGTGTTTAGTTGCTTATATGAAAGTAATCAATTGAGCTCTAGAGCCTAACAAGTGGTATTAGAGCTACAGGATCCTAACAGTTGGTATTAGAGTGGGTTAGTGTTTGTTGATTACAGGTTCACTCATAGGGGTTTCTATTTGAGTGGGAGTAAAGCAATGGTAGAAGAAAGTAAACTAAGAATGGAGAAATTCAATGGCAAGAATTATCAATTATGGAGGATGCAGATAGAAGATTATCTGTATTAGAAAGATATATATTTATCGTTGGGTGGGGTTTCAAGTAAGCCCACAGATATGCAAGATGAAGAATGGAATGTTCTTGATAGAAAGGCTCTTGGATCTATAAGGTTGAGCCTGACATCTTCTGTGATTTCCAACTTATCACAGGCAAAGACAATGGTAGAGATAATGGATACTTTGGCAAATTTATATGAAAAAGCCTCAGCTTCAAAAAGGGTATATCTTATGAAGCAATTATTTAATTTGTAAATGCAGGAAGGTGGATCTATATATAGTCATCTTAATGATTTCCATGAAATTGTAAATTAGTTAAATTCAATCAAAATAGTTTTTGATGATGAAATTAAGGCTCTCTTAATCTTATTCTCTTTACCTAAAAGTTGGCACAACTTGGTAATGGTAGTTAGTAATATTGCATCTACTTCAAATATCTTGAAAGTTGATGATATTGTTAATGTAATCTTGAATGAAGAAATTCATAGGAAAAGCATAAGGGAAACATCAGGTAATGCTTTAAGTATTGAAAGCAGGGGAAGGCAAAGAGAGAAGGGCAAGCAAGGGAAATCAAGGTCAAAGATGGGAAGGAGATCCAAATCTAGAAATGAAAAAATAACCTGCTGGAATTGTGGAAAGAAAAAACATGCAAAGAAAGATTGTTGGTTGAAGGATAACAAAAAAAATCAGCATGAAGGTAATAAGGAAGCAAATGTTGCAGGTATTGTTGCACAGGATGCTCTTATATTTTCTTTGGATAGTCAAGTAGAATCATGGGTTTTAGATTCTGGTGCTTCTTTCCATGCAACCCCAAATAGAGAATTTTTCAATGATTATGTCCATAGAGATTTTGGAAAATTTTATTTAGGGGATGATGATCCTTATCAAATTGTTGGCAAAGGAAAAGTGTAGCTAAAATTGTAGAATGGTAACACATGGGTGTTGAAGGATGTCATGCATGTACCCATCCTGAAGAGGAATCTAATTTCTGTAGGAAAGTTGGGTGATGAGGGTTGCACAGTAACTCTCACAGCTGAATCTTGGAAAGTTTCCAAGGGTGCACTTGTATTAGCCAGAGGTAAGAGAGTAGGTACACTTTATCTATCTACTTGTATTACTGATTATTCTTCTTCTATTTTATCTACTTCAGATGTAGATGCAAAGTTGTGGCACTGTAGGCTTGGTCACATGAGCAAGAAGGGAATGAATGTTCTTAAGTCAAAATGTAAACTTTTAGATTTGAAAAGCATAGATCTAAATTTTTGTGAGCATTGTATTTTTGGGAAACAAAAAAAAGTGAGGTTTCTCAAAACTGGGTCAACAAAGAAGAAGCACAAGTTAGAGCTTGTTCACACAGACGTGTGGGAACCAGCTCAGGTAGCTTCTATTGGAGGATCACAATATTATGTTTCTTTCATTGATGATTCTATAAGAAAAGTATGGGTTTATTGCATAGAGAGGAAATCTGATGTTTTTGACACATTTAAGAAATGGAAAGCTTTGGTTGAGAATGAAATAGGTTTGAGATTGAAGTGCCTTAGATCTGACAATGGTGGTGAGTACTACAGCAATAAATTCAATAGTTACTATTCTATGAGTGGAATACACAGGGAAAGGATGGTTCTAAGGACACCTTAGCAAAATAGAGTTGCTGAAAGGATGAATAGAACAATAATAGAGCATGCACGGAGTATGAAGTTGCATGCTGGTTTGCCCTTAAAGTTTTGGGTAGAAGCTATAGATACTACGATTTACTTGATTAACAGAGGACCTTCTACTGCTCTGGATGGTGAAATTCTAGAAGAGGCTTGGACAGGTAAAAAGGTAGATCTTTCATTTCTTAGAGTTTTTAGTTATAAAGCTTTTGTGCACATTGATAAAGAAAATAGAAAGAAGCTGGATGCTAAATCTATGCGGTGCACTTTCATTGGTTATGGTTTTGAAGATTTTGGATTCCAGTTGTGGAATTTAAAAACTAACAAAATTATTAGGAGCCGTGATGTAGTTTTCAATGAGAAGGTGGTTTACAGTGATCAACTCAAGAGGTTGAATAATTTTGAGCAGGACAATCTTGATTTGAATGAGGTTATGATCCAAAATGAGCTTGCAGGTAAAAATCATCACTCACAAGAAAACACAGGAACTGATGTGAGTCAGGTAGGAACCAACATTGGTCAAAAGGAAACTGACGTTGATCATATGGCAATTGATGTCAATCAAGTTGGTCAGGTGGAACTGACATCGGTCAGATGCAGACTGAGAGATGACCAGGATCTGTCACTGTCAAAAAATTTGGGCAGACAACAAGCTGTAAATGAGTCTCAAATACCCATGAGGAGGTCTATAAGGATAAGTAATCCTCCAATTCATTATTCCCCTTCTTTATACTACGTGTTGCTCACTGAAGGTGGAGAACCAAAAAGTTTTGATGAGGCAATATAGGTAGAATCTAGGAAATAGTGGGAACATGACATAAATTAGGAAATTGATTCCTTGGAAGCGAACCAAATGTGGGATTTGGTTGAGTTGCCAGCCAAAAAGAAAGCACTGAAAAAAATGGGTATATAGGTTAAAGGAAGGAGAGAATAGACAAACGAGACATAAGGCCAGGTTGGTAGTAAAGGGATTTGCATAGAAACCAGGTATTGATTTTGGTGAAATTTTTTCTCCTGTAGTAAAGATGACTTCTATTCAGACTGTATTGTCTTTAGTTGCTATGGAGGATTTGCATCTTGAGTAGCTTGATGTTAAGACATCATTTTTTCATGGAGATTTGGATGAAGAGATATATATGGATCAGCTACAAGGTTTTGAGGTCAAAGGTAAGGAGAAACTTGTGTGCAGGTTGAAGAAAAGCTTATATGGTCTTAAGCAAGCTCCAAGACAATGGTATTTGAGGTTTGACAGGTTTATGACAAAGCATGGCTTTAGTAAATGTAAATCTAACCATTGTGTTTAGTTTACCAAATTAGATAATGGTATTTATATTATCCTATTACTATATGTAGATGATATGCTTGTTGCAGGTTCACACATGCAGGAAATTACTGAGCTAAAGGTAAAATTAGCTCACACATTTGCCATGAAGGATTTAGGAGCAAAAAATAAAATCCTTGGCATGAGTATTAAGAGAGACAAGAAAAATCATAGTTTGATTTTATCTCAAGAGGATTATGTGAATAAGGTGTTGGAGAGGTTCAATATGCAGGATGCAAAACCGGTAAGCACACCTATGGCTGGACACTTCAAGTTGAGCAAAGAACAGTGTCCTAAATCACATGATGAGGTTGAGTACATTAGTAGAGTTCCATATGCTTCAGTAATTGGGAGCTTGATGTATGCAATGGTATGTACTAGACCGGATATTGCCCAAGCAGTGGGAGTTGTCAGCAAGTTTATGGCCAATCTAGAAAAGGAACACTGGAAAGCAGTTCAGTGGATTCTCAGATATCTGAGAGGGACCAACAGTAGGCATATATGCTATGGAGAGTCAAACACTTCTCTACATGGGTATGTAGATTCGGATATGGCAGGTGACTTAGATGGCAGGAAAAGCACCACAGGATATGTGTTCACTGTTGGTGGAATGACAGTTAGCTAGATTTCAAAGTTGTAAAAGATTGTTGCCCTGTCTACTACAGAGGCAAAAGACATTGCAGTCATAGAGGCTAGTAAGGAAATGATATAGATGACTCGGTTCATGGAAGAGTTGAGAAAGGAGTAAGAGAGTTGCAGATTGTACAGTGATAATCAAAGTGTAATTCATTTGGCAAATAATTTAGCCTTTCATTCAAGAACCAAACATATACAGCCTAGCTACCACTTCATTACACAGGTATTAGAGGATGGTAAATTAAAGTTGGAAAAGATCCATATAGATAAGAACCTTGCTGATATGTTAACAAAGCTGATAACAAAGGAGAAGTTGAATCTTCATTCAACTTTTGTTGGTCTTTAAGATTGAACTTGAAGATGGAGAAACAAGCTAGAAACAAATTAGAGGATGTTGTTGTATAGGTACAGGTACAAGTGCAACTATTTATCTCCAAGTGGGAGATTGTTGAGTTGTGGAGCTAAAAGCTTCACTGAATATGCAAATATGGAGGTTGTTGGGTTACACAGTAACTGACATCGGTCAGAACCTACCAACATTGATCAGGGGTCAACTGGCATCTGTCGACATCGGTTATGCATCGGCCAACATCGGTCATCTCTAGACAGACAGAGACCGGCATCGATCGTTTGTGCATTTCCAAAACTATTCTAATTTTAGATGAATAGTTAGTTTGCATGAAAAGACTAATTTTAGTCTTGAGTCCACTTTTCTAATTATTGTTTGCTTTGGGATCTATTTAAGAGACCCATGGGGCTATATTATAATTAAGGGAATAACAACTCGGTTATTGAGTTGGTTGTAATTGATTGAGAGAGAGAACTCTTGAGGGAGAATTATTGTACACCCAAGAGGTGTGGGAAGAAGAGCTTTCTTCATTGTATTTCCTTCTGGAAGAGTATTAATACATATTATATTGTTTCTCATATCACCTATTCTTTGCTATTTCTGATTTCTAGTTACTTATTACTTCTGGTTTAATTATGTGTTTAGTTGCTTATATGAAACTAATCAATTGAGCTCTAGAGTCTAACAAGTGGTATCAGAGCTACAGGATCCTAACAATTTCTTTAGGATGCCTTGTTAATTTATTCACCCTTTATCTTCTTCTCTTCTCCACTAATTGTTTGAGAGGCCATCTAACTTTATTTTTTATGCACACATAGAATCTTAGTCTCAACTCTTCTAAGATCTTCTCTATCCTTGGCATTATTTCCTTCATCTCAATTTTCTCTTCTCTCTCTCTAGCCATCTTTGCTTTTCTTCCATCATATTCTTTTCCATATTTTTCTTGTGGAACTCATCACACATCAAGCCCTTTTATCAATCTCACTATCTCTTCTCTTATTAATAAGTATTCCATCTTGTTCTCTTGACCATTCATTTAGTCTCTCACTTGACTCTCTTTCTCTTGGAGTCAATATCTCTCTTGACCTCACTTGTGACTTCTATCTTCTCTTATCCTACCTATAGGACTCTCTCAAGCTCACCTATGAGATTCTTTCTTGAGATTCTCAACATCTCTTCTCTTCAAGCCTTCTTAGTTAAGGGATATGCCACCTCTCACTATTATTTCAACTATACTACTTCATCTCCTTCACATTCACTAGCAAGCCTCTTTACCTCATTCCTTTAATCTTTATTAGATTATTCACAACCATATATCAACCAACATTCAATATGTACTTCATAAATCATTAATGCATATGAAATCAATAATATAAAAACTACAAATCATACTTGGCCAAAAAATCTTCTAGCTTTGATGCCAAATAATGTAGAGGGATTTAGGTATTTGTCTTGGTTGCATGTAAACAAGAAATAAATACAACTTCACATCTTACCTCTACTCATATCCACCATGCTTTCCCTTTATCTTTTCTTTATTGACCTCTATCTTTGGAATCTCCATCTCTTCACAACATCTTATTTCTAAATTCAAACATTTTATCTCCTATTTTACCATTTATCATTGGTATTGTGAGATCCCTCATAACATTCATTGTTCACCTCTTTACACTCTTCTCTCCAAATACCCGTTTTCAAGTATTGGCCTTTCACAACACATAGCCCTTGTTATAGGTACATAAACCTATAATCTCAAATTTAAAAATTCCAAAAATATCTTAAGCAACATTAAATTCTAAGAAATGACTAATTTTGGTCAAGGTTTCATTAGAGGATTTTCCTATTACACATGTTTTTGTATCAAACACTCGACAGTGTTATAACTGCCTATAGACAACCTGGGATGTGATAATATTCAAGTTTTAAGATCTATTATGATTTTAAAATGATTATGAATATTGTTTTAGGTTTATCACTCCATTATCCACCTTATCAAGCTCAATAAACCATAAATTTTACACCTCTATTCACCTAATTTATATAGGACTGTGACTATCAAAGAATGATGATATAATTTCCAAAATAATTTCTAATGCATTATGGATGCTTTTTACACCTTGTACTAATATTATTCACCTTTTTAAATCATTCAAATACTTACTTTAATGACTCTATGTACTCTTTATTTTTGGTTTTTATGTTGAATGCGCAGTATTATTTAAATGATATAGGACTGCATATGTCTGAGGTAGGGGTAAAGTTTATTATATTCAAATTTTTAATGAGTTCCTTTCGACTGTAATTTCTAGCCTAGGTCTATCTTGATACCTTACATTCATGAATTTATTGATTCCTCTCAAAACTCTTTATTTGATCATTTCTCACAAATATTTCATTGACTGTACATATGCATACATGATCTGGTGACTCTGTTATAGAACTAGAAATATATACACCCTTTGTAATTCCAATAAAATATTAAGAAGGTTATAATAACATCTTACCCATTGTAGTGTTGACTTCATTTCATTCAAGTTCATTGATAATTGATTAAACAGTCTTTGATTTGTTATAAATAACTGAGTGGGGTTGCCAACTTACGAGTCTTTGCACTTTTATAAAAGATAATTATGTATAATCGGAAAAATGGTTCATCAATCATTTTAGATAGATTTTATACAAAGTACACTTCTTTGTGTCATTCTATTTTAAGATTTCCAATACCTATATCTCAAGGTTAAATTTGATCTCCTGTTAATTATGTCTTAATATACAGTGATCTATAAACCACTAAAAGCTTTATGCACATTCAAACTCTTGACTTACGTCAAAGTCTTTAAGAGTATGAAAAGGATAAATTATTAATGCATATGTCTTTATGCCAACTCTCTTTACCAACACCTTCTCAAAAGCAAGATATATACAATGTTCCTTATTACATTTTCCTCACTTAACAGAGTATACAAATCTATATTCGTTTACTCATCCACACACGTGAAATCTATTCAAAAGGACATACAAGTTTTAAAAAACATAAAAATGTTAACTTACCAAAATACCCAAAATGATCAAACATGTCTTATATTAGATAATATTTTTATGATAAGTTTATAATTTCAACACTGTGCATATTAAGGAGATATAGGATTACCAACAAATTTGTCCTCAACCAAAATACTATCTTACATATTCCTTCAGTTTTCTCTTTATTTTCACATTTGAATCCACCCCTCCATTTGCTTATGTGTTTTATGAATCTTGAATTACTTCAAAATACAACAACCATAATCTCATAAAGACTCCCAAAAACCCATAACTAAATTGTAACCACTTTTCCTAACTCTCCTCTTATGCATTGAGAGAAAGTTCTAAACAACTAAACCAACACTAATTATTCTTGAAACCTATAATGACACAAGGTCATCACATTTTGACCTTTTACAACATTAAGATACTTGAAAAAAACACATCAAAATGTTTTTGAAAGACCTCCTAGGACCATAACAAATCCAAAAATGAAACTAAGCTAGTATTTACATAGGAGGTAGTGATGCTCCTGCATCACATAAGAAGGAGAAAATATATATAAACCATTGTTTTCAACACATTCAACAATCAAATACCCAGAATGATTTTTAGTGGATCAACTATATTTAAGTAAAGTTACAATGAAATTATCATTTTTAAGTTGAGAACAAGATAACAAATTATTTTAAAACTTAGGTACATATAAAACATCATATATAATAACATTTGAAAACATTGATTTTCCTTGTTTAGTTTCTTCTAAAAAAAATTATCTCTTAAGTAAATTCTTTTAGAGATATCTCTAGAATCACACAAAATATTAGATAAGAATGTCATATGGTGTGATGCACCACTATCTAAGATCCACTCATTTTTATTTGAAACAAATAAAGAAGCATATAAATCAATAACATTTGAGTCCTGATTATTATTCTTATTAAGGTTTTGATTATTCTACTTGTTTTGAGTAGATTTCTTCCCTTTGTTATTTTTAGAAGATTGATTGTTAATTAGATCCCTATTTTTATAAAAGGTTTCTTTTTTACGGCCAAATTTACCACATAAATTGTAATTTCCATTAAACTTATGACATATTGTTCTTATTACCAGATTTCTTATTCCTGTATTTGACTTTAGTAGATTAAGGGTTAGATTTTTTGTTTTTAGTGTTATCAAAAACATTATTTAAAGTGATAAGTGCCTGAGTGGCATTTTATTTAGAATCAAAATTGGTCATAATTTTCTCTTGAATTAAAAAAGTAGAAAAAGTGGTAAGATAAGGGATATCTTTCTCAGAATGATACTTAGAATTCAAAATTGAAATAAAATTATTAAACTTTTTAGGAATATTTAACTGAATGATAAAATAAAATAATTGATCTAGAATCAAATTCCAATTACATCCATCTAATTGAGCTTTAATTTTTTTTAATTTTAGAAAGAAAATTCAAAAAAAAATCATCACCATTCATAGGTGTAGTTAGAAATTTAAGGATTAACTTAATAATCTTCGAGAGATGAGTACCCTCATGCATAGATTCAAGGAGTTTTCAAGCATCTCTAAGAGACTCCTAATTACTAATGTGGAGAAGGAATTCATCCTTAACACTCTATAAGATAATGGACATACATTCTTATGATTATTTTTGAAATGCATTAGTAAGTTCAAGGGTCACATGTTATCCAGAAGGGGATTTTTATGTCCCAGTGATAACATTCTACAACTTTCAAGCCATAGATTTGTCTTTAACATGAATTTTACATATATTATAGTTATTTTTATTAAGCATTTGAGATTTATCTAATGAAAAATGAGGTTAATCCATAACTTTCCTTTAAATAGGATAGTAAACAAATGCTTAGAAAGAAACTATTTAAATGGTTTTTTTGGGAACTATTTTCAAAATAAAGTAAATTGCACATGCAGTTATACTTAATTACACAATTTAGATGTCAAATAATACTCAAAATGGTCACCTACACACTATTATTAAAAGGTTATAAAATTAATAGTATGAAGTTTAAAAATATTAAAATGGAACACATAAATGTGTCCATAAGGTGACAAAACCTAGATACCGATTGGTTACATGACTATGTTTATTAAACTATTCACTAGGTTGAAAGTTAAAATAAATTTGATAGGTAAACTAAGGTTATAGATACATGAAATCTTGGCATGCAAAACAAAAAATAAGAATTCAATTTAAATTAAATTACAATTAATTTTACGAAGACAACCAAGAAAATCAAAAAAGAAAGTTATTAAGGGGTTTTAAACTTAAGATCTTCTTAGTTGTAAGTTTTTGTAAAATTAGGATCACCAACTCATTAATGAGTTTCATTGAATATTTACATGCATTAATTGATATTTTATTTTATATTTTATTTTTAATAAGAAATAAATATTTAATGTAAAATTATCAATAAATAATAATTACTTTTTTTAACTTTTATAGTAAAAGATAAAGAAAGTGGGGACCACAAATCTACTTACATAATTTGATGTTTAAATAAAAAAACATTTAATAAATAATTTATAAAATTATATAACATAAGCTACATACTTGTAACTTCATAATGGCTCCCCTATAGAATTTCAAGAGCTTAGATCTTCTTGTATAGGTCCCAGATTTGTTTGAAATTTTAACAACCCTCCTATTTTTATTTGATAAACACAATTGGACCCTCAAAATAGAAGTTTTGATGAAGAATTCAATATTTTGAAATACCCAAGCTGAAGTATGGTGCCCCTATAAATGCTTGGGAGAGGCCAAAAAAATGTACAAGTACCCAAAAATCTTGAAATTTATTCCAATCTTCCATATTTTTTTTAAACGAAGAAAGAATTTACAAAATTGAATTTTGACTAAAAAACCATTTTTTTTAGTTTTCTAGGATGGTTGTGTCACCTTAGGCTCACATAAATAAATTTATTTTTTACAAAGGTTTGAATCTTCCAATAAAATACTCTTTCCAATCACCCAATCATCTCATGGCTCTGATTCCATGATAAAATGAATAGATTATAAAATATATATGCAATATAGATTGGATCTAGATGAATACATGATGGAAAAGAGCACATAGAATTGACATAGTATGCAAGAATTTAATTTTGGAAAACCTCCAAGAGATTAAAAATCCATGAAGATGATATTCAATAATTGAGAAACTTTGCACCCCAATACAAAGCCTTCCCTTTTAACTTCTTCACATAAGCCTTCAAATAACCTTTGTAAATATTTGCCAAATGTAAATATTAAATTTAATAAGTGTATTTTCTATGAATAATACAATAGGGGTAAGACCCTATTTATAATAAATGTGAGGGGAGATGATTATTTTAACCAATAGGTCCATCCTTCCCAAGAATCATTTAAATTAATTGGTTAATAATAGATCATAATATATTATTATTTATTTAAATGAGGTTTTCACCTTGTGTTTAATAAATAATAAATTATTATTATTTAATAATAAAATAAAGTATGCTAAGCTTCTAAAGTATCCCATTTAGACATTAAATGTTCTAACAATAAAGGCATATCTAAGCCAATTATTCAACCACTTGTAAATATTCACTATTTGGGCACACATACACTATTACACATTGAGAAAAGCTTCCCTATTCTCTATAAATTTAATTATGTTCACTTGATGAAAAACTTACTCAATTCATGAAATTATTATGTGTGAGTCAATAAAAACATTATCAAGTATTCAATCCATCTTTAGATGCATACCTGATATAAAAGGATCATTATTTCACTATCTCTCTAAGTGGGAAAAATACATGGGCTTGATTCCATGTTTAGATTAATATAGATAAATAAGTAGTGTTCAATCATAATGGGATGAATAGGGTTATCTCCTCCCATTACACCTCCCAATTTATTTTTTTAGGTTTTCAAATATCTCAAACCCTAGTAGGGTTTCAACCTTGAAGAGATCATTTGTAGGTCATCCTCATAGCTAAAGGTCAAAATTATGCATAAATAAGTATTTTAAGTAGGAAAAAGATATTGTGTACTAAATTTATTATTTTCTTATGTGTATAATATTCAACCACAAAGGATAGTAACATCAATCAATCATGATTATTTCCAGTTAGATATAACCCATAATAATGATAGATTTTTCTTATTTTGACACGCATGGTTAGTTTTAGTTGGCCATATCCATTTGTCTTTAAATCACGTATAGTCAACCTAATGAGAATAAATTATCTAAGTATTCTTTGTGTTTTTCATAGTTTGCTTCTTTCATTCATTCTTTCTTTGTCCATTTCAGTACTTTAATTTCATTCTACTAGTTTTAAGTCACTTACAAAATTAGCTAGCCTTAAATTCTTTTTATCTTAATTAGAGTTAATAAATCAATCAATTATTAATTTTGATAAAAATATTGGTGAATCTTTACATTTTATTCAAGTTTTACTTGATGTTTTTGTGTTAGGGATTAGATAAAATTTTAAATATCTCACATAAGAAGGATTTATTTTTAACCTATGATTTAATGTCTGACACTAAAATAATTTTATTTTGACCTCATATTTTATATTTGTCACTTAAATCACTTACTTCTAACCTTGGATTGTAGGGGAATTTAATAATCTCAATACAAAAGAAAAATCAATTTTATAGGAGCTTAATTTCATATTTTTTTCCCTTGCTTCTTGATTTTCAAAGATTATATGGCTATATTGGATGAGAATTTTTTTTATTCAATAGTTTTTAGTTTTAATTACAAGTTGTCTTCCCATAATAAGTAATATCATTAAAAATTATTTCATAAAACAAATCAAATCACATTTTAAGACATAAGCACCATTAACACAATTTTTGGTAAAGTCAAGTATGAGATGAGCACAAGAGTAGTCATACTCTTAGGATGCTATAAGGATTAATCTACACCCTCAATTATCAATAAATATTTATTGTTTTAATATTCAATTAGATCTTTTAGTGATTACTAGTAGATGAAAAAGTTCATGTATGACTCATTTCATCACTCTTCCTAGACCTTAAAGTTGTAATAGCTACCATCCCACTCCCATTACTCGCTCACATATTATAATGGATTCCATGGTCCTTGATATTAACCTATGAATAGGTAGGCCATCACATCATAGAGTAAGTCAACATGCTCCTCATAAACCCCCTTCACCTCTAATAGGAAATAAAATCAACCTAAAGGGTATGATATCATGGATAAACAAAAAAATATGCATGCTAAAATTTATATTTTGGAGTAACTAAATAGTTCTTTAGTTTATAAGGATATTTTATATGTTGTATTTTGAGATATTATTGTTTTTAGTGATACACAACTTTCCATTTTTGATACCATAGTGAGCACCTTTAAGGAACCTAAAAATATTATTAATTTCAAGGAAGAAGAATTTCCAATACAACAAGTAATCACAAAAAATATTATACTCTTTATTCAATTTGAAGTGTAAAATACATGAATAAAATGAGTATTGATTGATGTTATTTCTAGACTGAACATTTTTAGTGATCATTTCTTACAAAAACTGGTTATTCACATTGGAAATATACAACAAACTAATCAAAATATCTCAAGGATCGATGAATATTCCTAAAAATTACTTAGAATGATATATGTAGATATAATGGTGGGACTTTAAAGAATGTATAATTTATTTCATGTTTTTCCAAATAATTTAAATTATAATCTACTATTGGGGTAACCTTGGAGACTCATGATGGTAGCAGTACCATCTACATTATATATGTGTCTTAAATTCAAGCATGCATGGTACTCATAATAATTTCCTATGGATGATAACCCTTTAAAATATTTTAAACTCATGACATCTTAATAAAATTTAGATGACCCACCTATCATCCCTCCTTTCATGTCATACCTTGGGACAAAAAATACACATATGAAATTAGATGGATAAGTATGAACACCAATAAAAAATAATGAAAAATGTTATAAATAGATGAACCAAAGTCACATCAAGAACACAAAGAACTCATGGAATTGAAAATTACACAATAAGACATAAGAATAGAACTTCAAAAACTACAAGAGAAACAAGCAAGATTTCATAAAGACTAGTTATAAAAGGAACATTTATAAATTCAACTACAAGTGAAATAAATTAAATAGGACAAGTTATAAAATGAACAAAATAGGTTCAAATTGGAACAATAAATGTTACATAATGCATAAAATGAACAAAAAAGTATACAAAAAGAACATCAAGATAATCTTATTTATCTAGAGCCTATTCTTGATCTCCCTTTAGTGGTCAATTAAAAATTACAAGATGGAGATGTTTTAGATTATTATGATAGTGATGATGAATAAGCCAATATGGTTAATATAATATATGATCAATTACATAAACTAAATTTCAACCCCTTAGATGATTATCTATCTAATAATTTATTCACACAAATTGGTCTAGAGGTATATCGTGATGATTTAAAATTAATAACTAAGGATCAACTAGATACAAATAATAAACCTATTTTAGGTATGACTAAATATGATGATGCAAATTATTATTTCACTAGTAGATCTCATATGAAATTTGTGATAAATTTGGTGAATAATATGTAAATACTGAGCACAAACTCCTTATCATTGTTAAAAAAACACAACATAAATATACACTAACAATTATTTTTCAAATGTTATTAGATAGCTAACTCATCACAATATATGTTACTAGACACCAATCAATAGCATGCATTTTCCTTAAATCAGGAAAACCATATTATGATTGTGAACATAGGATTGCAATAGGGGGAGATTAGTATCGTGTTAGTAAATAAACCAATTCAATTCAAAAACACACTAAACTAACACCCTAAGTCTATCTCAAAGGGGGAGATTAGTTAAAAAAACATGAATTGAAAATATAATTAAAATGCAAAACAAACCTTCTTTTACCTTCCTTAGATACTCCAAAGTGCTTGTTGTAGTGGCTTGATCAATTTGTTCTCATGAAATCTGCATCAATGGAAGTTTGGCTACATCCATCTCTCCTTGGAATCTTATGTGGCTTGGATCAATATTTTGGCATTATAACACTAAAATGAAATGATTTTGAATGCATTTGGGCATTATAAGTTTGGCATAAAAGAGCTCAAAATTATGGATTTGAGGTTTTTTATTTATAGATTTTTGGAATGGTTTTAGGATCAATCATGACCATCCATCTCAAGATTGAGATGTGTGGCCATAAATAAATACAATTTTGAAATTTAATCTACAAATATCCCCATTAATATTTAGGATAGAGAGGTATTAACTAGGCATGGAAGGGCTTTGATGACGCATGGGAGGTATGAATCTTGATATTTGTGTCATTTATGGCCTAGGGATGTCTTCCCAAGAAATGAGGTCACCTAATGATGTAGATATTCAATATTCATTTCAAAAAATAAATTATTCAAAAAGTTCCTTGGAATTTTTAATTAAGCTCTAATTTGGTTTAATTATCTCTTATGCATGATTAAGAACTTTATGCACAAATTACTCAAATTGATCAGAATGCCTTCTTATTGGCCTAAAATTTGATTGGATTGGATTTAGCATGTGATGTTAGATGTTTTGGATCCATTATCCCATTTAGGATGATGTCAACACTAAATAACAAAGGTACATGTCTTGTTCAAGAGGATTTGATAGAAAAGAGCAATCCAGGGCACCCACGTGTAAAATTAGCATTTTGACTCAAAATGATCTGATTAAAATTAGCTAGCCTATAAAATGCATTGCCCCATTTAGGGATACCCTGGCTAAAATCAGCACTTGAATATATCAATTTTAAAGATTTTAATACGTTTTAGGGTTTTTAGGCCAAATTGTGTATTTTGGTGAAAATTGGTCAAAAGCCTAATTGATGGTCATTAGTGGCTAGATTTAAGTGTCTACAGTTTTCCCTTATTTGGGAAGGCATTGCAAGATATAGTGATAGTAACATCTTCTCAACAAATGAAAAGGTCTTGCATGCCTACAAATTTAATGATGATGAACTAACTGTATGATACCACCTTGAGGGAATGGTTGACACAAGGAAAGGTAGACAAGCGGTCCCTTGAAAGAAAGAATGGAGACAAGGGGACCAAATAAAAGGAAAATGTTGGGAGGAGAACATAATGATATTTAAAGACAATTCAAAATCATTGAGAATGCAATTGGGATGGTGTATAATGGTTTTCCCAAAGGCAGTTATAAGCATTATACTTCGATAGTGGCAATGTGGTATGATAACACAATGATTTTCCTAAAGGTAGTTATAATCATTGAGAAGATGGAGCTGCCCAAGTTAGCACAGACAAACAAGATAACAACCTGCCCCTATTTGGGCAAGAGAAAGTAAATTTGGTGAGAACACAATTATTTACCCAAAGGTGGTTATAATCATTGAGAAATGTAGGTGGGATGGTGTACAATGATTTTCCCATAGGTGGTTATAATCATTGAAATATAATTATGGCAAACATGATTGATTTGTCTGATGATGAGGGTAACTTAACATAGAGGTTAATGATGAATTGGGACAACCTGCTAATAAGGTGATGTTCATCTAAACTAACAAAGGTTGAAATTATTTTGTTGCTTAATTACTCTGTGTAAAATATGATTGGGATTTAAATCAAGATGTGGTGTCAAAGAGATGTCAATGATACCATTGTTGAATATACTTCCTAACGCTAAGGTTTATTTTAGCACATGTCAGTAGGCATCATGGTATAACATCATGAGGACTTGGCTGAAATATACATAAGGAATAACTCCTATAATCCAATACTCAATAGAAAATAATGCACCGATGATAGAAACCATGATGACAATGTAAACATATGAATATGTATGGATTGAATTGTAAGTGTGGGCAAGGAATCACCCAATGAATGCACATAGACTGAATCAAGGCAATAACATGGAAAGAAAACAAATAGGCACACAAACAAAATAATAAAGCAACAAACAAATTAATTTAAGCCATATAAACACTGTCCCTAGAAAATAGGTGACAACTTAACAAACTAACAAAATGGGGGAATAGAAGAAAAGGAAGGGAGTGGTCGAGCTGTCTCCATATACACTAAGAAAGTGGATGCTACCTACATAGTTCTATGGACATAATATCCAACAAAAACTTTAGGTCAAATGTAGTTCTCCCAAGAAATGGGAATAAAATGATAACTAATGAAAACAAACATAATGGATGTGATAGAAGAATTGGAATGGTCTTGCAGAATGACAAGTGCATGGGAGAAAATGACAAAAAGGATGGGAAAACTAAGTGACAAGTGATTTGCTTGTAACTTAGTAAGGGTTCCCAAAATCCTTAAGGCAAAGAAGTTGTTAATGTTTTTATTTTTTTCTAATGGTTTTACAAATGTTTTTGGAATTTTTAGAGTATCTCAACTTGATCAAGAATGATAAGACACTAAATGGTTCAAGATCATAAAAATGTGAGAGCATTACTTAGCTTTCTCAAAAAATAGTGAGAGTGTGGCTTAGGTTGATCATAAAATGGTGAGAGAGTGGCTTAGGTTGCTCATAAAATGATGAGAGTGTGGCTTAGGATGACTGAGCTAAGCTCAATAAGCATTGATTACTGCCTACATAGTCTCAGAGTAGGACTTCAAGTCACTATAGTTCTATCCTATAGTGGAGGAATCCAACTAGTGTGGCAGTCAATTCAAACACAATAGACACAATTGGTATAAAGGCATAGTATGGCATAGAAAATGGAAAGTTGGTATGTCAAAGCTTAATAAACAAATGTTTTACTTAGTTTGCCCATAGGTAGTTATAACTAGGACATAATGGAATAGATAATTGGTACTAATTTGTCCATAGGTGGTTATCATTAATAGAAATATCATCAACTTTCCCATCGAGTGTGCCATTTGTGAACACAGGATTGTAATAAGGGGAGACCAGTATTATGTTAGTGAATAAACCAAATCAATTCAAAAACATACTAAACTAACACCCTAATCTTATATTAAAGGAGGAGCTTAGTTAATAAAAAATTAATGGAAAACACAACTAAAATGTAAAATAAACCTTCTTTTACCTTTCTTGGATGCTCCAAAGTGCTTGTTGTAGTGGCTTTCTCAGTTTGTGCTCATAAAGTCTGTATCAATGGAAGCTTAGATACCTCCATATTTCCTTGGCACCTTGTGTGGATTTGGATTAATATTTTAGCATTATAACACTAAGATGCAATGATTTTTAATACATTTTGGTATTATAAGTTTGGCATATGAGAGCTTAAAATTATGGATTTAAGGCTTGCTATTTATAGATTTTTCGAATGGTTTTAGGATCAACCATGACCGTTCATCTCAATATTGAGATGTGTGGCCATGAATAAATCTAATTATTAAATTCAATCTACAAATATCCCCATTAATATTGTGGATATAGGGGCATTAACTAGGCATGGAAGGGCTTTGATGAGGCATGGGAGGCATGAATCCTGATATTTGTGTCATTTATGACCTAGGGATGTCTTCCCAAGAAATGAGTTCACCTAATGATGTAGCTATTCAATATTTATTTATAGAAAGAAATTATTCAAGTTCCATGGAATTATTAATTATGATCTAATTTTTATAAATTATCTTTTAAGCATGATTAAGCACTTTGTGCACAAATTACTCAAATTGATCAGAATGCCTTGTTATTGGCCTAAAATTTGACTGGATTAGAATTAGGATATGATTTCAAATGTGTTGGATCCATTATCCAATTTAGGATGATATAAACACCAAATAAAAAAGTCACTTGTTTCATGTAAGAGATTTGATATAAAATAGAAATCTAGGGCACCCAGGTGCAAAATTAGCATTTTGACTCGAAATGATCTGATCAAAGTTAGTTGGCCCATAAAATGCATTGCCCTATTTAGGAATACCCTGGCCAAAATTGGCACTTGAATATATCAATTTCAAATTATTTTAATATGTTTTAGTGTTTTTAGGCCAAATCATGCAATTTGATGGAAATTGGTCAAAAACCTAGTTGGATGTTATTAGTGGCCAGATTTAGGTGTCTACAATGATTACCATAAAATTACAGGACATGGTATAAAACATTATGAAATATTACAAAATAAAATTTATAAATATAATCATGAGGGCATTATAAATTTAATATAAAATAAACAAATACAGATTACTACATAGGTTCAGAAGATATATTATACATTTACAACATTCAAAAAACATCCTTAATAAGAATATTTAACCATGACAATATACATATAAGTGGATTATTACAAACATTATCACATTGATACTATTAAATTGGAAACTATTCATAATGTTAGATGACTACATCAAATGGGACATAATATGAATGAATTATATCATAGTTTATATTGGGAAGATGCTCTTGGATATATCAAACACCCATTAGATTATGAACTAAAATCTATCAATACATATGTATCGATTATGACACATGCATGCGAGGTGCAATTTAAATTAGGATGACAATGGTTACAAAAAAAATAAAGATACAGTGAATAGTAATAAATAGTGCATCAATTCTTCACATCAAGGAGGAAAAATTCACATACCACATGATGGTGATGGTGATAATCAAATTTATTTAAAGATACTAGATAGAACAACATACGAACATTTAAATTATGAAGAGGAATATGACATGTTTATACCTAACACTAAGGATTTCAATCCTGAAGAGGATTAATTAATGTATGAACATTGATTAAAATAGATTCTATAAATAGCTTAAAAACATTAAAATAATCAAAATAAAATAAAATATTATATATAGCTTATTTATTGTTCCATCATCATATTCTTCCACTTCTTTCACATGTAATCAATTTGATCAATATTGTATCCCTTGGATCTTTGTGTATTTTTTCCTTTTGGATCTTATTTTCAACTTTCTCAATTTGAAAAATAAAAAATACTGATATGATATTACCACTTTTACCATTTATTGTGTTACTTTTACAATGTGAACATAGTATATTATATTTTCTAACATAGACAATATTGACTACCATTTTTACCATTTAGTCTGTTAATTTTATAGTGTGAACATATTAAATTGTATTTTCCAATATAGACATTATTGATTAGAAACAGTCAAGATCAATTATCACTATTATCTTAAACCAACCATTATTAACTTGTAACACTTTACATAGTCAAATCAAATACTAAGTAAGCATAGCCTTAATATATCTAATTTTTAAATAGTATGCTTAGTTTCATTTTTCGCAATACTATTATTTATATAAAATCTTTCCTTTGTACAATATTTCTCAGACATGTATGTTACATATAGTCATAAGTGTACATTTTGTGAGACAAAGATGTACACTGATTCCTTCACATTCTTATTTTATCCCCCATATCTCTTTCAGCTAAAAATAAAAAGTACATTAGGGACATATTGATCACACATGGTCATGCCATCATATTTTGTGCATACTTTACATCAACACATGTTAAAAATTGTTTAGATCCTTCACATTTCTTATAATTTAAAATCGTTGTTTTATCCATTAGTATCTATTTCTATTTTTTCAATATTCAAAAAGAAAAAAAATTAAATATGAAAAAAAAATCAAAAATATTCTAAAAATATAAAATCATGCCCTAAGCATGATTAGACAAGTACTTTACATCATTTCCATCTATTATTTATCAAATGAGTGGTAGATAACATAATTATTTTCTATCACACATGTATTTCACTAGTATTTATGAGTGTTATGTAGGTCATATAACTTTGCATGGACTTATATTTCAAACTTTCCTCTATCCAAAAGCCATGCCTTATTAGGGTAATGTTATCCAAAGGTTACAATATTTAATGTATTTCCATTATATAAGTTATAACTCCAACACTGTGTTGAGATATATAATATTTGCAAATGTATTTCTAACATATATATCTAACATTATATAAGTGGATATGTTATTTTCTATGATATGATCAAATAACATAAAAAATGTGTAGAGTGTGTTTCTATTTATATGCTCCATTAATGTTACTATTTATACATAGTAAATTAGACATTGTTCTTCTATTATATGTGGCCCTTGGACCTTGTGTTGAAATTGTTTGAGCATCTCTATGAGATAATTTTTTGATATGTGTGAAATTTTAATATGTCCATTTCTTGTGGCCCTTTGCCTTTTGTGTAAAAAATTTGTTTAAGTGACATTTGAAGATGTCCCTTTTTTGTGGAGCTTGGACTTATTGTTTGGAATTGTGCTTATTGTGTTTGTGTGATTGTAAAGCTTGTTTATTTTGATGAGTACTAGGTTCCATATTGGACACTAAATTTTATGTAGGGTGATTCTATTACAACTACTACTATGAGTTTCATTAATACATTTATAAATATTCAACACTTTAGTCCTTGCCTCATATGTTACATGCATGTTGTGGATGATACATATATTACTATTATGACATATATTTTCACTTACTCTATGATATTAAATGACCATATCTTCATACTAATGACATAGATAATTTTTATTTTGAGATGAATGAATTTCATGACACATCCCTCACCTCAAAAGGGGGGAAAATTAGTAGGCCTTTCATACATGAGATAAGCATCCAAGAACACAAACCAATTATTTGTACAAAATACAATTTCATAAAATTTATCAAGGTTAAAAATTTAGTTAGTGGTGTAGATCATGGTGACATATGCCATTAATATTCATTCACATTATAGGAATAGATTACATATTCATACATTTAGGTTTCATATGTATGGGCTTATGTACACAAGATTCCAACATAAAAAAATACATCTACATAAATATTTTACATTTATCACATGGGGGCATGATACAAATTCATGCACATTATATACTAATTATTAAATTTAGGGGTCATGAAATAGACTTATGGCATACATTCATTAATACTTATCCATGATCATGGTATGGACATTATGTTATTCATTATATTTTGATCTTGGATACATGAACTAAGGTGAAAACATGAGAATTGAATCTATATTCCATCTATAGTGGTTTATTGAGTTAAAGTGCATAATGTATATTAGATATTCAATTCCCTCTATAATTATAGCCCATGAATCCATTGTGGATTCCAACATGTTTCCATCTTGTGGTTAGAAATACCAATAGTGAAAATTTAGTTTATGCATCCCTATTGGAGTTTTATTTTATATACATGTTCACTTCATATTGGGGCTTGATCACCCTCAATTCACCATGGTTCAATAAGGGAACCAATCTCTCAAATTTCTTCATGGTAGGCACCAATTATCTAGTGCTTCTTGGAAACATCATATTCGAGAAATGTTACAAGAGAACAATGGTTTCACACAACATATGTACTCCTTCCTTTTTATTTAAATGATTTTAAAATTAAAGTTACATTTCAATTTTAAATTTCACATATGGACATTAACTATTTTTACATCATTATAGGACTTACTATGGAAAAAATTTCATGATTGGAGTTTTCTCCCAAAGGAAAGGTATGTTGTACACACTCAATAATATTTTTCATTTTACTATAGTAATTCCTTCTCTCTATTAAACAAGGGGAGGGGATGTAGATACTCAAATTTGGTCATGAATCTTGATAATGTTAATTTTGTTGCACTTTTACCTTAATTGACTTGAGCACATAAATTGGTCCTATTTCACACCTCAATCTTTCCTAAGTACTTTTCCAAACCCATCCATCCTAAATTTAATATTTTACACCTAAAATTAATTATAAAGTACTAAAATAGTCTCTAATTATCTATACAAAAGTTTTAAATTCATCAACCTTCCTAGGTCAGAATCAAATGACATGGGTCAAGATCAAAAATAGATCTTGTCCCTATGGATTGATCCTTCCCTTCACATAGAAACAACTATTTATAAAATTTAAAACTTCCCTTACAAGTTGTTCCATATTTTTAGGCTTGGTAGTGCAAAGTTTCATTATTTTAGATTTTTATAAAGGCACATCTAAGACACTTATTGTAACACTTATAAATTTCACTATTTAATCACACTTATACTATTTCACATTGAATAAAGTTTCTTTATTATTTTTAAATTTGATTTTATTTAATTTCATAAACCCTTAGCCAGTCATGAAGCTATTATATCTAACTCAAGAAAAAAATTATAAAGCACTTAAGCCATCTCTAGACGCATACATGTAGCAAAAGATCATTATTCCACCAAAAACTCTAGGTGGGATAATTATAGGGGATTGATAACATATTCAGAGTAATATGGATATGTAGGCATGGTTCAATCACCATGAGGGTGATTTATTATCTCGACCCATTATATTTCGCCATTTTTTTGTAAGTTTTTAGTTATATCAAATCATACCAGGATTTCAACCTTCTAAAGGTCATTTATAGGTCATCTATACACACATGAAGGTCAAAATTATACATACATTCATATTTGAATCAAGCATAGGTGACCATGTCATCAGTTTCTTATTTTCTAACATGGTAAATATTAACTTGTAGAGGATAGTAATGACACTTGATCTTGACTATTTCCAATTGGTTTTGACCCATAATAGTTACAACTATTATTTTAGTTACATGTACATGATCAATATGAATTGGTTATATTTATTCATATTTTAGTCACACATAATTAACCTAATGAGCATAACTAAGCTAAGTCCTCTTTGTGTTTTTCATAGTTTTCATCTTTCATTCATTATTTTTCAAAAAAAATTAGTAATTTAATTGTACTAATTGCAAGTCATTTACAAAAATTATACCATTCAATTGATTTTATCTTAATTAGATTTAATGCACCAATTAATTTTAAACTATGATCAAAGAGGTTTGTGGTAGAGTTTTCATATGCATTGGATAATAAATTTGCCTCTATGTTATGATAATGTAGTAAGATCTTGAGTAGTGTGAACTTAGTAGGTTCTAAGGTTCATTAATTTTACCAAGTTACTATTTCCATTCAAAGTGATACGTATGGTAAATTTTTAATGTCTCATAATCACATAGTGAAAGATTTTCAAAGTTCACCTTTACTGATCAATTTTCCCTATGGACTCTGTGGATGGGTTGGATATTTAAATCCCCTATATATTTATTGAAGGTCTAATCAATTTGGTAAGTTCCAAGTATTTATATCCTTTTTTATTTAATGTGTCCACTTGAAGTGATACACATGGTAATATTTTTTTATATGTAAGTCACGATCTTACAGAGTGGTTCCAAGCCTTCAAATGCATTTTTTGAAGTCAACAGATTTGTTGAATTTTTGCCTTCACATTATACTTATTATATGTGTGCACCTTTTTCTATACCCAATACAAAACATATTGTGATCATATCTTTAAAATATTAATTATTAACACATAATAGTTTAATAAATTGTGTGATATAAAATTAAGGCATGTGGAAATAATAACGTCATCATAAAGTATCCCAAAGTGAAAAATAATATTTTAAATAAAAAAATGAAGTGGATTTATTAGCATATGGATTTTGATTTAAACTGTAATAAGGTCCTTTTGTCTCAAATATGGGTATGTGGATGAAAAATAATGTGTGAAAATTGATTTAAGCTTCATGACTATTTGAACCCATTTTGATTACCACATGTGCCATTTTGAGTGGACATATTAATGTTAAAATAAAAATAAATCTTAGATCCTGGTGAGAATGCACTACACAAGATTCCACTATGTGGCCATGGTGCCCATAAATATGAAAATAATTTGAATTTGAGCTTATGTAAAAGATAATTTTGAATTCAATGTGTCCACAGAGCCCATCCGAAGAAGTGATATTTTGAACACTATGACCTCAAGAGTGTGTGATCGAGACATATGAATGGTCTATATTTTTTTGATGTGACTAAGGCCATTGACTCGCAAATTAATAATATTTTAAGATTGATTAATAATCATATTTTATATCATTGGTCATTAATTCATAATTTTTTGAGGTGATTTAAATATGACACATAGTGGCTTTTGAAATATAAATTTAGAGTTGAATGGAATGTGTATATTCATAACACTGAGACAATACAACCACTAATAATTTATTAAGAAGTTTATCTCATTTGTCTCATATAATATGCATGATAACATGATCTATGAGGGTTTGGGTCCCTAGATATTATCGTAGTTCATCAGAATTGTTATTCAAGATGCCTACACTCAAAATTTGAAGATGTTAAAAGAACATGAAATCTAAAATTTCAAGTATATTTTCTAGGATACTAATTGTATTTGAAAATGGATAAGTATAAGTAGGTCAAATAGCTTAAATTTTAATGAATAACTCCTTATTTTTATAAAAAAACATAGTAGATAGTTGGTTGTGTACCCCCACATTTTAAATGTATTGTTTTTTTAACACTTTGGTGGAAAGTTAGATAAGATCATTTATTCTGATAACTATATTTATTTTTTTAATTTTTAATAATTTTTTATTTTAAAAATAATTTTACAAGTTAAGAGACTATAGAAATGATTAAAAAAATGGATATTTGATTGTGCATCCCACCTAACTACCTCAAAATTAATCAAAATATATATATTTTTAAGTGTATATAATTAGGCCTAGTTTTCAACATTATGTTTTTTTATAATTTTGATGAGTGAAACAAAAGATACAAAAAAAAAGATAGACATGTAAAGTTGTAGCATATAGTGGCATAAAAATATATACCCATAAATAAATATAGATGAAATCTTCAAAGTAGTCAAAAATGTTATATGTATGTATGTATGTAACATACATACATACATATATGTATGTAATGACCCCGCTGGGGTCAAACTAGAAAAATGTGATTTTTAAAAATTAAACACATATACTAAAATTTGATTACACCATGATAATATAAACAAAGATCATATGAAATATTCAAAGTATGACAATAACAAACAAATCATATTACATCACATATAACTGATCTCTAATGTCATTAGAACACATCATAATGCAAATATAGAAAGTAATTGCATTAACTCAGGCATAGATGATACAAGTCTATAGACACCACTTTCAATGTATAATAATTATTATCTAAAAATCTTCATAACCATATTCAATAATAAGTAAAATACAATACAATTTACATATAAGATACACAACTTCCATGAAGCATAATTCTTAAACTCTAGTATCTGTGGCAATATCAAGTGTCATCTCGATAAGTAATACTACTATGAGGAGGGAGAGAATCATCTGAGCACTTTTTGACACCAACCACAAACCAACAATTCCCCACACTAATCCCATAAAGGAATGTCCCTCCCTTCACAAATGAGTAGATAGTGATGGTGTGAGAATTTAGAGAGATAAGCAAGTACCTGTGTGTTGTATGATTTATAAAACTAAACATGAAGTGTATCATAGAAAACCCATTCTATTGAAATATATCACACAAACATGTATATCATACTCATGAAATCATAATGTATCACTAAACATACTTTAGCTAAAGTTTTAATAATAATAGTAAATAATAGCGATTTATAGATCAATCATATTCATACACATAACTTAATTGGATTGCTTTCATCTGGCATTCTGATGTTAGTAATCTAGTGAAGTTCATCTCACTCCTTACTCAGTATCAACAATACGATATTGGTCAAACATAATTTAACCACAAGATTAATATAATTTACATCCTACTAAAAATCATATCACTTAATACACTAAGCATAGGAGTAATCAAAGTATACATTTATTTTGTCAAATGTATGAATAAATCTTACATTATTATCTATCCCATATTAGAAATAATGACTAGAATTTATACCACCCAGGTAAAATACATATTTAACTATAGATTTTAAATACCATAATCAGTTTTCAAACATTCTACACCCTAAGATGACCCATATTACCATAGTCTATGTATTCAAGTTCATAACTACTAAGTACCACAACTAGTATAATAAAGTAGTCATAAATACATAAAAACTTAAGACTCTATTCAAAGTAAGTCTCAGTTCAAATGAACATAATATATACCATTATAATATTCACTATACTCTAAGGGGAATTATATACATGCATAAAAAATATCCTATTATTTGTCATGAAACATGTTATTTACATAAATAACCAACTCACATACACTTAGTCCCTCAAACATATGAATGAGTTACAGGTATATAAATTTTAGTTTGATACCACCTATGTATTCATTTATACTTTAGTATAATATGACATCCCATAATATCATGGCTCCTTGTATATGAACACAACTACACAAATAAAAATAGCCAATCTTACAATTTGAAGGAACAACTGACCTAATAATCATAAATAATAATCTAGAAAGTACATGTTTATACCACCCAGATAAACCCTATGGTTGAACTATATATTACTATATATTATAGGCATACATGATGATGCACTATTATATGTTAAATATAACCAAACACTTGTACATATTAACACTCTTATAAAATATACTGCACAAAAGTATACAATACTGAATATATGTACTAATAGTCAGTCATAAAATTTTCAAAGAAATAGAGAAATCATAAAACCATTATAATTTTTCACTTAAACACTTCATTCCATTTTTAGGAGAGTATTTTAATATGGTTATAGTTTTAGATCCCTAAGTAACTTTATGTCATAATCTAACCACCCACTAATATAGGTATCTATGAGTATTTTTACCCCATAACATGTACTTAATATACCACTACACACACACGCACACACTTATCAATAACTCCCTATGTTTATAACAACACATATAACTTCCATTCTCTCAAAATATAAACAACTAATCATAATAGTAGGAGATGTTTACCATCAAGTCCTAATTTTAGGTATTCTTTGTACTTTTATGTCTTTTATAAAGTTTTAGAAACTATGTTCACCATATGTGTTTGGTGTCTTATTCTCCCTAAGTTTAGGATTAGCTATAATAAACACTATATTTAATATATTTACATCATAAAACTGTAGTACCTACTGCATAAGTATTTTTTTATTTATGTTAATACAAAAAGTTCCAAACAAACATAATATACATGACTTCATTTACAATTTTAATAAAGCATAATACACATCAAAAACTCATCTCATGAAGAGTTACATTTACTCTTAGTTTATTTTATTTTCTCTAAGTATCAATATTTGAAAGAGATAGGTTATATCATATCATACAAATCCCTCCCATGACCAAAATATATACTTATAGTTTGTTTAGCCATTTTAATTTGTACCATACATATTTAATTTAATATATAATTAGAATTATGTCTTTCATATTTCCTTATCATATATCAATTCATATGATTATTAATATATGAAATAATATTCTAATTACATTTTCATATGCCACTACCATGTAAATCCCTCATTTTATAAAAAGGTATCTAAATCTGTTTAGTAAAATCATTTTGCTTATCCACTATTAGTGACTATACCACAAGAAAATCATTTTTAGAATAATAAATAATAAATAATTACTTTCCTTTCTACAGTGTAGCAATTTTTAGATCCCAAGTTAAAATTAAGACATATAAGATAATAGGGAGATTCCTTTTTAAAGTATAAACTAAACCAAAATATGACAAAGGTCTATAACAAAGATGCAACTAGAACTTAATCAAAAAAGTCTAGAGCCTCGACATGAAAAACCAAATAAAATTTACTCTATTAATATAATGGTCCACTTAAAGTTATTTATTAAGGCCACACTATTCAAAGCATGGACATAACTAGAGAAAATCAAATTTGTTATTAAGGTCACATTATTCTCTTGATAATAATTTGGAACTTGTATGTGGATGATGATGAAATTTGGGAATCAAAGAATAAGGTATATTTTGGTACTGCATATGGTTATATTAGAATTAAGTTTTCTCCTAATCAAGATCAACCTAGGCATTGACATAGTTTTACCAAGGATAGAGTAATGCCATCATTGTTTGACCAGATATTCTTAGAAATGCTAGTGTTGAAGAAAGCATTGACTATTGAAAAGCTCATAGAATTAGTAGTCATAGCTCCTAAGAGATCAAAGAGTATTTTTTCAAATCACAAATCAACAACATGATCAAAGGAATGAAATGGATGCTATATATTAGAATTAAATAAAAAATTATAAACACTTCCATCAAAACCAACCACTCTTCTATCACAACTTACATTATATTATCTATTAAAATTAGGTTATTATAATTTGTATAATCCCTATAACTTGTTGTTTCTAAAAGTTTTCTTAAGAAAGTGATCATATAACTAGCAGTACTACTCACAAGGTTAATTCACTGCTAAGTCAGTACATATTTTTTTCTAAATTACTACATATTTTGCTAAATCACTACATTTCTTTTTATCAATCCAAGCTAGTAATAGGTAATAATAATATGAGTATATTTCATAAGTTAAAAACTATTACATATATCTACCTCAGTGATATAGTATATCGCCATTTGTGCAGATTAACCAAGTTCATTGTATTATTCACAAATCGATACCACTAAAAGGAGTCGTTACCCTAAAATATACTCACTATATATTTATTAAACTATTGTGTATAATGAATCACCCAATGTGTTTTCTTATACCCACATGTGTCATTAATTCCCTACATAAATATGATGAGTCTCTTCTCTTCAAATAATTCATTGTTCTAAAACATAAATCACTACTTCTAGACAATAAGTTGATGTTCTAATTACTAAATTGATGCATGATAATAAATATATTCCTACATATATGTAAAATAATGAACTATGATATTAAATTTAATCCTCTACAGTGGTCTATATTTTTATTTAATATAATGGTGATACAAGTAATGAGACTCTAATACTTAGAGAATTCAACATTTTAATATAGTCTTACCTCATTAACTTATACAATTACAATATACTATATCACTAATCTATTCTTTTACATTGTGATATTGTGTGAGAATATAATAATTCACAAAACTCATATGACCCCAAATAACACATATATATACAAATCACACAATTAAATTTACATAATTTACTAAGATTATTCCCAAAAATTAAATGTATCACCTACCTCTCAGATGTTGAATTAAATTTGCTTGATTCTAAAGAATTCCCTTTTTTTACTTCTAGTCCATTATTTTACCATTCCACACTTTTTCATCTTTCACGTACTCTATGCCTCTCCTCCTTTTTGCCTCCTTATACTCTTTATCTCCTTTTCTCTCTTAGATGTAGTACTTTTCTTTAAAGATGTTTTTTTTTACTTTATTCCATAATTTCCCTTTTTGTTTTATTCTATTTTTTTTAAGATTTATTTTTATTTTTATTGTTTTTGTTATTATTTAACCAATATCTTTATTGATTCCCCTTACTACTTTTTCTCATTTATTAGAGCATATTTTGTTATTACTAATTATATATATATATATATATATTACTAATTAAACTAGCATGTCAAAATAGTTTAATGATTAATTTATATACCAATAAATTAAATTTAATTTATTTAAGAAAATATCAAAACATTCATAGACACACACACAAAAAACACAAAAAGAGTTCCATAACCATTAAAATTATGCTAGTAAATCATGAGCAAACAACTATCTATTGTAAATAATATTAAACACATTATGCTAACCATTTATTATGCATTCTATCATGTGATAACTAACGTGGTGTGTGCAAGTTTATAGCCAGTTTATCTATCATCCTTTGACATCTTAATCTATATCACCATCTCTAATGATGTTCTCCCTCAATCAAGCTCTGAGGGATGAGTTATCTTGCATCAACCTCACAACAAGCAGGTAGTTAGACCATAACAGTCATGATATACATACATCATAAAATATATCTAAAAGAATAAATTAAAATGATCATAATGTAAACATATACACTGTAGCTAATTCATATCAATGTAATCATGAAACCTTAGTAATATCCTACTGCCCCATAATAGTATATATCTCAAAGCTTAGTCAAAAATAGCAAGTCCAATTTCTGAATTATAAATATCCCTAGATAATCACATAGTTTGCTTGGTGAGAAATCAAGATGTAACATCCTTCTCCCTAAAGTTAATCATTATCCTGTATGACTCTTATTCCAACATAAGTTATGATTTAAAAACATTATTCATCAAATAAATAACATAGTATAAAGTATCAAATCAAGCAAATAAATGTGAAATTTGCTAATATAACTCACCATAAGCCTACTAAATAGTACTATTCCTAAAGTACTAGTTCCACAAGACCATGCTCTATGACATCTCACTAATATGCAAACAAGGTTTATGAGTTTCAATTAATATAAAGGGTTTTATCATGACCACTCTAGAGTCCAGAACTAACAAGATAAGTTTATACATATCTCAGTGAAAGTTCCCCTAATTTTATAAAAGTACACGAGATCATCATAAAATCCAAAAATAAATGACCAGAGAGAGTTTCACAAAACCTTTCATCCCTTCTACACATACTCTAACCTCGATAGTGTTTTTTTCATTTTGGAGAAAAGTATTTAGGTAGCTTGGTAAAAATGATGTATTTAAATTAATACCATCACTACTCCGCATAGGTATTAATAAGTATAACATGTCAATAGTGTCACTACCCTAGAGAACTCCTAACAAGTATGATAATGAATAATAATTATAAATACTACATTTCCAATTTATACAAATTTAAGTAATAATAATTCCACCTTATATATGCATATGGCCATATGACTAAATTTAATAAGTCCATCTACCAAATCCTAGATTCGACAAGTCTGTCTATTTGATCTAAAATTAGTAACTATCAAGTCAATGTGAGGGTAAGTAGGATCCAATCCTATTGCTTAGTACTCATGTTCCTAGTTCATCACTTTGTCCTTAGGTTTCCATGATCTAATGATCTCAAAAATGTACACAAGGTTCAATGAACCACAATTCTATACTAACAAATCACAGAAAGTAATTCTATATGCTAATTAATTCTAGATGTACAAACATACATACAATTAAAATAATTTAATCATTCCATAATTGTATTATGGTGCCACTATCCAAACATAACTAGTAACATATTTCACATCTTAACTTATAGTGTTATATTCATAGTTAAGAGGAAATAATGCTAAAATTAACATAACATACAAAGGTCAAGGATCACACCATCCTTATAACCTTATAAATAAAATAAGTGAGATAATTCCTCTCTACTTTCTTGGCTAGTACACACCAATTTAAAGTTATCTCAACCCTTTTAGACTAACAAGATGTTTTTCACATCCTATACCCTACTTGCTCTTTATGAAAGGTGTATAAATATCTCTTCAAAATAACATGCTTTAAGAAAAAATAGAATAATATCAATCTAATCAAGAGTATATAATAGCATAAAAATTATAATCAACTAGAATTAATATAAATTAAGGATTCATCACTCCACATGGTTCAAATCACAATTTAGATAAAGTAGTGACTCTAAAAAGTCATAAGTGAAACATAGAGAAGTAAGATCTCAAAAAAAAATCTTAAATACACTCACATGGTAAAAATAAAACACCACAACTCAAGTTACCAAATCACTACTTACTTACCAATCTTGTATGAGTAGTATCATAACCTACTTCCCCAACTGAAAGGAAAATTATAATCCACAAAGATGCATCAATACATCAATTCCTACAACTTCTCTTAATAAGAAGTAGAGGGCACTATTCCATGAAATGAAGGGAATAAGTTCAAAACAACATTTTAGAAACAAGTTCATGTTTAAGGAAACACTAAATCAACTTCATGAAAATATGAATGCTCTCAGTAGGCTTATAATGTGTCAAGAAAATTAAGGGAGTGATAACTCACCCTTAATCCCACTATTAGAGATGATACTTCATCCTAATCCACATAACATAAGGGTGCCAATCCATAAACAAACACCTAACACAAATGAATTCTCAACCAATACATTAACACTCTACTATAAGAAAATTCCTACCACACTAGGTGGAATGAAACTAAAAATGGTCTTATAAAATTTCCCAATACTAGGATCAGTGCATATAGGTCACAAAAACTAAATCACATATACATAAGTGAGAAGCATTCCATTCTCTTAAATGCTCACAATACTAAACAAAAATGGTAGAGGTAACTTGATTACTAAATAAATATGCAATCACTCTTGAGGTGTCTGATCCAGGTGATCAAAAATATGTTAGTAATTTCTTGTTCACAACTCATGAACTATGCTATGTACTTACCTACCCAACATGTTACACAACAAACCACACCATCAAGACACTTGATAAACCAACCCTTTAACAAATCTAAGGGGATACAATTACTTCTCAGGTAAACACTCAATGTTTAACATAATGTTTTATGAATGTCTCATACTCAAAATAGTCACCAAGCCATATACGAGGATTTACAAAGTCTCAAAAATCCAATCACGGTATAACATGGTTCTACATTGAGGTACTACAAATTGAAAATACCAGTGCAATGCTTCATATCACTAAGTTCACATTGGCGAACAGAAGGACAAAAAATTTCTAATGGACTCATTAGGTCCTAGAGTTCAAGCCATAACTTTGATACCACATGCAACAACCCCACTAGGGTCAAACTAGAAAAACATTTTTTTTAAAAATTAAATGCATATACTAAAAATTGATTACACCATGAGAATCTAAATAGAGATCATATAAAATATCAAAGCATGATGATAATAAACAAAGCATATTATAACATATATAACTGATCTCAAATATCATGGGAACACAACACAATGTGAATATAGAAAGTAATTACATTAACTTAGTGAAATTTGATACAATTATATAACCACTATTGTCAATATACAATAATAATAATTAATTATAAATCTTCATGATAATATTCATTAATACATACAATATAATACAATTTACATATAAGATACACAACTCTCCTAGAGAATAGTTCCCTAACTCTAATATATGTGGTAATCTCAAGTATCATCTTGATAAGTAGTATGGTTGTGGGGAGTGAGATCTTCATCTGAGCACTTTTTCACACCAAACATAGACCAATGATCCCCTAAACTAATCCCATCAGGGAATGACACTCCTTTCATGGATGAGTATATAGTGATGGCATGGGAATCTAGAGAGACAAGTAAGTACCCATGTGTTGTATGATTTTTAAAACTAAACATGCAGTGTATCATAAAAAACCTATTTTATTACAAGATATCACACAAACATGTAAATATTACTCATGAAATGATAATATCTCACTAAATATACTTTAGCTAAAATTTTAAGAATAATATTAAAAAAAAAGGATCTATAGATCAATCAAATTCATACACACCACTTGATCGGATTGCCTTCATCTAGCAATATGATGTTAGTAAGCCATTGAAGTCCATCTCACTCCTTAGTATCAGAAATATGAGAGTAGTCAAACATAATTTAACCATAAGATTCATATAATTTACATCCTACTAACAATCACATCAGATAACATACTAAACATGGGATTAATCAAAGCATACATTTATTATGTCAAAAGTATAAATGAATCTTACATTATTATCTATCCCATACTATAAATAATGACTATAGTTTATATCACCCAGATAAAATACATATTTAACTATGGATTCTAATTACCATAATTAATTTCCAAACATTCTACACCCTATGATAACCCATATTACCATAGTCTTGTGTTTCTAAACATAACTACTAAGTACCTAAACTAGTCTAATAATGTAGTCATAACTACATGAAAACATAATCCTCCATTCAAATCAAGTCTCAGTTCACATGAACATAACATATACCATTATATCATTTGCTATACTCTCAGGGGAATTATATACACACATAAAAAAGATCCTACTATTTGTCATAAAATATGTTATTTATATAAATAACCAACTCACATAAATTTAGTCTATAAAACATATGAATGAGTTAAAGGTATATCAATTTTATTTTGATATCACTTGGGTATACATTTATATTGTATTATTCTATGACATCTCATAATATCATAGTTCCATGCATATGAACACAACTACATAACTATGAATAACTAGTCTTAAAATTTCAAGGAATAACTGACCCAATAACCATAAATAATAATCTATCAAGTACAAGTTTATACCACTTCAATACACCCTATGGTTGAACTAAATACTACTGTAACTTATAGTCATATGTCAAGATGCACTATTATATGTTAGATTTATAATCCTTTGAGAGTGGGGGTGAATCAGTGATGGAAAATAATCCAATTCAATTTCCAAAAAATTGAAAATATTTACGAATTTAGGACAAACATTCATGAAGTATACAGATCATTCATAGCAGTGAATACTGAGTATAATGAAAAATCACATACACAACACAACATATACATAGGAAACCCTCTTGGGGAATAAAAACCACTCTCAAGCTTGCAAACACATGGAATATTATCCTATACTATAATCACAAATAAGAGAATGATCAAGACCTTCTGATTAGGAGCCTTTAGCCAAGTCTTTCTGACCTACAACCTTGATCAAGTCTTTTTGATCAAAGGCATTTAGTGAAAACCTATTTCACAAGGTGTAACTACCCCTAAGGAAGATCAATTATTTTAGATCCTCCTTGAAAAGAACACTTCTACCTTAGAATCGATGTCTTCAACATCTGATGATGGAACTCTGATTATCTAACCCCTACACAAACTCTATCTCTTTCTCAAACATGCCTCTCACATAGGCATGCCACAATCTCTCTCTGCCACTCAAACAATCCTCATATACACACATATATCTCTTCACACAACTTCAAACTACAAGAACACTATATTATCATCATACACATAGTCCTTAATCTCCTCTACTCATCAACCCAATAAATGGGCACTCTCAGTCTCCTTTGATTTCTTTTGCTTTCCAAATCTCTCATGTACAAGTCTCTTGCTTACAAAGTATAAAACCCAACACATTTGGTTTCACTATATATAGATAAATCATGAATTATCAAGTCCATAATAATTATTTTTAGTCACAATACATGTCTTCACCTTAAAGGCATCTCACATGGGTCACATTTAAGCACAATCCCTTTTCAAAATAGACCTAAGTCACTTTTAGGTTATATGGAGACCAATTCACCTTTTTAATACATATTCAAGCAAAATAAGAACACAAGACCACTTAAAAATACATATATCTACTCCTTATGTCCCCTAAGACATCTTCAAATGATCAAAGTCACCTTTTCTCACCTTTGCATATGTTCAATCAACTCAAACAAAAACCTTATACATAAGAACATCATTATCAAACATATAGTCAACTTCTTAAGCATTGTTCATACTCAATATAGATTTATCATACCTCAAAAATACTCATAGAGCAACCCCATGGAGTCTACAAAACTCATCAATATCCAATTCACCATGAAACATTTAAACAACATTTACATAAGCTCAAATAATCTTCTTGGGTCACTTGTATAACATATACGGAAATACAATCAACTTTGGAGCTAAATAAATTTGTTTGTACACACTTCTATATCTTCAAATCCATATTTACAGATGTGCCTTGGAGTCCTCTACCAATTTTATTTTTACTAAAATAATAAATTCTACTTCTATCAAAAGTTATGGTTCAAAAAATATACAATGGTCTTTCCTTTGCAAATTCAAATATTCAAATGTAAATGGTCATAGTTAACCTTGAAACACTTTGCAATCATCTTGTGTCCTCACTGCTTAGATCAAATACACACAATTGATATCTTTTGATCTTTAACACATAGGTACCAATGCTCAATTGTTAAACCTCTGTCACTTTGACCACATATCATGTATCCTTGAAATGTTGACTCCACATGCTCCATCAATCTTTGTGGATCAACTAGGTCTTTAACGATCAACACTCACCATTTGATCAAACTATAAGAACACCCACTTTCTATTAGATCCTTATCCTATACCTTTGCTCAGTCATCAAAAATTATGTTCCTATCCTCATCTCACTAATTCCTGACTTCTTGAAGAAACACACTATTGATCTTGCTTGATATTTAACACTTTTAAAAATGACTATGGGGACCCTTTTAATATGCTTGAGTAGACATTTTTTATCCTAAATAACTTCTTTTGCACTTTGACATAGGATCTCAAATTTGGACTAGATGATATCCTCACATAGGATAATCCAAGCATGTGACACAATACTCTTAGAACCATCACGTGTATGAGATATAGTTTTATTAAAATGCTTTCTCAAAAACTTCTGTCATAGAACCAACTATTTCAAAACCTACCTGAGAGGCCAACATTGCTCCTTCATAACCTTTACAATGCTTCATTGCATGATCTAAAATTTAGTGCAAATGAACTAGGTCCAAAAATGAACAAACCCATATAATAACTATCTCTTGAAATATCCACATGTGTGAGTTATTCTATCATCAAACTACTTACTCGACTCTTTCTGGCCATCTTGTAAATTTGGCTATGTGAAAACAATGAATTTTGATTGAGAAGACAACTTTGCACCCTCATATCTTTGACCATGCTTATATTTATGACTTGAAATCTGGTGCATAAAAAATAGGGACTAATGTGATCACAACCATATAACCAACTCCCCTTAACTCAATCCCATGTGGAAATGGTGACATCATCAAACTACCTACTAAGATTTTCTGCCATTAGACCCAAACTATCTAGATGAAAACTATGGACTACCAAATGAATTTCACTTATGAGTATGATTTCTCAAAGTATAGATAAAATATTATGAACCTCTTGTACATGATAAAACCACCATGCTTGTCTAAAAATGTCTATAAACATGCCAAAAATGAATATCAACTAAGCCAACATAAAGCACACTAGAAGAAGCATATTGCACACTTTGTCATTATTACCTAGGCTAATAAATCACTTCATCCACTTACCAAGACACTTCCATGATATCACTAAAAATTCTCCAATAATCACCTCCTTTGTCATTGATGTCAAAAAACATCATATATGGAAAAATATAACTCATCATCTCTTTCTTCAATCACTCCCACAATAAGAAATTTCTCCCCCTTTGACATACTCACAAAGTGGGCACCAACTAATCTTGAGGACCTAAAAAGACTATAAAGTAGGAAAGGACCATCTTATAAAAATGATACAAACTCCCCATTAGATTGAGCCAAACTTTTATTATCTTGACAATATCCTTCTTGCTCCATGCCAATAATCACTTCAACCAAGTACTGCAACCAACGAAGATAGAACACACAAAAAACTGACAATTGATGTAACTTACCAAGAAACATCTAAAAAGGATTCCCCCTAAGATTTTGGAGCCATTGCACCATTTGATCATCTTCAGATATTCACACACCATGAAGAACCACTACACAAGCTTACTAGCCTTCTCTCTCAAGACACTTCCATGACCATCAACATAACATCATACCACTCACCAAATAGGAAACATGTTCTAAACCAACCTAAAAACACCCATTCTGATCCTATACAAAAAGTCCTTTACAAACCTCTAGAGCAAGATCATAAACATATTTCTCCCCCTTAACCAAATACCTTCTATTGATTCATAGAGAAAGAAATAACACCAAGCTCTATCTTAGATACTCAAAAGTAGCTTTTGACAATGGTTTGGTCATAATATCGATAATATGATTTTTTGTAGGCACATGATCCATCTCGACACATTGATTAATCACTTGTTCTCTCAAGAAATTACATCTAATAGTAGTGTGTTGATTTTTTGAGTGAATAACAAGATTCTTTGAGGTACTAATTTCACTAGTATTGTCATAATAAATAGGACAAAGTATATTTTATCTTTCCTTGTAATCCTCCAAATTTTGTTTCATCCACATGACTTGTGTGCAACAAGAGGAAGTTTCTATATACTCAGCTTATGTAGTTGATAGAGACACTAAGGCTTACTTCTTGCTTAGCCTAGACACCAAACACTCTCCCATGAAGAAGACCCCACCACTAGTACTCCTCTTATCACCCACATAAGTTGCCCAATCAACATCAATATATGATTTCAAAGAGAATTCTTTACTCCTAAGATACCATAAACCATAGTCTATGGTGCCTTTGAGATATCTTAAGATCCTTTTGACTTATTTCAAGTGAGATTCTCTAGGATCAGCTTGAAACCTTCCTACAAGACCTATTTCTTACATGATGTCAGGACTAGATGTGGTAGAGTATATAATACTTTCAATCATGGATCTATACAAAGTTTTATCAACTTTTTGTGAGTCATCCAGTGTGCTTAACTTTCATCCTATGATCATTAGAGTACCCATTAGATTACAATACATCATGTAAAACTTCATTAGCATATCCTTTATGTATTTATCTTGAGAAATGGAAATCTCTTCATCAAGTTGATTCATCTATAATCCTAAGAAGTAAGATAGTTCTCCCCACATTGACATTTCAAACTCAGTCTTCATAGTATCTACAAATTATCTACTCCATTTATCATTATCATATCTAAAAATTATGTCATCAACTTGTACAACAACTGTCAATTGATGATTACCTTTTGTATTAATGTACAAATTACTATCATCTATCCCCCTTTTAAAACCTTAACACAAAAGATACTTATCTAGCCCAGCATACCATGCTCTAGGATATTGTTTAAGACCATATAGAGACTTCTTCAATTTACACATAAAATATTAATTACTGTTGATCAAATTTTGGTCCTTTAGGCTAAAATTGGGCACCCCTATTTTCAAAAAATCATCTAAGTCTATATCTTTGGCTAGGTCTAGTACTTAGCTTTTCTTTAGAAGAAGTGTTTTTTTTCAAAGCCCCAACAAATGTACATGTCTGTTCATTTAAAAAAGTTCATTTTCGTCTTTCCTAATCCTTTGCCTAATTCTTTTAGGTTTTTTTTTTTCTAAGCCTTTGCCAAATTCTTTTAAACTTTTTATCCAAATCTTTTACTTAAGTGCATTTATTTTGGACTTTTCACTCAGCAGATTTCTTTCAAAAAAATTGTCTAAGGCAACTTTTTTGAAGGGTATATTTTATCAGGAAAAGGTCCACTTCAATTTTTTTGAAGGATCATTTTAAACTTTTTTGAAGGGTATTTTCTTTGGAAAGTGGACACTTACAACTCTTCTAAAGGGTCACTTGCATTTTTTTTGAAAGAACACTTACCTTTCAGAGGGTACCTTACAAAATTTTCTAAAGGTATTTTTTCAACAAGCCAAAGGGCACTTTAATTTTTATAGAGGGAACTTAGCATAAAATCCAAAATAATTCTTTTAGACAAATTGTTGGTGTAACTTTTTTGAAGGGTATGTTTCAACTTTTTTGAAGGAATTGTTTCAGACATTTTGTTTGAGATAAATTTTTTGAAAGGCACTTCAAATTTTCCAAAGGGTATGTGACAACCTTTTTGAAGGGTATGTTTCAACTTTTATGGACTTTCACAAGATAATGGACACTTTCAACTTTCTTGAAGGGTCATTTACATGAAGGCCAAAAGGTACTTTTTAGAAAGTTTGAAGGGCACTTCAACTTTCCCGAAGGGATGTTTTCAAAAATTCTAAAAGATTGTATCCATAGGAAGGTGGACCATTTCAACTAATCTGAAGGGTATTTTTTCCTTTCGAAAGGTCATTTTTAAATTGTCAAGGGGTCATTTAAATAAATCCAAAAGGGTCAATCCAAAGATGAAGGTATATTCAAGAAATTGGAAGGAACATTTTGAATGGCCAAACAAAAAAACTTGAAGGAATAAATTCTTTCAGAAAACTTGTCTGATACAAAGGAAACAAAAGTGTTGATACAAGAAGTTCAAGGAAATAAATGTCCAAAGAAAAATGCCCAAAGGAATAATGGCCCATAAAGCATCAATTTTAGACTATAAAAACTAGCCATTAGAGTTTAAAATAAAGGCTTGGTGGGAACCTAAAGACAAAAAAGAGAACAAATGGAAAAATGTAACTAAGGATTTGGTTCAGTTGTAATAAATATAATTAATGCTTTTGGTTTCAGTTATAACTCATTGTAAATGATCCATTTGGTGATATAGCATAGCTTGCCCATTTATTTCCCATGTAAATGTAGCTAATTATTTCAAGATGACACATGTCCAAGTGACCCTTGTACTTACTTTGATAGTTCTACCTCTCAAAGGCTATATAAATGCATTCCTTTGGCTTGTTCAGGATCCTCTACTAGTTATTTGGGAAACTCTAGCTAGATTTGTCCTTGAAAAACTCTTGAAGAGATATACAAGTATGATTATACAAGTGTTATTACCTCTCATATGTTGTAATATCAATTAATGATTTAATCATTATTGGTCTAGTCTAGTGAAAGATTGTCTTTTCTAGCTTGTATTGTTGGTGGTCTACTAATTTATAGAAAGGAGATTGTTGCAAGTCTTTGCTAGTATTCTTTTCTAAGTATAGAGATATCTTAAAAGTGATTCATGATTGTATCTTTCTTTGGATCATTCATAACCTTCTTAAGAATCATATACCTTCTCAAATCTAGCATAAGAAATATTGATGTAGCAATGGTTCCTGAGTTTCGAGTCCTGTGCAATAAAACACCCTATTTTGTCTTTAAAGTAGTGGTTTCAATCAATTAGGAGGTTATCAAATATTGGTGCATCACTGCTTGTTTTCTTAGTTGTTTTTCTTGACCCCTTTTCATATATAATTAATATATTAGAGAGAGCTTTAAAGGTGCATCAAGGGAAGCTAGCCCCTAATCTAGAGATTAATCTCAATGAAATTGTTACCCATAGCAAGAGAGATGATTCCATTTTGTGGCTTAGATGAGAAGAGTTGAGCATCTCCTCAAAGGTGCAAATCCAAGCATTAATAATTCTTGGCATGCCCCGTGGGATCATTTGTGTAAGGAGTTAAAGAATTCTTGGTGTGTTCTTCAATCAATCAACCTTTTAGAGGTATTTCAATCAATAACAATGGTGACTCTGAGTTGAATCAGCTAGTCAAGTAGCCCTACTGCATCAAGAAATCATATTTGTTATGTATAGTACCATTGTTTAGTAGTATGGATCTTGTGTTCCTTCATATAGTTTTGATCAAGCTCATGTTGTTCATGGAATCACCTTGAGAAACCCTCCTAATTGTCCTTCTCCTATCAAATCCATGAGTGATAGGGAAATAATGTTGGAGTTTGAGAAGCAAATGTTGGAAATAGATAGGTTGAATGAGTGAAATAGATATCAACAAGAGCTTATGTACAAGGAGGAATGCTTGTTTATGAAATCTCAAGCCATGCAATCCATGAAGGAGAAACTAGTAATGTGGAGAAGTCAATCCGCTCAAGGTAGTTAGCCTTGTACCCCTTCTTCCATCCCAAAACAACCTTTTCCTATAAAAAATAAACCCTTCCCCTATACACCAAATCCTTTTTTTTAATCAAAAAGAAATTTCTCACCAAAATAAAATGAGCCTGACTTCTAACCCATCTGATGCATTAACTATTCTTTTTGTTAATCCTTTGCACCTAGAAATCCAACACCAAAGGACATTAGAATGGCCTTATATGGAAACTAATTATTTCAATTCCTTATATTATGAGCCCTCATTTGAATAAAATCATCCTACTTATTTTATAAAACAACACGTCCATCCTCAAGAAACTCTTCCTATGCATGTGCAAACTCTTCCTAGTCCCCTTCAATATTCTAAAGCCCCTTAGTATGATCTCAAGATTTCAAGTTGGTGAAATGTCTATCATGAACCAGCTCAAGACCTTGAGAAAGATGAAGTTGTTACCTATCCTAAAGAAGAGAGTTTCAATCCTAAGATCATGAGTTGGAATGACATAGTAGAATCATGGGGTGAGAAATAAGAGAAGAGTATTGTTCAAGAATATCAAGCAAAAAATGAAGCTACTCCTCCTCATCATGATGATGTGTATGATCTCCAAAAAATAGTCTTCCAAGATAATTTAGCTAAATAGATTGAAGAATTAGAGTCAAGAATAAGGTTCATTAGTCAATGTGTAATGGATGGTTTCGACCCAATAGAAGATCCCATATCTAAACACACCCCATCTACACCCCTTCAAGAGAGTTATCAAGCTATATATGATGTGGATGAATTAATGATCAACTAGAAGAAAGAGAATCAATTGATTTCAGTCCAAGGTTTACCTCCTCTTCCTCATGAGCTTCTCAAACAAAACCCCACTTCTCATTCCCAATCTAATTTTGAGCTCACTAGTGCTTGCCTCTTTTCAAAGTCAATTCTAAAGTCCTCTCCTTCATCTCATACTCCATTTTCACTCCCTTCACCTTCCACTACCTTCCATACTCCAACTCCTACATTTTAGACTCATGAACCTATCCACTCACCCTTCATTTCATTCCATCATAAAGAGGAACCTGTTTTAAGGGAGGCAAGTGAGCAAGAGAAAATACAATTCTTTGCTGATAAAGAGACTATCATGAGTGATAATGAAGATGATATCATCATAAATACTCCATATGAACATCATAATTCTGATTACCATCTTGAGCATAAAGTGGAAAACATTATCAAAGACGAATAACATGGTCAAATCATATCTCAAGAGGTGGCTATTTCAGGAGGTTTTCATGAAAATAAGGTTGAAGAAGTGAATATTGAAGGTGACATGATTCAAGGAGAAGATATAGGTCACACATACATGTAAATGTTCCAAAAATATGAATGTGAGATTGACAAACTTCACTCTCAATGTTGGATGGAAATTGTAAGCATGGTGAGCTCTCTTTCCCTTTGTTTGATCAACCTTATTTTTTCCTTGATGAAGATAATGACGGATCCATGGGACATGAGTTGAATGAGGGTCAAGAGAATTTTGTTTTCGAGTAGCTAGAGACTTTTTTTTTGAGAAAGAAGGAGAGATGTCTAATTATTTTAATAAGGGATTTGAAGGAGTTCTTGAGTGAGAAAATGATGATTTCTAGAATGAGCTAGAAATTTTTTGTCTCAGCTCAAACATCACACTAGCCACCCTTATTCAAGAGAGCCATGATGAAGAAAGAGATCAGTTTGTCAAGCTTCTCAAAGAGATAAAAAATAATGAGTTGGTCCATGATTCATACCAAGAGGGCCATGATCCAAATGAGCCCTATGATGATGAGATAGCAGCCATTGATCCATTGATGGACTACACTAGTACGAAGGACCAACATGAGACATGATTCAAAGAGCAAGATGAGTACATGTATGTTGGAGACATATTTTAACCTAATCTACTTAGATACATGCCAATAAAGGTGGAAATCAAGAAGGATGAGTCACTAAGCTCCTACTCCAACAAACCACTTGTCTGGAATCATGAGGTTTCTTTCCATTGAAGAAACCTAAGAGGTTTTCCCTTTGATCTAGGAGGGGAGGAGCATATCTAGTTAGCTATACATAATTAGTTTTGTTTCTATTAAGTCTTATATTTTACTAAGTGCTAAGTAGCACATGTTTGTTTGCTTTGGTTTTTGTTGTGTGTCTCTTTCCTTTGTGTGTTGGAGGTAGTCATTGGTTATCTTGTTGATCAAGTTCTAAATCATGGTCAAGGTTTTTGGTTTATTTCAATCCTTAATTGACTCCATGCCCAATAAACCATTTAGGCTACTAGTCTAGTCAGTATAGTAGGAAACTACCCCTGTGATTAACCATTTTATTGACCAAATTTTGGCCCTTCAGGGCAAAATTAGGCACCCCTATTTGCAAAAAAATCTAAGTCTATATCTTTGGCCAGGTCTAGTTCTTAGATTTTATTCAAAAAAGGTGTTCTTTGTCAAAGCCCCAACAAATTTACAAGTCTATTCCTTTTAGAAAGTTCATTTTTGGTCTTTGTTAAGCCTTTGCCTAATTCTTTTGGGATTTTGTTCTAATCCTTTACTGAATTATTTCAAAATTTTTGTCTGAATATTTTCCTAAGTGTATTTATTTTGGACTTTTCATTCAACAGAATTATTTCAAAAAAAAATATCCAAGGTAACTTTTTTGAAGGGTATGTTACAATTTTTTTGAAGGATATCTTTTGTCAAGAAAAGGTCTGCTTCAATTTTTCTAAAAGATCATTTGCAACTTTCCTAAAGGGTATTTTCTTTGGAAAGTGGACACTTACAAATCTTCTAAAGGGTCACTTGCATTTTTGTTGAAAGGGCACTTGCCTTTCAGAGGGTACCTTACAACTTTTTTGAAGGGATATTTTGAACAAGATAAAGGGCACTTTCTTTTTTGTGGATGACACTTAGCAAAAAATCCAAAAGAATTCTTTCAGATAAATTGTCTATGCAACTTTTTTGAAGTGCATGTTTCTACTTTTCTAAAGGAATTATTTTAGACATTTTGTCTGAAACAAATTTTCTGAAAGGCACTTCAAATTTTCCAAATACTATGTAACAAATTTCTTGAAGGGACATTTTCAAAAAGTTTGAAAGATTATTTCCATGGGAAGGTGGACCATTTCAACTAATCTGAAGGGTATTTTTTCCTTTTAGAAGGTCATTTTCAAATTGCCAAAGGGTTCTTTGAAGAAAGCTGAAAGGGCCATTCCAAAGCTGAAGGTCCATTTCAAGAAACATAGAGGAACATTTTGAAGGGCCAAATAAAAAACCTGAAGGAATGAATTCTTTCAGAAAACTTGTCTGATACAAAGCAAACAAAAGCATTGATACAAGAATTTTGAGGCAATAAATGTCCAAATAAAATGCCCAAAGGAGTGATAGCCCACAAAACATCAATTTTAGACTATAAAAACTAGTCGTTGGAGTTTAAAATAAAGGCTCAATGGGAAATTAAAGGAAAAAAAGAGATAACAAATGGCAAAATGTAACAGAGGCTTTGGTTCAATTGTAATAAATGTAACTAATGATTTTGGGTTTAGTTCTAACTCATTGTAACTGATCCATTCGGTGACATGACATACCTCACCCATTTGTCTCCCATGAAAATGTAATTGATTCTTTCAAGATGACACATGTCCAAGTGACCCTTGGACTTCCTTTGATTGATCCACCTCTCAAAGGCTATATATATGCATTCCTTTGGTTTGTTCAGGATCCTTTGCTAGTTATTGGGGAAACTCTAGCTAGATTTGTACTCGAAGAACTCTTCAAGAGATATATAAGTGTGATTTCCCCTCATATGCTATAATATTGAGTAATGATTGAATCAGTGTTGGTCTAGTCTAGTGAAATATTATCTTTTTTAGCTTGTACTCTTGATGGTCTACCAATTTAAAGAAAGGAGATTATTGTAGGTCTTTTCTAGTATTCTTTTCTAAGTGTAGAGATATCTTAAAAGTGATTCATGACTATATCTTTCTTTGGATCATTCATTTCCTTCTTAAGAATAATATACCTTATTTTATCTAGCATATGAAATATTGATGCAGAAATGGTTCCTGAATTGTGAGTCTTATACAAGAAAACACCTTGTTTTGTATTTAAAATAGTGGTTTCAGTCAACTGGGAGGATATCAAATATTGGTGCATCATCACTTGTTTTCTTATTTATTTTTCTTGACCCATTTTCATACAGAATTGATATATTAGAGAGAGATTTAAAGGTTCATCAAGGGGAGATGGCCTCTAATCTAGAGATTCATCTCAATGAAATTATCATCCACACTAAGAGAGATGATTCCATTTTACTTCTTGGATGAGAAGAGTTGAGCATCTCCTCAAGGGTGTAAATCCAAGCATCAATAGTTTTTGTCATGCTAGGTGGGATCATTTATCCAAGGAGTTTAAGAATTCATGGTGTGTTCTTCAATCAATCAACCTTTTGGAGGCATTTCAATCAACACCAATGGTGACTTCAAGTTGAATTAGTTGGTCGAGTAGCCCTAGTGCATCAAGAAATCATTTTTGGTATGTATAATCCCATTGTTGAGTAGTTTGGATCTTGTGTTCCTTCATATAGTTTTGATCAAGCTCATGTTGTTCATGGAATCACCTTAAGTATCCCTCCTAACTATCCTTCTCCTAACAAATCCAAGAGTGTTAGGGAGATAATGTTGGAGTTTGAGAAGCAAATATTGGAAATAGATAGGTTGAATGAGTGAAACAAATATCAACAAAAGCCTATGTAAAAAGAGTAATGCTTGTTTAGTCAAGATCAAGCCATGCAATCCATGAAGGAGAAACTAGTAATGTGGAGAAGTCAATCCACTCAAGGTAATTAGCCTTGCACCCCTTCTTCCATCCCAAAATAGCCTCCTCCTATACAAAAGAAGCCCATCCCTTATACAAAGAATCATTTTTATAAAATAACACTTGCTCACCAAAATAAAATGAGACATCCTTCTAACCCATCTAATGCATTAATTATTCTTATTGTTAATCCTTTACACCTATAAATCCAACACCAAAAGACATTAGAATGGTCTTCTATGGAAAGTAATTATTTCAATTCCTTAGATTGTGAGCCCTACTTTGAAGAGAATCATCCTACTTCTTGTGGAAAACAACACATCCATCCTCAAGCAACTCTTTCTATTCACGTGTAAACTCTTCCTAGTTTACCTCAATCTTCTCAAGCCCCTTAGTATTATGTCAAGATTCTAAGTTGGAGAAATGTCTATCATGAACCAGCTCAAGACCTTGAGAAAGATGAAGTTGATACCTATCCTCAAGAAGAGAGTTCCAATCCTAAGATCATGAGTTTGAATGAAATAGTGGAATCATGGGGTAAGATAGAAGAGAAGAATATTGTTCAAGAGTATGAATCAAAAAATGAAGTTACTCCTCCTCATCATGATGATGTGTATGATATCCAATAAAGACTCTTCCAAGAGAATCTAGATAAACAAATTGAAGAATTAGAGTCAAGAATAAGTTTCCTTAGTCAAGGTGTAATGGATAGTTTAGACCCAATAGGAGATCCCATATCTAAACACACCCCATCTACACCCCTTCAAGAGAGTTATCAAGATATATGTGATGTGGATGAGGTATTGATCAAGTGGAAGGAAGAGAATCAATTGATTTTAGTCCAAGGTTTACCTCCTTTTCCTCATGAGATTCTCAAAGAAAACCCCACTTCTCATTCCCAATCTGATTTTGAGCTCACTAGTGCTTACCTCTTTTCAAAGTCAATTCCTAAGTCCTCTCTTTCATCCCATACTCCATTTTCACTCCATTCACCTTCCACTATCTTCCATACTCCAACTCATACATTTCAAACTCATGAACCTATCCATTCACCCTTCATTTCATTCCATCTTAAAGAGGAACCTTTTTTAAGGGAGGCAAGTGAGCAAGAGAAAATGCAATTCTTGGCTGATCAAGAGACTATCATGAATTAGAATGAAGATGAGATCATCATAAGTAATCTATATGAACATCATCATGGTGATTACCATCTTTATCATGTAGTGGAAAGAATGATCGAAGATGAATGACATCGTCAAATCATATCTCAAGAGGTGGCTATTTCAAGAGGTTTTCATGAAAATAAGATTGAAGAAGTGACTCTTGAAGGTGACATGATTCAAGGAGAAGATATAGGTCACACATACATGAAAATTTTCCATCAATATGAAGATGAGATTGCCAAACTTCACTCTCAATGTTGGATTGAGAATGCAAGCATGGTGATCTCTCTTTCCCTTTATTTGATGAACCTTCTTGTTGCCTTGATGAAGATAATCATCGAGCCATGGGACCTTAGTTGAATGAGGGTCAAGAGAATTTTTTTTAAGTAGCTAGAGACATTTATTTTTGAGCGAGGAGAGAGGTTTGATTATTTTAATAGGGGCTTTGAAGAAGGGGTTCTTGAGCGAGAAAGTGATGATTTATGGAATGAGCTAGAATTTTTTTGTCTGAGCTCAAACATCACACCAGCCACCCTTCTTCAAGAGAGCCATGATGAATCAAAAGATAATTTTGAAAATATTCTCAAAGAGATAGAAAAGAATGAGTTGGTCCATGATGGGTACTAAGAGGGCCATGAGCCAAATGAGCCCTATGATAATGAGATAACAACCATTGATCCATTGATGGACTACACTAGTATGAAGGACCATCCTGAGACATGATTCAAAGAGAAAGATGAGTACATGTATGTTGGAGACATGTTTAAACCTAATCCACTTGGATACATTCCAATCAAGGTTGAAATCAAGAATGATGATTCACCAAGCTCCTACTCCAACAATCCACTTGTCTGACATCATGAGGTTTTTTGCCATGGAAGAAACCTAAGAGGTTTTGCCTTTTATCCAAGAGGAGGAAAAACATCTAGTTAGTTTTACATAATTAGTTTTATTTGTATTGTGTCTTATATTTTTTAAGTGATAAGTAGCACATGTGTGTTTTCTTTGGTCTTTGTTGTGTGTCTCTTTCCTTTGTGTGCTGGAGGTAGTCAATGGTTGTCTTGTTGATCAAGTTCTGAATCATGGTTAAGGTTTCTAGTTTATTTCAGTCCTTAATTAACTCCATGCCCAATGACCTATTTAGGCTACTATTCTATTTAGTATAACATGCATACTATGCCTATGAGTCATCATTATATTGACCAAATTTTGACCCTTCAAGCCAAAATTGGGACCCCTATTTGTAAAAAATGGTCTAATTTTATAACTTTGGTCAAATCCAGTACTTAGCTTTTCTTCAGAAGAAGTGTTCTTTATCAAATCCCAAACAAATGTACAAGTTTATTCCTTTCAAAAAGTTCAGTTTTGTCTTTGCTAAGCCTTTGCCTAATTATTTTAGGTTTTTATTCTAAGAATTTATTGAATTCTTTCAGACTTTTTTTCTGAAGCTTTTCCTTAAGTGCATTTCTTATAACCATTCATTCGATAGAATTCTTTCAAAAAAATTGTTGAGGAAACTTTTCTAAAGGGTATGTTACAACTTTTCTGAAGGGTATCTTATGTCAAGAAAAGGTCCACTTTAGTTTTTATGAAAGATCATTTGCAACTTTCCTGAAGGGTATTTTCTTTAGGAAGTGGACATTTACAAATATTTCAAAGGGTCATTTGTATTTTTTTTTAAAGGACACTTGCATTTCGGAGGGTACCTTAAATTTTTTATAAAGGGACATTTTCAACAAGTCAAAGGGCACTTTCATTTTTTTAGAGGGCACTTAACATAAAAGACAAAATAATTCTTTTAGACAAATTGTCTGTGCAACTTTTCCCAAGGTTATGTTTCAATTTTTTCAAATGAATTTTTTTAGACATTTTGTCCATGACATATTTTCCAAAAGGCACTTCAACTTTTCTAAAGGGTATGTGACAACATTTTTGAAGGGTATGCTTTAACTTTCTCAAGCTAAAGGACACTATCAACTTTCTAGAAGGGTCATTTGTAAGAAGGCCGAAAGGTAATTTTTAGAAAGTCTGAAGGGTACTTCAACTTTGTTGAAGGGACATTTTTAAAAAATTTAAAAGATTTTTTCCATAGGAAGGTGGGCCATTTCAACTAATTTGAAGGGTATTTTTTCCTTTTGGAAGGTCATTTTCAAATTGTCCAAGGGTCATTTGAAGAAAGTTGAAAGGTTCATTCCAAAGTTGAAGGTCCATTTCAAGAAACCCAAAGGAATGAATTATTTCAAAAAACTTGTCTGATATAAATTAAAAAAAAGTGTCGAGATAAGAAGTTCAAGGAAATAAATGTTTGATAGAAAATTCCTGAAGTAGTGACAACCCATAAAACATCAATTTTAAACTACAAAAACTAGCCTTTGGAGTTTAAAAGAAAGGCTCAGCTAGAACTTGAAGGTGAAAAAGAGATAACAAATGGCAAAAATTAACTGAGGATTTGGTTTAGTTGTAACAAATGTAACTAATGCATTTGGGTTTAGTTATAACTCATTGTAACTGATCCATTCGATGACATGACATAGCTCACCCATTTCTCTCCCATACAAATTTAACTGATTCTTTCAAGATGACACATGTCCAAGTGACCCTTAGACATCCTTTGATTGCTTCACCTCTCAAAGGATATATATATGCATTTGTTTGGCTTGTTTAGGATCTTCTACTAGTTATTGGGGAAACTCTGGCTAGATTTATACTCGAAGAACTCTTGAAGAGATATACAAGTGTGATTGCCTCTCATATGATATAATATTGAGTAATGATTGAATCATTGTTGGTATAATCTAGTGAAATATTATCTTTTCTAGCTTTTACTCTTGATGGTCTACCAATTTACAAATAGGAGATTGTTATAGGTCTTTGCTAGTATTCTTTTCTAAGTGTAGAGATATCTTAAAAGTGATTCATGACTATATCTTTCTTTGTATCATTCATTTCCTTCTTAATAATCATATACCTTCTCAAATGTATCATATGAAATATTGATGAAGAAATGGTTCTTGAGTTGTGAATCATGTGCAAGAAAACACCTTGTTTTATCTTTAAATTAGTGGTTTCAGTCAATTAGGAGGATATCAAATATTGGTGCATCACTGCTTATTTTCTTAGTTGTTTTTCTTGACCCTTTTTCATACACAATTGATAGATTAGAGAGAGATTTAAAGGTGCAGCAAGGGGAGATATCCCCTAATATACAGATTCATCTCAATGAAATTTTACCCATAGTAAGAGAGATGATTCCATTTTACCACTTGGATGAGAAGAGCTGAGCATCTCCTCAAGGGTGAAAGTCCAAGCGTCAATAGTTTTTGTCATTCCCAAAAAAATGTAAAATTTTGTACCTTTTTAACAGTTCATTTTGTTCTTTGATAAGCCTTTTCCTAATTCTTTCAGGTTTTCATTCTAAGCCTTTGCTGAATTGTTTTGGAATTTTTGTCTGAAGATTTTCCTTAAGGGAATTTCTCTTGGACTTTTCATTTGGAAAAATTACTTGACATGAAATATCCTTCAGGTAACTCAATGTAGACTTCTTCAATAATTTATCATTCAATAATTTATATTTCACATCCATTTGATATACCTTAAAACTTTTGAAACATGAATATGTAAAAAAGAGTCTAATTGCTTCTATCCTTGCCACAAGAGTAAAAGTCTCATAAAAATATATTCCTTTAACCAAAGAATATCCTTTACAAATCAATTTATCCTTGTTTCTTGTGACTTATCCTTTCTCATTCATCTAGTTTTTGAAAACCCATCTGGTACCTATCACATTTTTATATTTTGGTCTAGGAATTAACTATCATGTTTCATTCCTTTTTACTTGATCAATTTATTCATCCATTGCATCATTACAACTTTAATCTTTGATATATTCCATAAATGTTTTGGGTTCAATTAAGGATAATAGAGTTGATTCGTATTGATTTTGATTGATCAACATTATCCTTCTAGTTTGCAACCTTGCACCAACATTTCCAATAATATGAAATATTGGATGATCTTTTTGAATTCTTCTAGATGTAGATTTAGTATTTATCTTTCTTCCTCCTCTTAATATTCATCATTTGTTTGAATAGATAACTCATAATTATTTGTAAAAGAATTTTGAATTGAGTCACTTAACTATAATTTTGTCTTATCAACTCTACTTATCTCATCTACCCTTACATTTGAGCTTTCAACAATATTATGAAGACTCTTGTTGAAGCATATATAGGCATTACTAATAGAATAATAACATAATAAGATACCCTCATCATATCTTGAATCACATTTTTAAAGATTATCTTCATCTCTTTTCATGAAGCACTTTCTCCCAAACACTCTAAAATGTTTGACATTAGCCATTCTATTCTTCCATAACTCATAAGGAGTCTTATTACCATTTAATTTGATTTAACACCTATTTAGGATATACACATAAGTCTTGGCTACCTCTTCCCAATAGCTATCTAATATTTTTACATCTTGAATCATGGTGATACCCATCTCAATAATAGTCACATTCTTCCTTTCAACCACACCATTATGTTATGGTGTTCTAGCAGTAGAGTATTATCTTCTTATTCCATGTTCAACACAAAAATCATCAAACTTATGAGACCAAAACTCACCTCCTTTATCTGATCTCACACACTTTATCTTTAAACCTTTATCATTTTCCATAAGAGCTTTAAATTCCACAAATTTTTCAAAAGCTTCTAATTTTTTTTAAAGAAAGAATATCCAAGTCATCCTAGTAAAATCATCAATGAGAAGCATGAAGTAACTACCTTGAATACTTTGAGTTCTCATAGGTCCACATAGATCAATGTGAATTAACTCCAATGGCTCTATAGTAGAGAATTCCTTATTTTTGTATCTTCTCTTGGTTTGTTTCCCATGAAGACATTCTTTGAAAATAGAATGAGGAATCTTAGAAATATTGGGAATATACCTTATCAACCCCTTTGAACTAATCTTTACTATATTATCAAAATTTATATGTTCAAGCCTTTTATGCCAAAGCCAACTTTCTTCCAAATGACTCATAAAGCACTTCTCCTTTTGGGATTTATGGAATACATACATGTATTTTTCTATTTTATGAACCTTTGCAACTAATCTATCAAATTTTGCCTTTCTTTCTTCACATACATCATCATGAAAAGTTACAACATTCCTTGCTTACACATTTGGCTTACACTTAAAATATTATGTTTCAGACCTTATACATATAAGACATTCTCAGTCTTTGCATGACGATTATCTAAACTCATAGTACCTTTGCCAACAATGTTAACCAATTTGTTGTCACCAAATCTTACTACACTGGGGTTGGTCTTCTTTAGAGAGATAAACTTTTTATTGTCTCATGTAATATGATTTGGGCATCCACTATCTATGAACCATCTCTTATTATCATCTTATTGAGTATGTAAGGCATATTGAACAAAAAATGACTCTTCCTTTGGTGGTCTTCTTGAATTTTGATTCTTTTCTTATTTAGACTTAGTTTACTTGAACTATTTGATGGTGTCAATGATTTGTATATCCTTTTTCCAAAATTCTCTTTTGTAGTTTTTAGCTATATGACTTTGTTGGTTACAATTATAGAATATGAGAGCCCTTTTGATCTCTAGAGAAAGAGAGAAAATCCTATATCTATGATCAAATTTATTGTAGGAGAAATAATACCCATTGAAGACATAGTTCATAGTTGACCTCCCTTCTTCTTGACCATTAATGATCAAATAATTTTCATTCCTGACCATTTTTGTGGAGATGGAATCCCTTTTATCCTTAAATAACAATGCATCTAATTATCTTATGATTTTACTTCCCAATTATTCTTTATTCATCATGATCTACAAATTATTGAATTTTGTCTCTAGATCTCATGCATGTGTCTTCACACCTTTAATTTTTGATAAAGAATATTGAAGACAAATCATAACCTCTTTGTCAACCATCATACCTTTGATCACCTTCAAGTGATTAAACTTTTTAAGAAGGACCGGCTATGATACCAATTGTTAGAGGTACAATCCACTAAGAGGTGGGGGCGAATTAGCAATGGCAAACAATCTAATTCAATTTCCAAAAAAATTCAAGTAATTAAGTATTTAAAACAAACATTCATGAAACATACATATCATTCATAGTAGTGAATAATGACCATAATTCAAGATCATATACACAACATAAGAGCTACGTGGAAAACCCTTTTGGAGAATAAAGCCCACTCTCAAATCTGAAAACACATAGACTACTATTCCATAAGATGATAAAAAACAAGAGAATAATCAAGTCCTTCTGATTAGGGATCTTTGGCCTAGTCCTTCTAACCTACAACCTTGATCAAGTCCTTCAAATCAAAGGTCTTTAATGAAACCTTATTTCACAAGGACCAAATGCCCTTAAGGAATATCAAGTCCTTTATACCCTCCTTAAAAACAACATTTCCACCTTGGAGCTGATGTCTTCAACACTTGATGATAGTGCTCTAATTATCTAACCCATTCACAAACTCTTTCTCTTTATCAAATAGGCCTCTCACATAGGCATGCCACAATCTATTATTTTTTCACTCAAATAGTCCTCATATGCACACTTATATCTCTTTGCAAAACTTTAAACTACAAGAACACTATAATTTAATCATACAAACAGTATTTAGTCTCCTTTTCTCATCAAACCAATAGCTAGGCACTCTCACTCTCCTCTACTTTCCTTTTCTCTCCAAAACTCTCACATACAAGTCTCTTGCTTACAAAGTCTAGAACCCAACACATTTGTTTTAACTATATATAGAGTAATCATGAATTATCAAGTCCATAATTATCCTTGTTAGACATGATACATTCCTTCACCTTTAAGGCATCTCACATGAGTCACACATAAGTACATTCCCCTTTCAAAATAGACCTAAGTCACTTTTAGGATCTATGGAGACCCACTCACCTTTTTGATACATCTTCAAGCAAAATAAGAACACAAGACCACTTAAAAATACATAGGTATACTCCTTATCTCCCCTAAGACATATTCAAATGATCATAGTCACCTTTGCTTACCTCTATGTATGTTTAATCAACTCAAATATAAACCTTATACACAAGAACATCATTATCAAACATACAGTCAACTTCTTAAGAATTTTTCATAATCAAGATAGATTGATCATATCTTCAAAATACTTACAAAATAGCCTCATGGAGTATACAACACTCCCTAATAGACAATTCACCATGAAACATCGATACAAAATCTACATAAGCTCAAATAATCTTCTTAGGTCACTTGTAGAACATATACAAAAACATAATAAACTTTGGATCTTAATAACTTTGTTTGTACATACTTATATATATTCAAATCCATATTTCTATATGTTTCTTTGAGTCCTCTACCACTTTTATTTTTACTACAAGAAATCATAAAACCATTATAAGTTTTTAATTAAACACTTCATTCTATTTCTAGGAGACTATTTTAATATGGTTATAATTTCATATCCCTCAATTTTATGTCATAATGTAACCACCCCTTACTATAGGTATCTACAAGTACTTGTACCACATACTATGTACTTACTATACCACTGTTCATATATATATATATATATATATATATATATATATATATATATATATATATATATCTTATCAAGAACTCCCTATGTTTATAACAATACTTAGAACTTCCATTCTCTCAAAATATAAACAACTAGTCACAATAGTAGGAGACGTTTGGCATGAAATCCTAATTTCATGTCTTCTTTCTAATTTTGTCTTTTATTAAGTTTTATAAATTGTGTTCGCCATATGTTGTTGGTGTCTTATTCTCCCAAAGTCTAGGATTATTTATAATAACCACTAGATTTAATATATTTACACCATAGAACTCTAGTACCTACTACATAGGTTTTTTTTTAAAATTTATGTTAATACATAAACTTCCAAACAAACTTAATATACATGAATTCATTTACAATTTTAATAAATCTTAATACACATCAAGAACACTTCTTATGAAGAGTTACATTTGCACTCAATTTATTTTATTTTCTCTAAGTATCAATATTTGAAAGAGATAGGTTATATCATATCATACAAATCCCTCCCATGGATAAAATATATTCTTACAGTTTGTTTAGCCCTTTTATTCCATACCATAAAAATTTCATTTAATAAATACTTAGAATTATATATCTTTCATATTTTCCTTATAATATATCAATTCATATTATTCTTACTATATTACATAATAGTATAACTACATTTTCATATATCAATACCATGCAAATCCTTCATTTTATAAATAGGTATCTGAATCTGCATAGTAAAAGCATTCTACTTATCCACTAGTAGTGACTTGTACCTTAGGAAAGTCATTTTTAGAATAATAAAGAATAAAACATTACTTTCCTTTCTACAATGTAAGAATTTTTAGATCACCCAAGTTAAATTTAAGGTGTATAAGAAACTAAGGAGATTCTTTTTTCATGTGGAAACTAAACCAAAATATGACAAAGCTCTGTAACAAAGATGCAGCTATAACCTAATCAACTAGTCTAGAGCCTCGACATGAAAAACCAAGTAAAATCTACTCTATTAATATAGTGCTCCACTTAAACTTTTTTATTAATTCTACACTATTAACAGAATGGACATAACTACAAAATGTTTCATTCACTATTAAGGTCACATTATTCTCTTGCTAACAATTTGGAGTTCGTATGTGGATGATGATGTAATTTCGGAATCAAATAATAAGGTGGATTTTGGTACTGCATATGGGTATAGTGGAATTAAAGTTTTTCCTGATCAAGATCGACCTAAGCATTGACACCATTTTACCAAGGATGGAGCAATGTCATCACTATCTGACCAACTATTCTCAGAAATGCCAGAGTTAAAGAAAGCATTTACTACTAAAAATATCATAGAAATAGTAGTCATATATCCTAAGAGAGGAAAGATGATTTTGTTAAATCACCTTTCATTGGCATGATCAAAGGAATGAAAGGCATGCTATATATTAGAATTAGATAAAAAATTGTGAACACTTCCATCAGAATCAACCATTCTTCTAGTACAAATTACATTATATCATCTATTGAAATTAGGTTATTATAATTCATATAATCCTCTTAACTCATTATTTATAAAAAATTTCCAAAGAAAGTGATCATATAACTAACAGTGTTACTCACAAGGTTAATTCACTGATAAGTTACAACATATTTTTGCTAAATCTCTACATATTTTGCTAAATCACTAAATTTATTTTTATCAATCCAAGCCAGAAATAGGAAATAAATATATCAATATATTTCATAAGTTAAAAATTGTTACATATACCTACCTTAGTGATATAGTAGATCACCATTTATATAGATTAATCAAGTCCATTGTTTTATTCACAAATTGATACCTCTAAAAAGAGTTTCTACCCTAAAATATATCAGTGTATATTTATTAAACTATTGTATATAAAGTGTCACCTAATTTGTTTTATTATACCCACATGTGTCGTTAACTCCTTTCATAAATATGATGAGTCTCTGCTCTTCAAATAAGTCACTGCTCTATAAGATAACTCACTACTTCTATAGAGTAAGTCATTGTTCTAATTATTAAATTATTGCATGTTAATAAGTGTATTCCTAAATATATGTATAACAATGATTTGTGATATTAAATATATTCATCTATAATGATCTAGATTTTTATTTAATTTAACGGTGATACAAGTAATGAGACTCTCATACTTAGATAATTCAACATTTTAATATAGTATTACCTCAGTAGTTTATAAAATTATAGTATACTATATCACTAATATGTGTTTTTACATTGTGTTATTGTGTGAGAGGATCATAATTCGTAAAACTCATATGACCTCAAATAACACACACACACACACACACACACAGAGAGAGAGAGAGAGAGAACAAAATTAAATTTACACAATTTACTAAGATTATACCTAAAAATTAAATGCATCACTTACCTCTTAGATGTTGAATTGAATTTTCTTGATTCTAAGTAATTCCCTTTTTTTACTTCCAATCCCTTCTTTTCCCATCCCATGATTTTTTTTCTTCCACACACTCTATGTCTCTCCTTTTTTCCTCATTATATTCTTTCTCTCCTTTTTCCTCTTAGATGTAGTGCTTTTCTTTAAAGCTAGTTTTTTATAACTTTATTTCATAATTTCCATTTTTATTTTATTCTATTTTTTTAAAGATTTCTTTTTCTTTTTATTTTTGTTATTATTTAACCAATATCTTAGTGATATTTTATCATTTACTAGAGCATATATATATATATATATATATATATATATATATATATAGCTGATTAAACTAGCATGTCATAATGGTTTAATGATTAATTTATAAACCAATAACCCAAATTTAGTATTTTTTAATAAAATTTCAAAACATTCATAGACATACACACAAAACATGAAAAAATAGTTCCATAACCATTAAAATTATATTAGTAAATCATGAACAAACAACTATCTATTACAAGAAACATTAAACACATTATGTTAACTATTTATTATGCATTCTATTATGTGCTAACTAAAGTGGTGTGTGTAGGGTTCCAGCCTATTTATTTATCATCCTTTGAATTATCAATCTACATCACCCTCTGTGATGATGCTCTCCCTCCATCAAGCTCTAAGGGATGAGTTCTTCTGCATCAAACTCACAATAAGCAGGTAGTTAGACCATAATAGTCATGATATACATACATCATAAAATATAGATGAAAGAACAAATTAACATGATCATAATGTAAACATATACATTACAACTAACTCATATCAATGTAATCATGCAACCTAAGCAATATCCTATTACCCCATAATAATATATCTCAAAGCTTAGTAAAAAATAGCCAAATCCAATTTGTCAACTATAAATATCCCTAGATAATTAGATATTTGCTTGGTGAGGAATCAATATGTAACACTATATATATATATATATATATATATATATATATATATATATATATATATATATATATATATATATATATATATAGAGAGAGAGAGAGAGAGAGAGAGATAAGAGCGTGCTCGATGTGGTAGTCTTATTTTCATGAATTATATAGACAAAATTCAAAGTGTTTATCATGTCTGAAATTGATTTTTTTAATTTTAGAGATAAAATATACATTTGTTTATGTGCATAAGTCAACCCCTTAGGTTCATATTTCCAAGCATATAAATATATATATATATATATATATGTATGTATGTATGTGTATATATATGTATGTGTGTATATATATATATATATATATATATATATATATATATATATATATATATATATAGAGAGAGAGAGAGAGAGAGAGAGAGATAAGAGCGTGCTCGATGTGGTAGTCTTATTTTCATGAATTATATAGACAAAATTCAAAGTGTTGATCATGTCTGAAATTGATTTTTTTAATTTTAGAGATAAAATATACATTTGTTTATGTGCATAAGTCAAACCCTTAGGTTCATATTTCCAAGCATATATATATATATATATATATATATATATATATATATATATATATATAGAGAGAGAGAGAGAGAGAGAGAGAGATAAGAGCGTGCTCGATGTGGTAGTCTTATTTTCATGAATTATATAGACAAAATTCAAAGTGTTTATCATGTCTGAAATTGATTTTTTTAATTTTAGAGATAAAATATACATTTGTTTATGTGCATAAGTCAAACCCTTAGGTTCATATCTCCAAGCATATAGTGTGTATGCACTATAGCGTGTACATGTTATAGTGAGTATGATTTTTTTTAGTAATTTTAAAATGTTAGAAGCAAGACAAAATGAATACTTGAAAGTTGTGTTGTGTTTTTACTAAAATAAATATTTTAGTAAATATAAGAAATTAGGGCCACTTTAGGTCTTCTATAATTGGTCTCATATCTCCATGAGTTATGATTTTGAACAAAGTTTTTCAAAATCTAATGTAGTAAATACATAGTCATTTTTAGGAGTTTGGAATTGAATTTAAGGCTTTCAAGGCATAAAATTTTCAATTGATATCCATTTTGGGAATGAACACACACACACACACATTGTTTTTTTGAAATATTGGATTACTTGTTGACATTTGTAAGAGTTTTAGGTGTCTCATAACTAAATTTTATAAACTAACACACAACCAACCACCCCTTATGCTAAAATTACTTGTGATTAGGTCCATTATAGGTAAGAGGTGACATGAAAACACCATATTCAATTCAAACTAGGGTAAATGGGGATCACTTAGGTCACATTTGGGTATGATTATCCCAATTCTATTTTAATTCATCCAAAAATGATCTGAATGGGTAAATATAGGTCATGTTAGTGACCCACACACACACAACCATAAATTTATGCAAATTTTAATTGTTATCAAGTCCTTTATATACCAAAAGTAACACAAAAACACCACATCCAATTATGACTAGGGTAAATATAAACAATGTTAGGTGCATTTGTGCATGATCACCCCATTTCTCTTTGATTTCAGACAAAAGATGTATGATTGGGGAAATGCAAGTTGCATTATGACCCCTACACACCCAACCACCCATTTAAGCTGATTTTACTTGTAAATAGTTCATTTATAGGTAAAAAATAACACAAAAACACCATATCCATTTGTGATGACATAAAATGTAGATTATTTGCAAGAAATTAATGCACAATAGCCCTAACTCACTTTGAATATAGGCTAAAGTAGTGTGTTTGGTGCAATGTATGTCGTATTGGTGACCCACATACACTAATATACCACTTTATGTCATTTTTCAATTATGATTAGAGGGATTATATGAAAAAATAAAAAGAAAAACACCATATCCACTTACAACCAAGGAAATTATAGATAATTTGAGGCAGATTTATGCTTGATCAACCTAATTCTCTTCGAATTAAGTTAAAAATTGGTAAGATTTGGAAAATTTAGGTATTATGGGTGATCAAAGGACACATAAACACTCCCTTATGTTGAATTTACTTATGATTAGGTCCCTTAGAAGATAAACATTACATTACAACACCACATCCACTTATGACCAAGATAAACACATGCAATTTTCAGCACATTTATGAGTGACCACTTAGTTTACTTTGTATCTATGACAAAGTGATTTGATTTTGGAAACTTGGGTTTCAATGGTGATATGTGCACATGCAACCACCCTTTATGTTAATTTTATGCAAATGTCTATAAAAATTAGGATGATTAGAGATAAAAAAATTTGTGATCACCCTAATTCATTTCAAGTTCAAGCCAAAGTGTTGTGAATGGGGTAACATAGCTTTCATTAGTGAACTTATCATACTCGACCACACATTTATACAATTATTAATTTTTATTATGGTGATTATAGGCTAAAATAAACACAAAAATTAGTATATTCACTTGTTCTAAGGAAAAATGCAATAATTTGGGGCAATTCATGCTTTATCACCCTAATTCACTAGAAAATATAAACAAAGTGATGTCATTTTGGAAATTTAAGTTGTATTAATGAGTAGCACACTAAAACCACCCCTTTATGCTGATTTTAATTGTCATTATGTTCACTATATTCCCAAAAAAATAGAAAAATACCATATACACTTATGACCAGGGAAATTGTGGACATTTTTTGGCACATTTATGCATAGTCATCCAATTCACTTTGAATTTAGGACAAAGTGGTGTGATTGGAGTAATTTTATTGAATATAGTGTTGTTATGTAAATTTTGGCCTATAAGGGACCTAATCAAAATTAAAATCAACATAAAGGGGTGGTCAAGTGTGTGAAAGTACACAATAAAACTTAAGTTAACCCAATCCAATGAATTTATACTAAATTTGAAGTGAATTGAGGTGATCATGAATGAATATTCACAAAATTATCTAAATGTTTCCCTGTTTTAAGTGTTATGGTGATATTGTGTTAATTTTGGCCTATAAAGACCTAATCATAAGTAAAATTGACATAAAAGTGTGGTTGGGTGTGTGTAGATTAATAATGTGACTTACACTGCTCCAGTCACACTAATCTAGCCTAAATTAGAAGTGAATCTTGGTGATAATGCACAAATGTACCAAAACATTTCCATATTTTCATTGGTTGAAAAATGGATAGTTTTTTTGTCACTTTAATTATATAATGGACCTAAACATAATTAAAATCAACATAAATCAATGGTTAGGTATGCACTAGTCACCAATGTGAATTTTACCTTATCACACTACTTTGACATCAATTCCAAGTGAATTGAGGTGACCTTGCATGAATGTGCCCCAAAAATTTGGCATTTTCCCTAGTTAAAAATGGATATTTGGTGTTTTTATGTTATTTTTATTCTATAATCCCCATAATCATAACTAAAAATGGCATAAAAGGATGTCTATGTGTTTATGGGTCACTAACATAACCTATGTTTCCCTCATCACACTAATTTGGCCTAAATTCAATGTGAATTAGGGTGATAACACATAAATTTTCACCAAATTATCCAAATTTATCTCGGTCACATGTGGATATCGTATTTTCATGCCACTTTTATTCTATAAGGGACTAAATCACAAGTAAAATTAGGAAAAAGGGGTCATTAGGTGTGCGTGGGTCACTAATACAACCTATTTTTCCCTATTTACACAACATTGACATAATTTTAAGTAAATTAGGGTGATCATACACAAATGTACTCAAAATTATCCACATTTTCCCTAGTTGTAAGCCAATATGGTGTTTTTATGACACTTTTGGCCTATAAAGGACATAATCAAAAGGAATATAAGTAGAAAGAGGTGGTTGGGGATGCATTGGTCACCAATGCAAATTAACTTGCCCTAATCACACATTTTTGGGTTATATTCTAAGTGAATTGAGGTGATCATCCAAAAGTGTGCCCCGAGTTATCTACATTATCCCTAGTTAGAAATGGATATAGTGTTTTTTTGTTACCTATGTCATATAATCCCCATAATCATAAGTAAGACCATAATAAAGTAGTGGTTTTACATGAAATGTGTCACCAATGTGACTAATTTCATTCCATTATCACTAATTTGGATTGAATTCAAGCTAAATTTGGGTGATCACACATAGATGTGCCCCAAATTATCTCTATTTATTTTGGTCACAAGTGGATATGGTGTTTTTGTGTAAATTTTTGCCTATAAATTACTTTTAATCAAAATAGAAATAAACATAAATGATTTTTTGGGTGTGTGTGGTTGCCAATGAGATTCATGTTTATCCAATCACTAATTTGGATTAAATTTGAAGTGAATTGTGGTGGTCATGTATAAATGTGCAAAAAAATTATTACATTTCCTTGGTTGTAAGTGGGTATTGTGTTATTATGTTAATTTTGGACTTTAAGGGATCTAATCATAAGTAAAATAATCATAAATAGGTGGATAGATGTGTATGGGTTGAAATGCAACTTAAGTTTCCACAATCACACCAATTTGACTTGAGTTCAAAGATAAACTAGGTGGTCATTCAAAAATTTGACTTAAATTGTTTGAATTTACCTTGGTCATAAGTATTTATGGTTATTTAGTGTCTATTTTTTCCTATAATTAACCTAATAACAAGTAAAATAAACATAAATGGGTGACTGGGTGTGTGTGTGTGTGTGTGGTTAAAAAATAGGTGACCTAAATTTTCCCATTCATGCCAATTTGGCATGAATTCTAACTAAATTGGAGTGACCACACATAAATGTTTCCCAAGTTGTCTCAATTTACCTTAGTCACAAATTAATATGGTGTTGTTGTGTTTATTTCATCCTATGAAAGACGTAATCACAAGCAAAATTGATACAAAGGGGTGGATGGGTGTGCACTAGTTTGTAAAATTTAATTTTGGCACATACAATATAACTTCTAGAAATATCAGCAAGTAATCCCAAAACCTAAAAATGAATATATATTTTCCCAAAATAAATATCAATTGAAAAACATTTACCCTAAAAACCTTATGTTCAATACTAAAATCTTAAATATGACTAAGTAATAACCAGATTGGATTTAAAATAAATTATCCTATAAATTGTAATTATGGAGCTATAAGACCAATTATAGAAGATTAAAAATGACATAATTTATTATATTTACTAAAATAAATTTAAATAATTAATTAACATTTATTTTAGTTAATACACAACCAACCTTTGGACTCTTCCACATACCTTGCTTCAAACCATTACACACACGTGCGCGCACACACACACACACACACACACACACACACACACACACACACACACACACACACACACACACACACACACACACACACACACACACACACACACACACACACATATAATTTTTTTATTGCAACAATTTCACATGGGACATATTTTACTCAATTTTTATCACTCTATGACCATCCCCTTTGTTCAACTTTTATAAATACAAATATATTATTCACAACATTTCCATCTTTTCTCTTTTAATTTCATATTACTATCTTACTATATACCCTAGTTGTTGAATATATTGATGCTACTAATTCCTTATGTAGATAAATATTACCCATTCATACATGCTTATAATTTATGTATTCTTTGCTTCATACTTTATGTGTATTATTTGCTCTAGATTGTAGACATTTGATCATGTCCTTATTTTTATCTGTAAGCCTTATTGCATGTATTCTATGTGTGTGAGGGACATTTGAACATTTCCTTTGTATATGGCCCCTTGGTCTTCTTTCATGATTTTTGTGCTTTTGTGTGTGGTCTTTATGAATTTTTCATGGCCATGACTCTTGTTTGATAATATTTTATTAGTTTGAAATTCCATGGTCAATATCATTATTTTCCCAAGTTTTATTGTGCCATGATCCAAATCATACATCTATCCTCGAGTTGTTCTATTCAGTTTATTTTTTGTAATTATTTATTATGTTCCTAATTGCTAATATCTATCAAGACATGAAACTATGTATGCTTATTTATACATGTATTATACACTATAACTTCTCCTCAAATTATCAATATGATACCATGCTCTTCAATTTTATCATTACTACTTAGATTTAAATATTTTATATAACATCATTCACATAAATTTCTTATTTTAGCTAAATTATTGTGCAGTCTTCACAACTCACCTTAGAAGAGGGGTTATACATAGTGGCTTGTCTTAGAAACTATGTTGTAACAACCTAGTGCATAGATATAAAATGACAATATTTAATGAGATTATCATAGTTCATACTTATTTTCTTCCTAGAAATCATTTTCATACAACATCAGTCTATTCAATATTAGTATAGGCCATAACTCTCCAAAGAAACATACTTTCATCCCATAGAATAAAAATATTATTTTTTCATATTTATTAGGATTACTCTTAGTCTAAAAATTAATTTCAGTATTGCTAAAAAATTATTTTCTATATGTATTCTTAGATTATCTCAAAATTTTCTCAAAATTGGGGGTATCATGTGCGACATGTATTTTATAATATTACACAATTTTCCTCATAAATCTAGTTGAATTTACTCAAAGTTATCAGAATCAATATACTAAGACTAGATTGGGGTAATGTATGTGGCCCCTGATCAATTTATTACATAGATTTTCACTAGTTTCACAAAATGAAAGACAACTCATGTTATTATCTACACTATACACATAAAACTTAGATCATATGATTTTTTCACCAATTTTTCACCAAAAAGGAATATTATTCTATCTATAATAGCTGATTCACCATTTTGCATTATTTTTACACTAGTTTTACACCCAAATGATCTATTGGAATTCATAAATAGATTCCAATATAGTCTACTACATTGGGTATGCAATGATGGATCCAATAACACCTTAATTTATTATGCACACTTTCCTTATAATAAGGAATGAGTCATGTACAATCCAATCGAAATGTTTTAATGTAGAAAATATCCAAGGGTCATACCTTCTAAAGTCACCAATTTTTCATCAAAAAGACACAATGGCATGCATACCCAAGTAGATGTATTTTTTCATTCTTATTTTGATCTATAAGTTTCTTGTCTTTAATTTCATATTTTCATATTAAGGATTGATTTATACATGTTTCATTGCATGTTCACATGAGGTATAGTTCAATACATGACCTACATTTAAGCTTGTTCTTCATAGGTAAGTTTAGGTGTGTGTGTGTGTGTATATATGTATATATATATATATATATATATATATATATATATATATATACATATACATATATATATATATATATATATGTATATATATATATATGTATATATATATATGTATATATATATATGTATATATATATATATATATGTATATATATATATATGTATATATATATATATGTATATATATATATATATATACACACATATATATATATATATACATATATATATATATATATATATATATATATATATATATATACATATATATATATATATACATATATATATATATATATATATATATACATATACATATATACATATATATATATATATATACATATACATATATATATATATATATATACATATATATATATATATATATACATATATATATATATATATACATATATATATTACTCTAATAATATCTCTTTGCTACATTAATATAATAAAATGTTTGTAATGTTTAGGCACATACATTAACATTTATTGCCAAAATAATTCACTTATGGCCATCCTTTCATACACATGTAGCTTAGGTTTAGATAGATCTAATTAATTATTCATCTACTTATATGTGGATGACCCTTACCATTAAGAAAATTTGATATAGGATATTCCTATTACCCATTATAAGAAGCCTAGACTCACAATTAGACTGATATCCACACTTCTAGTTTAGTTGTCTCTGCTCCTCAGACAAGGATGCTCCTTCACGACTATCTTGTTGACTTGTAGTGTTTGAATATTTTATCTACATCCTCTTGCCAAAAAAAATATATGCTCAAATTTAAATTCACCTAATAGGTTATCCCACACATTTAATATGTCTCATTCAAGAAATTTTCAAAAAGGAAGCTATTTAAACACAATTATCACTCATTTGTTCATGAGATGTTAAGAACATTTAATATTACAAACACAAGAATTATTATAACTGCTTATTAAAATAAAACACTTATTCTTCCCATTTTTAAGTCCATATATATTATTAGCTAAAAATGGCCACCATAAGTTAGTAGTATTTCAAAATTTGGTAATAATGCTCTTAACTTTGTTGATATCCATTTGAAGGCCTTAGTCTTGGTCATTGTTGGTCTCATAGTGGAAAGCATTGTGTTGTTCCTAGTAGTTTTCAGAGTCTCTTAAGGTGGTCTACTCTAAGAGTGAGTCAAAGCACTTAGTATTATCATCAAGTATAAATATGGTCATCTCCAAAGCATTTAGCAAAGATTAAGGTAAATTTGGAGAAATTAAGGTAATGATGGTTATGGTCATATGCTTGTTTCATGCCACTCCCTATGAAAATATTCATTTTCAAGAGTCATGAGGGTCTAAGTTAGTTAAAATTTAGTTTGATAGGATGGGGTGGTCATGATTCAAGGTATTAAATGTGGCCTTATGTATTATAAATCTGAAATTCAAATGAAATAACACTATCAAGGTCATTATACACCATGACAATGTACCACAAGAATTACCAAGTTAATTCAAAGTCAAATATGGTGATTTTTATGTGCAAGAGACACTTTTGAATAATATTAAAATGTATTAAACATGGGAGATGGAAATAAATGGTTAGAGAGTGTAATCTTTGGTAGACATACTAATTTTTTTTAGATCTTCTTTCCTAAGGGGTAGTTTCAAGAGGATTCATGAGCTTGAGAGGCAAATGAGATCCCATTGTAAGAAGTTTCAATAATGGTAAGTGTCCTCCTATATTTCATAGGTAAAATCCATGCCCATGAGGGATCTATAGGTTAGTATCAGACACAAAAAGTCTTATTAGCTCCATAAAGCACTTGGAGAGATCGAGAAGGTCTATCACTTAGTATTGGTTCATGAACATGGTAGTGAGCTAGGTAAAATACTCATAGGGGTATATGGATTCCATTATGACCTTAATATTCCATATAGAAGTTCAATATTTGAGAGGCCATGCTTTATGAACATTTGTTAATAAGATAATGTGTCTAAAACCCCACAAGGTCCATTTTTTCCTTCTAGAAGCATTTTTGAAATCAGTGGATAGGTGTGGGTGATTAAAAAAATAATATCAATAATTATAACAATCTATACAATACCAAACTTCAAATAAATATTATTGCATCAAACCTGTATGGATAATAAACCTCATTTTTTGACTATTTTGGCAAGTTACAGGCATGTTGTTTAAAGCTTTGAGGTGTTTTCTATCATATAAATACTTGGATCTAGGTTGAAAACATGACACCTAAAATTATAAAATTGATCAATGCCTATAAGTTCTTACAACCTCTACAACATGATGATTACAAATAGTCCTCCTTAGTCATATTGTTAATGGAGTGTGTATGCCTAAATGACAGAGTTATTAAGACTATGAAGATGTTTTGAGTCATGAAAGTGATTGGATACTAATTTTTAAAATGATGATAAACTTCATAAAGCTCCTCATATCTTATCAAAGAAACAACAAGGCCTAAGTTTTAAGAAACAACATAAGCATACATTCACAAGTAGCCTATGTCAAAGTTTACAAGTATAGAATAAGTTCTTGATATTCATCTATGGTCTCTCATTTGAGAAGAGATTAAATTAAGTCAAGAAAATTCCAATATATTCCCAAATATCATCCAAGGTCATAAATTTATGGGAATATAATCTAGGAAAAAGGTTGGGATAAGTTTCTAGTTTAAAAGAGAGTTATAAGATGCAAGTAGGAATATGAGTAGAAAAGTAAAAATATTACATAAGCATGAGGATAGGAGGTATAGAGAGAATGTGAAGAACCCTAGTAAATTTCATAGGGTTTATTTGGATTGTTTTCATGAGGAGATGACATCAAGAAGTGATTATTAGGGTCAAAATTCTAAAGTTGCCTACAAACCCTTAATGAGGGATAAAATAGGTTTGAGGTTTTTTAAGGGGATGAAAAGATTAAAATAATATATAAATATCTCATAAATCATAAATGTAACCGAAATAAACCATTTATAGTCATAAAAAATCAATTTTAAGACCACTTTTGCTCATATAGACCTCTAGAATACACACCTACAGTCCTACCAAGCCCAAGATTCCATCTTCTTCACTTCATAAGTTTTCCCACCAAGTGCATGGGCTTAAATATATATTGGAGGTGTTGATTAAGTTTCCACACTCCAAATTTTTGTATTTTATAGTTATAAAGGGAGCATGTACATTATGAACAATCAATAAGAAGGGAGACCACTCAAAACCCTCCTCTAACCTTGTAAGAAGCTTGAGAAGGTATAAAACATTGCATGGAAATTGAATGAGAGGTAATATGGGTGAAAATGGTGATAAGGGATGATATTAGGCTCAATTAACTCCCACATCATGGTGTTAAGTCACCCATTGAGGATTTTTCCTATGTGAATCATCACTAAGAGCAAAACTACCTAAAACCCTTGCAAACCCTCATGTGGGAGCTTGATAAAGAGTTTGTGATATATTTGATCACCATGAAGGATTATTAGGAGTTTTTAATTTTTTAAAAAACTCTAAAAAACTTTATAAATACCAAAATCATAATTTTAAGTTCTACTTGAGGGAATTGAAGTGCTTTTTGTTGTGACAGTCCTCTAACATAGGGTTATTATGCTTCACAAACAACCGCAAAGATGTATGAAAGATTGGATGTGAGCCTAAAGAACATGAGATAGAATAGGAATCATGTTAAAATTAACTGTAATATATGAATAGACTCACCACTACCTTCAACAAGCCTTCAATAGGTTTATAGCATTCCAAGAAAAGTTCAAGACAATCAAATAAACTCTAATGGTGCTTCTGTCTCTCCTACAAAGGAATATGAATTTGTAGACCTCCTTAATTTATATCTAGTCACAATAATACTTATAAGAACCATTATTATCATTCAAAGACACATTTAATAACTCCTCATTCCATGAATAGGCCATCCTAGTAGTTTTGGATAGTCTTAATGGAACAAGGTAGATGGTTTTGTACTTCTATGGGATATGAGAAGCCTAAGATCAAACACAACCTTGTATTACCTATTCTAAGCTTATCCATAGTTATCATATCTTATTTCATGTGGTATGAATTAGTAGGCATACATTTTAACCTTGAAATAAACTCCAATAAGGATTCTATAATCATTTTGGTAAATGTCTCTCCTAGAAACCTAGTGACTTTTGGACATTTGTTTAAAGATCTTAGAGGGATTGGCACACCTTGTAACATTAGTATGGAAGGTTATCAAACATGAAAAAGTGACCAATAGGAAGGATCAGTATTTATATGTAGGCTTATTGATTACTTCAATCTCATATAAGGTGATATGGTAATGACTAGTCTTGCAAGTGTCCTTACAGTGAGTATAGAACATTCTAAGAACCCCTTTAATCATCAAATCCCTCATAATGACCTATCAATTTTCATTTTAAAATTGTAACATAGTAATAATACATAATTTATCAATATTTATAAGTAACTCACCATAAATAGTCCATAACTACTCCTCTAAGGAAGAAGAAACAATTCAAGATGCATAATGAATGCCTTTTCCTCGTCTCTTTGCCAACTTCTTGGAGATCTCTGCCTTCTAATTTGACATATGGACAAGAGGATAAAAAAATCCTATTCTCATGTATTAAACTTCTTGTATGAAACTAACTATATTAATTTATGGTATCCATGATTGACATATCTACACCTACCTCTCTCTCTTCACCAATCTTCCTTTATATATGCATTTAAAGTTGATTGTAAAAGGGACCTATGTTGGTTACAGTGAAACCTTGACCATTTTTGTACTTTCATACCTATTTAATAAATGCATAAATTTGATTTTTCCTACCTATGTGTTGTGTGATGTGTGAATTCACTCAATTTTGTTGATCTTGTCTATTGAATGGTTCATCTTTCCTAGCTTGTTGTCCATAGTTTCTCACAATTGTGCATAGAAAATAGCTATTACATGTCATTATTAGTGTTATTTCCTCAATATATGCATAAATTAGAAGTGTAAATACATAAATTGTATCTCTAAAATATCAATGGATTCCCTCCTAGGTGTTTTAATGTATTCTTGAACCTCTTAATGAAATATTTATGCAAGAATAATATTGAGGTTGTAAGTTGTGTAAGAAGTATATATTTCTTTGCCTCAAATAGTGTATGTTTAGTCAAGTATAGGAATCAAAATATTGGTGTATCACCCCATTTAGGTTATACATTAGTATTTTCTCTCTTTTCCTTATAAATAATAGGTTTAGTAGTAGTTTTAGGTGATACATCAAGGGAGCTTGTGCTAATCTAGAAATTCACCTCAATTACTATGCCACCCATAGCCTAAAGGTGTTTCCAATGTATCAAATGAATATTGAAGGCTTGAGAAACCTCTTCAAGGGTGATATTTAGATTGATAACAATTTTGGCATACCCAGTGGGACAAACTTTTAATAAGGTTATCTAAGATTGATGTTGTTCTTAACAAATTTGTAATTGTAACAACCTCCTTCATGCAATGTTTTATGACTCCCATAATGTTTTTGGCTCTTGTATGGAGAATAATAAACAAATATCATGCCAAAGGTGATTACAAAGTCAGTTTTAAAATGTATTCCTATTGAATTTTTTGAATTAACCCTATTTTCCATCAAAATAAAGAGATTTCTCCATTCTGCTCCTTCAACCAAAACTCCTAGAAGGAAACTCCATTTTCCCTATAGTCCAAGTTCTCCTAGAGTTAGTAAGATATCTATAAACCTACCATTTATTGACTTAAATGGTATATGCCCTTTAAACCTTGAAAAATATGATGATATTCATGTGGCAACTCTTAAAAACATCCCCTACTTCAATGGAGAAAACACCATTACCCCTATTGAGAACATTATATATATAACCAACTTCTAAAATATCCACAATATTACTCAAGATAATGTGGGTATTATATTTTTATAAATTTAATTTAAGGTCAAGGATCTAGATTGGTATAGGATATTAGCCCCTAATTTTATTGATTCATGAGACCAATTAGGAGAGAAATTGAGTAAGAAGTTTGAGGACAAGAGTGATCACTTATCTTTGGATGAGAAATTAAATACCATCAAGATAGCCCCAAAATATTTTATGAAATATATAAATTCTATATTTCAAAAAACATGGGATAGGATTCCACCTCTTGTGAGGCTTACTACAAACTATGACTTCCTCTATTATTTCAAGGCCTTAAACAGTGGCATAGTTGTCATGATATAATCTATGGGAGGATAAACCTTACCTGATGCATATGATGTTTAAATTAGGGATAAGAATAACCTCATTCAAGATGGGAAGATTTCACCAAGACCCCCTATGCTATTATTCCCTAATATACATCCCCCTATGCCAACACTTGTTCGTATTCCCACACTAACCTATCATGAGTTAGTTGCTCCTAGACAATAAAATGATGTAGATGGAAAATTACTCAAGACTCTATAAAATAAGGTTATGTATTTATAAAGGTATAAATATCATCCTCATAGATCTTATAAAATTCCCTATTAGTCTTATTAGTCCTATCAGTTAAATAGACCACTATTTCAAGCCAAATTTCAAGGATAAGGATAGATTATTAATGCTAGACCTTATAATAGTAATAATCCAAATGTTTACTCCACCTATATATCTCTATTACCTATTCAAAATAACCTTGTGCAAGAGTGTGGATTGAATCCTCCTTGGGATCAACTTCATGATCATCCTGCCTATACAATTGGGGCATTTAATCAATTTTACATGAAATAACATGGAATAATGCCTCTTATTACACATGTTAAGGTGACTATGTAAGGAGAAACTAATAGAGGGTAGGTTCAATCAAATGCTATATTGGTGAATTAGTCTGAGGGAGATTGGTGTGTAGTCAATTAGTTGGGAAGCACAAATAAGGTTGAGATTTCTATATCATCCAATACAAGGTCTAAAAAGATGGTAATGGAAGAAACCTAAGGGGTGGTTAAGGGACATTCTTCATATTTTCAAGAACCTTAAGGTATTACTGGGTATAATACACCCCATAAAGTTAAGGAAACACAAAGAAATCATAATGTGAAGATTATTGCTTCACCTCAATCTTCACAAACACAAGATAGATTTGATGCTCATAAAGGATAATTAAAAGTTGGTGGCTCCCATATCAACAGTATAGATCATATGAAGAATTCTCATGTGAGTATACCAATTTAGGATATATTGTTCATTCCTAGATAAAAGGATATACTCCAATAATATTTGTCTAAGCTCAGCCTATCAATAGGACCAATAAAGAAAGAAGGTGTAGTTTTCACCAATAAACCTACACCTACTAATGGGAAGTCAATAAAAAGTGGTAAGAACTAATGGGAAGTCAATAAAAAGTGGTAAGCCTCCTCATTTATACCATTATCTCATTATAGGTGACTCAACTAATAGTTAATCAATTAGACTAATGTACAATCCAATCACCAAAGTAGTCATGCAATTGGATGGGTCAGTTACCAAGACCTTAGGTGTAATCAAAGGTTTGAATTTAACCTTACATGGTTTCCACATTTTTTTATTTCCCCATGTTGTTGTTATAATAGCTATACCACCCTACCTTTCCCTATGTCTATCTAGGGAGTTCACAACCAAGATTAGGGCATCTATAGAATAATATTGGTCTTACATGGTTTTTAGGACTAGGTATGGTACTAAGCTCCAGATTCAATTTGAACCAATTTCTAGGTTTCACATAGAACCTTATATTCCTAAACCCTTTTATGTTAGTTTCATCATTATTTATAAAGGAGACCACCATGTTGACCAAGAACCAAATTTTTCTCTTGAAGGTGTATCTAAACACTTTCTTGATGAGTGGGAGTTGGGAATTATGAGTTTTTATCCATATAAACTCATAGAGGAGACAAACATGGGCACATATATTCTTCATGAAGAATGTGATGAACTTCCTGAAGTGGGATCTAACAATTCATTTCAAAGGGATGCCTTGGGTAATTATCTATTGCATGAGGAAGATAATGATGCTATAGACCTAATGGAACATGGTATACATAATGAAGATACTTTTTTAGTTATCAAAGAAGATAAAATCCATGAACATGATCTTCAAGGAGAATTAGATGACATGTGGAAAAAATGTTATGCCATAATTTAGGAACATGAAGAGATTAGTGGGCCTACACTTCCTCAAATTAAATATGGACATGGTTTTAAGGTCACTGATAGTCATAAATATCATGGATAAGAGAATGAATCCCTTTCCAAGAAAGTGATAACCCTAAGAGAGCATGATTAGGTCAAGGTAGATGTTGGTGAATTGAATGATTAACATGAACACCAAACTAACCCTAATAAGTTTATAGTTGTGTTTAACAAACAAAAGATAGATTTTGAAGTCTTTAAACAACTATTCCATCATATTTCAATAGGATTTGAGGTTGAGAATATCATCATGACTCCTAATAAATATATTAGAGAGTTTAAAAAGGACATAATAAAAGTTAAGAAAGCTACTATATTAGATAATATTTAAGAAGGTATAAATGAACCAATCAAAGGAGACCTAAATGACCCACACTACCAAGCTAAGGGTAAAGAGATGGTAAGCCTTTTCATTAAACAAGAAGATCATGATCATGTGACCACCCTAGATGATAGAGCCTTCAATATTGGTAAGTAGCTTAATCAACATAGAGAGCAAGATTTTAGTAAAGAACACTCATCTTATGTTGGTTTGATTTCATGGAACAACAAGGATTCCATAAGTACTTGATTTGAACCTAGTTAAAGTTCAAAGAATTTTTCTAACATATAACACATTTTTTGAGTCATTTTATATAATAATATAGTGGTTTTTTTCCTAAATTTCTAAGGACACATGTTTTCTTAGTATTTTGTTGTTTTTCTTTCCTTTAAGTTCCTATTGGCACAAGTGTTGTTATTTTCTTGTGTGTGTGTATTTGTTCAAGGTCAATAAGCTTTATTACTATTCTAAGAGTTATTCTAGAATGTTTCAAGTTTATTTGGGTCTAAATACATCCATGTTCAAGTGTACCCATATCCTAATGGACTTGGAAGGCTATTGGTCTAATTATATCACAGGTGTAGAATCCCATGTAGTCACCAAAAATGTTAGCCAAAATTGCCCACCATAAGTTAGTAGCATTCCAAAATTTGGTCATAATGGTCTTAAATTTTTTGATAGCCAACTAAAGGGTTTTATCTTGGTCATGGTTGGTCTCATAGTGGTAAACATTACGATTGTTCCTAGTAGCTTTTCAAGCTCCTTAAGGTGGTCTAGTCAAATAATGAGTCAAAACATCTCATTTTGTCATCAAGTCACCTAATATGGTCATTTCCAATTCATTGATAAAATATTAAGGTAAATTTGGAGAAATTAAGGTAATGATAGTTATGGTCCTATACTTGTTTTTAGTCATTCTTTGTGTAATTATTTATGTTCAAGAGTCATGAAGATCTAAGTCAATCAAAATTTAGTTTAATATGATGGGGTGGTCATTATTCAAGGTATTAAATGTGGTCTTAGGTCTTATAGGTCCAAAATTCAAATGCAATAACACTCCCAAGGTCATTTCACACCTTTTCGATGCACCACAAGGCTTGCCAAGTTAATTCAAGGATAAATATGGTGATTTTTACATTCAAGACACTTTTGAAGCATATAGAAATGTATTCAATGTGGGAGGTGGAAATAAATGGTTAGAGAGTGTAAGCTTTAGTAGATATAACACATTTTTCATATCTTCTTCATTCCAAAGGGGTAGTTTCAAGAGGATTTATGATCTTGAGAAGTAAATGAGAGATTAGTGTAAAAATTTTCAACAATGCGAAGTGTCTTCCTATCTTCCTTTGGTTAAAACCATGTCCAAGAAGGCTCTACAGGTGAGTATAAAACACAAAAAGGATTATTAGCTCCATGGAGAACTTGGAGAGATCAAGAAGGTTTATTTCTTAGAATTTTTTCATGAACATGAAAGGGAGTTGGGTCAAAATCTCATAGGGTAAATGGATGCCCTTATGCCCTTAATATTCCATCCATAAGTTTAGTGTTTGAGAGGCCATGCTTTATGAACATTTGATAACAAGATAATGTGTCCAAAACCCTTGTAAAACACTAGAAGCTCCCTTTTGGAAGCATTTTTGAGATCAAGGGATGCATTTGAGTGAATAAAAAATCAATGTCAAGAACTCTAATAGTCCCTACAATACCAAAATTTAAATAAGCATTCTTGCATTAGACTGGTACAGATAAGAAACTTCATGTTTTGACTATTTTGTCAAGTTCCAGGTAGGTTTTTTTAAAGCTTTGAGTTGTTTTCAGTCATGATAATGTTTTAAAATAGGTCAAACACATGAAACACAATATTATAAAATCCCTCAATTCCTATAAGTCATTATATCCTCCACAACATGATGATAGCATATAGTCTTCCTTAGTCATATTGTTAATGGATTGTGCATGCCTAAATGGTAGAGTTCTTGAGACTATTAATATGTTTTGAGTCATGAAAGTTATTGGACACTATTTTTCAAAATTATTATCAACTTCATAAATATCCTCAGATATTCTCAAAGAAATAACAAGGTCTAAGTTTCAAGAAACAACTTGAGCATACATACACAAGTATACTATGTAAAAGTTTGCAAGTATATAATAAGAAGTACATGATATTATTATATGTATTATCATTTTATAAGGATTAAAATCATTCAATAAAATTAAACTATGTTACCCATTATCATCTAATTTCATAAATGTAAGGGAATCTAATCTAGGAATAAGGTTTGGATAAGTTTCTAGCTTAGAAGAGAGCTACAAGCTGCAAGTAGGAATATGATTATAAAAGTGAAAATATTACATGAAAATGAGGTAAATAGGTATATATATAATTTCAAGGACCATTATGAAAATAATAGGGGTGATTTGGCTCATTTTCATGATGAGAAGAAATCAGGAAGTGACTATTAGGGTAAATTTTTTGAAGTTGCCTACAAACCCTTGATGAGGGATAAATTAGGACTTAAATTTTTTTAAGGGGATCATAATATTGAAATAATATATAAATATATTATATAGGGTGAATAATAACTTAATAAACCATATCTATTTATAAATAATCAATTTTAAAACCCTTATTGCTCAGATAAACCTCTTAAATACACACTTACAGTCCTACCAAGCCCAAGATTGCATATTATTCATGTTGTAAGTTTACCCACAAAGTGCATGAGATTAAATAGATATTGGAGGTGTTTAGGAGTTTTACACAATCCAAATTTGTATCATTGATCATTATTAATGGATCCTATATAGTAGGAACAATTAGTAAGAAGGGAGACCACTCAAAATCCTCCTATAACCTTGCAAGAAGCTCAAGAAGGTATGAAATATTGAATATAAATACAATGAGAGGTTTAATGGGTGTAATAAATGATAATTAGTGATATTAGGGTCAATTAACTCCCACTTAATGGTGTTAGGTCACCCATTGATGATCTATCCTCTATGAATCATCGTTAAGAGCAAAACTACCTAAAACCCTTACAACACTCATGTGAGATATCAATAGAGAGGTTATGATAGATTTGATAAATTTGAATACTTATTAAGAATTAGAATTTATTTAAAAGCCAATGCATACCCTGAGGAATCCCATAAGCATCATTGCTAGGTCTATTTGAGGGAATTGAAGTAACTTCTACTATGATAGTTCTCTAGCATAGGGTTTTTATGATTAACAAACAAATCCAAGGATGTATGAAAGATTGGATATGAGTGTAAATCACATGAATATATAAATAAACTCTCCACTACCTTCAACAATCCCTTAATAGGCTTCTAGAATGCCAAGACAAGTTCAAGATGAGAAAATAAACTCTAATGGAGATTTCATCTCTCCTACACAAGAATTTGAGTTTTTAGACCTCCTTAAGGTCTATACAATGATAATAAGACTTATAAGAACCATTTTTATCATTAAAAGACACACTAAATAACTCTTCAAACCATGAATAGGCCATCTTAGGAGCTGTGGACAATCATAGTGAAACAAGGTAGACAATTTTGTACTTATATGAGAGATGAGAAGTTTAAGATTAATCACAACCTTATATTACCTATTCCAAGTTGGTATTAAGTTCCCATACTATATTTAATGTTGTATCACTCAATAATAAAATATTCAAACCTTACAAGAAACTCCAACAAGAATTTTATAACTATTTTGGTAAATGGCTCTCCTATAAACCTAGTGACAGTTAGACATATGTTTTAAGATCCTAGAGGGATTGACACACCTTGTAGCATTAGTATGGAAGGTTAAAAAAATGAAATTTTTTCTAATTGGTAGGATAGGTAGTTATAATTAGGCTTATTGATAAATCCAAGCTCATACAAGGTGAAATAGTCATGACTGGTCTTATAAGTGTCATTAGAGCAAGTATATAGTAGCCTAAGAGACCATTTAATCATTAAATCCCTCATGATGACCTTTAAATTTACATTGTGATATTGGGAGAGTGTAAGAAGCCATAATGTGTCAAGATTCTAAGGTAAATCACAACAACTAGTCCATAACTCCTCCTCTATGGAAGAATAAGTAGTTCAAGATTCATAAAGAATATCTTTTCCTCATCTCTTCACTAACTTCTTAGAGATCTCTATCTTCTAAGCTAACACATATACAAGAGGATCATAAAATATTGGAACACAACTAGATATTGAGATGGGGGTGAATTAGTATATTACTTAACTTATTCCTTTTCAAAACCTTTTAATGAAAATTAAAACTATATGTAGATAAGAAAAAATATGCAAAGATCACACACATACAAAATCACATGACACCAAATTTATATGTGGAAAACCCAATGGGAAAAACCATGGTAAGAATAGCTACTAGAATTTACTATTGTAATCCAACCTCACAGTTCAAAGCCTTACTGGTAAACCTCACTAGTTACACTTTTAAGGGAATCAACCTTAAGAAGACACCAATCCCCTAATTGAGCACCTACTCAGTAGAACCTAATTGGTTAAAATTTTAAGGGAACCAACCCTAGACACTAATCAACTAACTAAACACCAACTTAGCTTGTCTAATGATACCAACCAATTAGATATATAGAGCTAAAAATCCAATTTACAAAATATATTTATACATGAATCCAACTCTAACTCTTTGTTTCAAGTGTAATATGCATCTAAACATGATCTACACATTATCTATGTGTGCCTTTCTTCCTCTCTGCCCCTCTCTCTTTGTGTATATATTTATCTCTATTTGACACAATTTAAATCTCTTTCACTTTGCTCCTCTATGTCTCTATATTTTCTATTTGACATAATTCATCAACAACAACTCATCCACTCTACACTTTTAATTGTGTCTAGATATTCTTCTATATGACACAATTTTAGTACTAGAGCAACCTTTTTTATATCTTAGATGTTGTGTGTGTATATATATATATAAAATTTGGTCTAGGTCTTCATATCTTCTATGTATTCACACTCAGACTGTAACATATCATGCTCTATTCTAGACTCTATTCATTATTACTTGGACTATAAGTTTCCCACATCTAGAACTCATGCATCACTATCATGATTACTAGGCTGATTACTATCTATAACATTTGTTGGAATCTATTTTTGATGCACATGCAAATTTACATAAATTTGATTGGTTAAACTGATCAATATCATTTTTTATATTGTAATATGTGGATTACTTACACATTCTTGCATGTTCCTATGTCTGACTGTTACACTAAACATATATTTAAATATCAATTATTGATCTTACCTTTGACACCACAATCTAATGGTTTTTATTCAAATGGTTCAAATTTAAAACATGTCCATCTAATTGATCTCTAACTAGATCTCTCTCTCCATTGGATCCTTGTACACTTATAAACTTTAACTATTCAAATTTAAAATGCATTCATTGATCTTTTTGATTTGAGCTTCTGCTTGTCATTGGATCTCCAAAGATGCATGATCTTCACTTCTATCTTGACATCAAACATCAAGCTCTTTATCCCATCTTGTTGTTTCTCAAGATTTTGAAATACTTACACTATATCAATCTTCTCAAAGTTTCTTAGTCTTTAACTCACCACTCTGTTGATAAACCTCGATCACTTTAATTCATCTGAGTCCACTCATTCCATTGGATCTCATTTGCATGATCATCAAATCTTCTGATAAGCTCGATCTTTATCTTTGCTTAGCTCTTGAGAATGTGATATTAAGAATTAGCATGTTCCTTTTATACATTACTATCATTTATTTCTATTGAGACACTTAGAAATCTTACATTACTCATTGACCTTTTGAATTTAAAGCATTTTGTTGATTTACTATGCATGCTTCATGATTGTGACACTTGTCACTAGCATGTTTACTTAGAGGTCCCTTTGATAATTTGACTTTGATTCACTTCATTAGACATTCAGTGTATGATTAATCACTAGCTATTGATAAATCTGGAACAAATATAAATTTTAAGACTTATGAAATATTAAGTCCTTTGATCACCACTCTAGTTGGTAATTACTAAGTCAAAGGGGCTGGTTTTAAAATTATGATAAAGGCTTAAGTTATAACATAAAATACTAAGTATAGGCTATATCAGTCAACATAAAAATATAAAATCATATAAAACCATGAATAAAACCCTTAGTGTTTAACTGACAAACCCTATTATGTTTGAGATCAAAGATAATTCAATTCTGAGTTCATTCCTTCTCATTTGAACATGTGGACCATATATTTAATATGATTATGGAAAACCCATAACAAATATTCTATTTATTTCCTTTGAAAATATCCATAAATGATCTTTGTAAAAGCATGACAACTTTGTAAGACCTAATGTATATTTGACTAAGTATGAGGACCATTACAATATGCCTAAAAGGCTAACTTTGCACCTACATAACTCTTGTTACACTTAGTTGCATGACCTAAAATTTAACATATAAGATCCTCTTACATAGGGGATTCCATCCATATAATCCTCTACTCTTGAAGCCTTCATATATACAAGATATAACATCATCAAAGTGCCTACTTAGCTTTATCTTCCAACCTACAAATTTGACTCAGTGTTGGAAAACACTATAAAAAATGCTTGGGAGCCCAATTTTGCTCAAGCATATCTTTTGTTGTGCTACATTGCAGGACCTAGGATTTATCATATTAAAGTTAGGCAAAAAAATTAATAGACCCATATTATCATTTTATCATAGAACATTTATATGTGTGAATGTTGACCTCTTTAATTTGCTTACTTGTATCTGCTAAACCCTTTTAAAAATTTGGCTAAGTGTTGGAACTTAGTGAATTCTATCCAAGTAGCCAAATTTTCATCCCCATATCTTCAAATATGATTTATCACATGTATTCAAATCTAGCATATAATAACTAGGGACTAATGTGATCATAACCATCTAACTATCTCCCCCACACTCATTCACATGTGGTAATGGGATGTTAGTAAAATGCCTTCTCAACATTTCTTGTTATAAACCAAAAATGTCTAGATGATTAATATGAAGAACCAAATGAATTCTACTCATGTACACTAGCACTCAAATCATCCTTAACCTCTGATAGGATCCTTTGCATATCTTATAATCACCATATTCAATCTTGACCATTAATGGCATGTTCATAATGTCCCTTTTGACATCAATGACTATCAATTTTCCAATAATCTCCCCCTTTCTCATTGATGGCAAACTAAATGCTCTGATCTTCTAATATTTTGCTCCTTCTCTAGTATTGCTTGCATTGGATTTTGATGAGTATGAACTAAAGTTGCTCATACCAAACTTGTTCCCTCTTAGGTAATGATACATTTTCTTAATACTTAACTTAGACACTTGCTCTGTTTCTTTTTTGACATTTACCCTTTTTCTCCAACCTTTTGTAGAGAGCATTTTCTCTTTTTATCCCCCTTTGACATAAATGGCAAAGGGACTCTTGCTCACTATTTGTCCAAATTTTTCTCCCTCTTTATAAGATAAAGGAGTTTATCTAAGAATCTGTAACCATCAACTCATTATAATTTTGCACAAATATGTATACTTGAGTTGTCTTTTCTCTTCTTCTTCCAAGGATTTAATAAAGATTTTATAATCCTCCCCCTAGACTTATTCTCTATCACTAGTATCTAATGATGTGATGTAGGAGATACCATATAGGCTTACTATCATTTTATCTTAGTCTCAACTATATAGTCTTTTGATCCTAAGACCTAACCAATTACAAAGCTCTTCTACTCTGAACCTTCTGAATCCTGACAGATTGAACAATCTATATCCCCTTTACACTATGCATAACTTCTCAATCTATTCACTCTATCTAAGTTAGCTCACCCTAACTCCATGCTCCATCTTTACATCAAGGGACTACCTATAGTATACCATAAATTCATTAAACACATGTATACCATCATTTTACACATGCTCTTAGAGTTTGGTGACCTAACTTATTGCAAAACCTAAGATACAAAATGTCAAGGGTTTCTTGCATTTGAATCCTTATTCCAAATTAATCTAAAAACCATATATATATATATATATATATGATATGTACTCCAATAATCTCATTATTTCATATTGAAACACTCATTTTGTCCCTAAAAACACTGCATACACTACACTTTACTTGGTTTTATTAAGACATCATTACAACCTACTTGAGTTCTCATTTGTAGTAGACATCACTTGCTTCTCCACTGAAACGGATCTCTTAAGAATCATAGATGGAGATACCTTACTTCACAATGTCTTAAAACAATGTGAAACTAGGAGTTACCCATAACTCTTCATATTCATTCTCTTCCTTGGTCATCTTGTGTTTTCTCTTCTTCTTATTCTTCTTAAGATTGAGATAAGTAACATGATCATCCATTACACTATTCTCCTTTTCTTTTGTGATTGGATTAACCATACATGGAGACAATATGGATTCATGACATACTTTTTTTTATCTAAAGTATCTTATTTATAGCTCAAAATATCGTCACTAGCCATAGAAAACTAATGTTTTATGCATGAAAATTGATTATTAATAGTAGGATGTTTACTTGAATATGTACTCACTTTAGAACTAGCCTCAACCAAAACCTTGGTCTTCTCCTTGAGCTTGGTGTTTTCATCTTCAACATCAGTAGACATTGAGATCTCTTGACATTATCCAACCTCTATAGAATTTACATCATGGATTGATATTTCATTTTCCATACATGTTTGGGTTTCTTAAATGTCCCATTTTTCTCCCTTTTAGATACTTGTGAACCTTTGTTCACACTAGGAGGCATGCCTTTCTTCTTAATCTATAATTTTGATCTTACAAAGCTTATTCTACAACATTTAGCTATGTGAATAGAATTATTTTAATTATAGGACATTACATTTGTATCTAACAAGGGTGTAAATGAATTTTTTATTACAAAAGTGGTTCTCCTTGTAGGTATAACTCTACAATTACTAGCCTTATGACCAAAATGATTACAGCTATAACAATAACCATATAAAGATGAGGAATACCTGGTCATAGATTTTGTTGGTGCTTGATGGGGATGAATTTTCAACTCTAGCTTCTTCAAGTCTCTTACCTTTGTGTAACCATCTACATCAACTACCTTTTTCTTCTACATCTTCCTTCAGTTTGTAGAGATGGACTCATTATTATTTTTCCTTTCCACAAGATTTTTTTTAGCTTTGGATTTTTTTACATCAACATTGCTTGTATTTGTAATTATATCCTTGCGAGATTTCTCTTTCTTTGCTCCTAATCCTTCTTTTTTCAAATTGTCATATAACTTAGTAGATGTATTGGTTATGTGACTTTTCCCTTTTTCATAACCAAGACTAGATTTCCCTTTTGATGGCTTTTGAGAGTTGATCAATTCTTCAAGAATGTTTGATCCTCCTTTTAGTTTTAGACCTTTGAATATTTGTTCTTTACCCTTTTAAGCTCTTATCTCAAAGCCATTATCTCTGATTCTAGCCTCATGCACTCATCATATTTGAATTATAGTTCAATTTTGACTACATCTTCTACTCTTGTAACCTCTTCAACTTGTGTTTTTAGGCTTACTACCATCTAATTTGATTTCTCAAGACTTTTGTATAGTTTTTCAATTTATTTTTGTCCAATCTTCTTTTCTCTTGTGTTCTCTTTCTTGAGCTTGTCAATCTCATCTAGAGCACAAATGAGTTCATACTCATGGTCTACTTCTCCTTCCTCTTCTTCATCAGATTCTTAAAATTATTTTTAATTTATATCTATATAATTTTATCCTAATACCATGAATAGGGATTCATTTACCTTAGCCATAAAGGCACAGTCATGTTCATTATCTGAGTTATCACTATCATCTAATGAGTCACTATCTTCTCTAATATACAATATTTTCTTATTTTTAAAGAAGTTCCTCTTTTTGGGATAGTGAGTCTTCATTATTTTGTAATCCTATTCTTGCTCAAATTTATCCTTTTTCTCATAAGGTCATTTAGAAGTAAAATATCCTACTTTACCATATTTAAACTATTTAAAGGGTAACTTACCTTTGTACTTGCCAAACCCTCTTTTTAACCTTGTCATCACCTTAATAGATGATTTTCAACTTGTTCCATAAATCTTATGCATTTTGAAAATGCGTCACTTTGACAAACTTTGATTTGTATAATCCACAAAGAATACCATTATTTGCCTTGCCATTGCTCTCTTATGCCTTCTTTGAAGCTTGATTGGTAGGAGTTATAGCAAGGGTTGTGTATCCATTTACCATAGACATATATGCATCAAACCCTAATGAAGATATATATACTTCCATCATTATGTTCTATAATGCATAATTTGATCCATTAAAGAGAGGTGCTTTAATTGATGAAGATCCTTCTTGACTAGTCATTTGTGTTCACCATTCCAAGATCTACCTGAGATGATCAAGATTCTTCTAAGGAACCTAAGCTCTGATACTAACTATTAGAAAAAAACTAGATATTAAGAGGAGGGTGAGTTAGTTTATTACTTAACTTAGTCCTTTTCAAAACCTTTCAAAGAAAATTAAAACTATATGTAGATAAGAAAAAATATGCAAAGATCACACACATACAAAATAAAATGACATCATAATTCAAAGCCTTATTGGGAAACCTCACTGGTTATAATTTTAATGGCACCAACCCTAAGGAGACACCAATCCCCTAACTAAGCACCTACTTAGCTAAACCTCACTAGCTAAACTTTTAAGGGAACTAACCCTAAGGAGACACCAATACCATAATTGAACACCAACTCAAGTTGTCTTATGGCACCAACCAATCAGATCTATGGAGCTACAACTCTAGTTTACAAAATAGATTCATAAATGAATCCAACTCTAACTCTCTTTTACAAGTCTAATCTATAATTGAACATGCTCTACACATGATCTCTATATGCCTTTCTTCCTCTCTACCCCTCTCTCTATGTGTTTATATTTATCTCTATTTGACACACTTCATCTCTATTTCACTCTACTCCTTTGTGTCTCTATATTTTTTGTTTGACATAATTCATCAACAAAAACTCATCCTCTATGCAATTTTTCCTATGTCTAGATATTCTTCTATATGACAAAATTATAATACTCTAATATCTTTTTTCTATCCTAGATGTCATATATATATGGCATTTGGTCTAGGTATTCATATCTTTTATGTGTTCACACTCAAACTATAACACATCATGCTCATTTATGGACTCAATTTATTATTACTAAACTATAAGTTTCATGTGTCTAGAAATCATGCATCACCATCATGATTCTTGGTCTCATTACTATCTGTAGCATTTCCTAGATTATAGTTTTGATGCACATGTACACTTACATAGATTTTATCAGTTACATCAATCAATCTCATTATATGTATTGTAATATATGGATTAATTACATGTTCCTACATCTGACCATTATATTATACATATATTTAAATATTAATCATTGATCTTATGTTTGGTGCCACAATCTAATAGTCTTTATTCAAATGGATCAAATTTAAAACATGTCCTTTCGATCAATATCTTATAGTTTCACGCTCTCCATTAGATCCTTGTACGATTCTCAAATTTAAATTTTCAACTTTAAAATGTGTCCTTTGATCTTTTTGATCTGAGCTTCCACATGTTGTTGGATCTTCAAAGATGCACGATCTTTACTTCTAACTTGATGTTAAATGTTGAGATTTTAATACCATCTCATTGCTTCTTGAGCCTTTGGAATGATTATGCTACATCAATATTCTTAGACTTACTTGGTCTTTCACTAAACACTATGTTAATAAATCTTGGTCTCTTTATTCCATATAAGTCCACACACCCCATTGGATCTCCTTTGCACAATCATTTGCTCATTGTCAGATCTTCTGAAAAGCTTGATCTTTATCTCTGATTAACTCTTGAAAATGTGACACTTGGCATTATCATGTGCCTTATACACATTTTTGTCATTTTACACTATTGAGACACTTGGTAATCCCACATTTCTCATTGACCTTTTGACTTTAAACAACTCTATTGATTTACTATGCAGGCTTCATGATTGTGATACTTGTCACTAACACATTTACTTGAACGTCCCTTTGAAAATTTGACTTTACTTCACCTCATTAGATCTTTAACATATGATTAAGCACTATCCATTAATCAATCTAGGATAAATATAAAGTCTAAGACTTAGGAATATTAAGTCATTTGATCACTACTCAAGCTAGTAATTGCTAGGTCAAAGGGCTGATTTTTACAATGACAACAAAGGCTTAAGGTATAACTTAAGCTACTAGGTCCAGGATATATTCATTCAACATCAAAATAGAAAATATTGTTAACACCATGACCATGAATTAAAACCCTAGGGTTTAACTAAAAAACCCTACCATGTTTGAGAGCAATGATAATTCAATTATGAGCTCATTCCTTCTCATTTGAACCTGTGGACCATATATTCAAGATGCTCATGAAAAACCCATAATAAATATTCTATTTGTTTCCTTTAAAAATTTATATAAATGATCTTTCTGAAAGCATGACAACTTTGTAGGACCTTGTGCAAATTTGACTAAGTATGAGGACCATTTTAATTTGCCTAGAAGGCTAACATTTCCCCTGTATAACTCTTATTGCACTTAGTCACATGACTTGTAATTTATCACATAAGATATTATTATATAGGGGATTCCTTCCATATAATCATCTGCTCCTAAAGCCTTCATATGTGAAATATATGGAATCATCAATGTGCCTACTTAGCTTTATCTTACAACATACAAATTTAGCAAAGTGTTGGAAAACACTACCAAAATACCTGAGAACCTAACTTTGCTCAAGAATTTATTTTGTCATGATACATCATGTGACCTAAAATTTGACCTCATCAATATGCTTTCTTGGTTCTACTAAACCCTTTTGCACATTTAGCTAAGTCTTGGAACTTAGGGAATTATGTCTAAGTAGCCAACTTTGCATCCTCATATCTTTTAGTGTACTTCATTGCATGTCTTGAAATATAGTGCATAATAAATAGGGACTACTTTTATCACAACTATGTGATCTGATCTCCCATACTCATTCACATGTGGTAATGGTGATGTCATAAAAATGCCTTCTCAGATTTTCCTATCAGAGAAAAAAATGTCTAGATGATCAATATGAATAATCAAATGAATTCCATTCATGCACACAAGCACTTCAATCATTATTGACATCTGATAGGATCCTTTTCATATCCTCTAATCACCATATTTAGTCACTAACATCAATGAAATGTTCATAATATCCCTTTTGACATCAATGACAATCATATTTCTAACATAAACTACTCTTCTCATCTCTTCCACTTATTGTATGAAACTTATTATATGATTGTATGATAGCCATGATTGACATATCTACATCTACCTCTCTCTTCACCTATTTTATTTTATATATGCATTGAAAGTTGATTAAAAAATGGACCTCTGATGGTTATGGTAAAACCTCGACCATTTTAGTACTTGAATACCTCTTGAAGCAATAGGAAAAGTTCATTTTGACTACCTATATGCTATGTTATGTGTGAATTCATGTAATTTTATTGATCTTGTCTAGTGAATGGTTCATCTTTCCTAGCTTGTTATCTATAGTTTCTCACTATTGTGTAGAGAAGATAATTGTTTAAGGCCATTGTTAGTCTTCTTTCCTCAATGTGTGCAAGACTTATAAGTGGAACTACATAAAGTGTATCTATAAAAGATCAATTTTTGTCTTCCTATGTGTTGTCATACATTCTTGAACCTTTCAATGAAATACTTATTTAAGAATCATATCCAAGTTTTAGGTTGTGTAAGGATTATAGATTTCTTTGCATCAAATAGTGTATGTTTAGTCAAGTAGAGGAATCATACTATTGGTGTATCACCCCATCTAGGTTATAGAGTAGTCTTTTCTCTATTTTCTTTGCAATTAATAGGTTTAGTAGTATTTTTAGATGATACATCAATGGAGTTATCCATAATATAGAGATTCGCCTCAACTATTAGGCCACCCATAGCCTAGATGTGTCTCCATTAAATCAACTGAATGATGAAGGCTTGAAGAACCTCCTCAACAGTGCAATTTAGATTGATAACACAACCCAATTATCCTTAAGATAAATATACATATGTCCAAGGTCATAATACATTACTAGAGCACTTAATTAGACTAGGATTGTAATAACATATAGAATTATAGTAGTATTTCACATAGACCACCATAACATAGGATAAAAACATGGATTTTGATCACTACTTAGAGTATTGGTATTAGGTATCACTAAACACATGTGGTGTTTATGTCAAGAACAATTTCAACCACTAACCCATTTTCTCCATCTATTCATTTATTCTTTGTGATCTAGTCAGATAGGGTTCCAAGTGAAGAATAAGGTACACAACTTCTAGAGTTAATTGAGTGACTAGGATCAAACACACAACTCAAAAGTGAAGGCAAATAAACACAATTTTACATAAAGAGTAAAAACCTTATCAGATCCCAGTGTGACCTATAGACTATAGTGCAACATGGCCTTATCTAAATAGTGTGACCTTATACTAGATTTAAGTAAAACCATATTCCTGATTCATAGTCATCTCATATATTCACACAACTAAGCACATAGTCTCTATTGTAATCATCTAAATTTGAGTTCCAGCTAACTTGTTTATCTTTTGTTATTTCACCTTTTAGTATATTTACTTAAATATAAAGTTCCAAATTAGAAATGATTATTTAATGCTTATTTTATACATTTCATTTATGTGACATTTTTGTCTAAGACTAATTAGTTTTACTCTCTAATCCTCAATTTTGACTAAAACATAATCAAAGTGAACATAGTGATAAAGAATCATCTGAGTTGTCACTTAAATAACTACCAACAAGCATATTTTTCATAATATGGATTGTCTCACACTTGTCACCATTTTTTTATTTACCTTTATCTCCTTTAAATCATGTGTATGTGGGGAATGTATATCCAAACCTACCTCCACTAAAGTTTTGACTAGGTGAATAATATTGGAAATGTGACAAAGGAATTCTCCCCTTACCTATAAAATAGTGCCTACAAGTGTTACATACTTAAAAAATTGAGAGGGATACCATTAATGAGGATAATATAGTAGAGCTTGATTAATAATACACTGAGCACTTTCCCAAAGGTTCAAAAGAGACTGAAGGTGGTAATCTTCCAAACAAACCTTCTCAACTTTCGCTTGCATTAGAAACATTACATTATAAATCATGTACACTTTATTAGTAAGAATAAAATAATAGTAATAATAAGATGAATGGTTTAAACTAACATTATTCCTTTATTTTCAGAGCTAATACATAATTTTTAAATTAAAAATATGCCAAATTTAGTTGTAATATGTGGATAACATGGTCTAACCCCCAAAGATCACCAATTTTTGTGAGGAAAAATAAAGATGAAATGGTTGAAAGAGAGTTTAAATCTATTTCCAAGTTATGTAAGCATGTCTAAAAAAATAAAAAAGATGCTCAATATACTCTTATTGTTGACAAGAGGGACAAAAAACATGGAAACTTATAAGTGGACAAGCTTATTTCTAACAATAAGACCTTGATGAGTAATGCACTAGAGAAAATGAACTTACTTGGGCTCTATTGACCCTTGATGTCACCATGACCTTGAACTATTATAATGTGATGGGTACACATGCAATGTGCATGTGTAAGGAGAAAAACCATCCTTGGACATTTCTTAGTGATTCATGGAACATTGCTCCTCAAATTTAACATGGATTTAATGACAAAGATAGATTAAAAGGAATCAAGATTTTGTGCTTTGCTAAGGTTTTGGACTTCACAAGGATCCATGCCCAAGGATGAATGCTCAAACATAAGGGCACAAGGGAGCACACTCATCCAAAATGGATTTGGAATTGCTATGTAAGTACTCAAAAAACATGGCCTAGTTCTTATTCACACCTAGGTCCCATTCCATCTTAGTGTCTAATCAGCCTAGTGCCCATTCTAGCCCAGTGCCCATTAGGGCTCAGTTTCCATCCATGCCCAATCACCAAAGGTGCAATACACCTAGATGGATGATTAAGAATTAAAATGTTAGGTGGTATACCCCACCAAAAATGACAAATTTAATCTAAATCATAAAATTAGAAGTGATCAGTTCTGACTAACATAATGATTGAACTAGCGGTTAATAAGACAAAAGAGCATGGGGACATGTATCAAATGATATGACATGATTTCCAAAAGATTTCAAGGAACACCTCTAGCTCCCTCCTCATCTAGATTATAGTCAAAATTTAATAAGCATGGGATCTAGCTTCTATTTAATCTTCTCATCTATATTTATCAAATGTGATTAATGATTCATGGGTTTCCCATATATATAAGAGATGGGTCTTTATTTTTATAGGTGGTGAACATTTGTAGGCACATAAATTCTTCTAAGATTTATCCTCCTTGAGCCCTTTTCTACATAAACCCATTGACTATTGAAAAGACTGAGTTTAACTCTCTCCATGATTCTTGTATTTTGTGTGTATTCTAATGGTTGTTGATCCTTTTTTATGGACATATTCTCCCTCACATTATTGTCCATCCATTTGTACCCATTTGGAACTTGGTTCAAAATTTTAGGTCATATTTTATATACACTTTAGTCTATACGCACTCTATTTATGGACCAATTTTTGTCCCCATAGTTTAACATTGTGTTCTTATGCCTCCATGCAAAATAATTATGTAAATAGTGATCATTTTGGGGACTTTTGAATAGTTTATCATTTTTTGCTATTGATTCATGTTATTTAAGATCATAGGGGTGCTCACTCTATGCCAATAAATAAAAAGTTAACATCTACTATGAAATGAACCATATAAATTTAAAATTCAAAAACTATAGTGAAATAAATGTTAGGTTGTGGAGCTAAAAGCTTCACTGATGCAAATAGAGGAGGAGGTTGCTGAGTGTCACAGACACCGGCGTCGGTCAGGCCAACTGACATCGGCAGGGTACAGACAAGGAGCAACCAATGTCGGTCAGAAGTCGGCTGGCGTCAGTCACCTCCAGGCAGATAGGGACCGATGTCGGTCACCTGTGTAGTTTAGAACTGCCAGTTTCACGGATAGTTAGTTAACAAACTGAGTGTTTGCATGTTAAGAGCCAATTTGAGACTAGAATCTATGGGTCTAATTATTGTAATTAGATGTCTAATTATTGTATGCATGGGATCTATATAATAGACTCATGGGTTGTATTTTAAGGTTGTGATAGTTTGAGTTGAGCAAAGTTAGCTCCTTCTATGTGTGAAGTGAGCAAGGGTGTTCCTCCTAGTTCCACAGTAGTACTAAGTGTGGGTGGTGGTTATGGAGAATCAGAAGGGTTCTTCAGGTGTGTAGGATCTTGGTCAGCAAGTGTGCATGGCTATGTTTGGAGATCTACATGGTAAGTAAGATCATTGATCTGCAAGTGTATGTGGGTGCAAGATCCAAGTTTGCAGGTGTGCAGAACCAGATTGATTTGTAGGTGTGCAAGATCAGGGAGGATAGCAACACAATAGGTAGCAAGATCAGGAGAGATCTACTTGGAGTACAGTGTGTACTTATAAAGAGAGCAAAGAGAAAGACAAGGTAGATCCTTCCATAAGTAAGGTCTGTTGAGTTACAGGTTGTTGCAAGTTTAGGGGAGATCTACTTGAAGTACGATTGGACTTAGAGTGCGTGGAACACTGGTGTACTAGTAGTAGTGGATACTGACTGATTGGAGGTGAACACCAACTCTTTGTTTGAGTTGTGTGTTGGGATCGTAAGAGAGAGAGATTTGAGGGAAGATTTACTGTTTATGCCCTAGAGGTGTGGGAGCCCTAGAGGTGTGTAAGGAAGAAGAACTGTGGCAATCTTCTTTGTTGTATTTCCTTTTAGAAGAGTATTAATACAAGTTGTGTATTGTCTCTCATATTCTGTGTTATTTCTGAATTCTAATTACGTATGATTCTGGTTTAATTTGACATATTTAAGTTGCTTGTGCATGGTAATCAATTATGCTTCCATATTTCCCACCAAGTGGTATCAGAGCCTGGTTGTAGGTTCAAGAGTCTGATACCAACAAGTGGTATCAGAGCTAAGGTTGTAGGGAGCAGGTTTGCGTTTGATTACAGAGCACTCTCAGGGGTTTTTGATTGAGTGGGAGTATAGCAACAACAAAAGAAAGTAAGCTAAGAATGGAGGAATTGAAAAGCACAGATGATCGATTACGGTCCTATGGAAAGAAAGAGCAAGGAAAGGAAAATTGTTGGTTTGTGAAAGATCAGCATGAAGGAACTGAAGAAGCAGATGTTGTAGGGGTTGTTGCACAGGATGCTCTGGTATGTTTCTTGGATAAAGTAGAATCTTGTTTTATAGATTCTGTTGCCTCTTTCCATGCAGTCTGAAATAGATTATTTTTCCATATTAAGGTCTTTGGAGACTTTGGAAAGATTTATTTAGGGGCTGGTGTGCCTTGCCAAAGAACTGGCAAAGGGGAAGTGAATTTGAAATTGAAGGTGGCCAGCACATGGGTGTTGAAGGAGGTCATGCAGGTCCCAGTCTTGAAGTTGTAGCTAATTTCTTCAAGAAAGTTTGGTGAAGAGAGATGCACAAGAACTCTCATAGCATATACACTTGAATTAGCTGGTGGTAAGAAAGCAGGTACTCTTTATCTACTTGCTTATATTACTGATTCTTCTTCTGTTGCAGAGATGTGGCTTTGTAGGCTTGGTCACATGAGCAAGAAGGAGATGCATGTTCTTAAGAGGAAGTTAGATGTGTTTGACAGGCTTAAGAACTGGAAAGCCTTGGTGTTTATGGAGGAGATGGCAGATAGAGATCAGTGGAGAAGGCTAAGTAACTCTGAGCAGAGCAGTTTGGATAGGGATTTGATTCAAAGAAAGCTTGCAGGTAAAAATTCATCACTCACAGGCAAACATAGGTACCAGTGTCGGTCAAGGAGAACCGACGTTGAACAGACAGGCACTGATGTCAGTCATGTGCAAACCAGAGCCGGTGGTGTCAGGTAGGGTAAGACTGACATCGGTCATGAGGACCGATGTCAGCGATAGTAAGACTGACATCAGTCAAGAGGACTAATGTCAGCAGTAGGTAGACACCGACGTCAGTGGGGTCAGTAGTCAGGACAGGTGCATGGAACTGACGTCGGTCAGATGCAGACTATGTGGTGACTGAGGTCGATCACTGTAACAGATTTTAGGTGGATAATAAGCTATCAAGGAGTCTCAAACGCCCATATGGAGGACTGAAGGGGTAAGTAAGCCTCAAATTCATTGTTCCTCTTCTTTATACTTGTTGATTACAGAGCAGGAAGGATCCAAGAAATAGTGGGAGCATGGCAGGAATATGATGCAAAACCAAACGGGAGATTTGGTAGGGTTTCCAGCCAAAAGAAAGCACTGAGAGATGAATGGATACCTTAGTTAAAGAATAGAGAGAATGGACATGTGAGACGGAAGGCCAGGTCATATGGTCTTGAGGAAGCTACAGGACAGTGGTTCAGGGTTTGACAAGTGGATGACAAAGCAGGGCTTTAGTCAGTGTCATTGTAACCATTGTGTTTGTCTTACCAGGTGGATGATGGTCATGACATTATCTTGTTACTGTATGTGGATGGTATGCTACCTAGCAGGTTTATACATATAGGGTTTTGATGAGCTAAGGGTAAGGTTAGTTTAATGGTTTACCATGAAGAATTTGGGAGCAGCAAAATTCTTTGGCATGAGAGACATGGAAGAACACAGGGTGATTTTGTCTCTAGTGGGAGCTGATGTGAATTAGGTGTTGGCGAGGTTCAGGATGCAGAACCGGAGCACACCAAGGGCTGGATAGTTCAGTGTCCAAAATCACATGAGGTCTGGTATAGACCTGAGTTTGCCCAAGTAGTGGGTGCTGTCAGAGAGTTAGGAGCCAATTTGGGGAAGTGGGTTCTTAGGTATTTGAGAGGGACCAACAGTAGGTATACATGCTATACAGGGTCAGGGCTTCACTACATGGGTTTGTAGGTTTAGATTTGGTAGGTTACTTGGATGACAGGAGGTTCACCACAGGTTGTGTGGTGGTTAGTCTTCAAGGTTGAGCTTGAAGAGGGATACAAGCTAGGATACAGATTAGACAGGGTATAGGTACAGGTATAGTGTAGTTGTTTATCTCAAAGTGGGAGATTGTTAGGTTGTGGAGCTAAAAGCTTCACTGATGTAAATAGAGGAGGAGGTTGCTGAGTGTCACAAATACTGGCATCGGTTAGGCCAACTGATGTCAGTAGGGTACAAATAGAAGAGCAACCAACGTCGGTCAAAAGTCAGCCGGCATCGATCACCTCCAAGTAGACAGGGACCGATGTCGGTCGCCTGTGTGGTTCAGAACTACCAGTTTCACAGACAGTTAGTTAATGAACCGAGTGTTTGCATGTTAGGAGCCAATTTTAGACAAGAAGTTGTGGATCTAATTATTGTAATTAGATGTCTAATTATTGTATGCATGGGATCTATATAATAGACTCATGGGATGTATTGTAAGGTTGTGCTAGTTTGAGTTGAGAAAAGTTAGCTCCTTCTGTGTGTGAAGTGAGCAAGGGTGTTCCTCCTAGTTTCATAGTAGTACCAAGTGTGGGTGCTGGTTTTGGAGAATCATAAGGGTTCTTCAGGTGTGTAGGATCTTGGTCAGTAGGTGTGCATGGCTACGTTTGGAGATCTACATGGTAAGTAAGATCATTGATCTATAGGTGTATGTGGGTGCAAGATCTAGGTTTGTAGGTGTGCAGAACTAGATTGATTTGTAGGTGTGCAAGATCAAGGAGGACAACAACACAATAGGTAGCAAGATCAGGAGAGATCTACTTGGAGTACAATGTGTACTCAGAAAGAGAGCAAAGAGGAAGGCAAGGTAGATCCTTCCATAAGTAAGGTATGTTGAGTTGCAGGTTGTTGCAAGTTTAGGGGAGATCTACTTGAAGTACGATTGAGTACTTGGAGTGCGTGGAGCACTTGTGGAGTGCATGGAGCACTGGTGTACTGACAGTAGTGGATACTGACTGGTTGGAGATGAATACCAACTCTGTGTTTGAGTTGTGTGTTGGGACCGTAAGAGAGAGAGCTTTGAGGGAAGATTTACTATTTATGCCCTAGAGGTGTGGGAGCCCTAGAGGTGTGTAAGGAAGAAGAACTGTGGCAATCTTCTTTATTGTATTTCCTTCTATAAGAGTATTAATACAAGTTGTGTATTGTCTCTCATATTCTGTGTTATTTTTGAATTCTAGTTACTTGTGATTCTGGTTTAATTCCGCATAGTTAAGTTGCTTGTGTATGGTAATCAACTGTGCTTCCATATTTCCCAACAATAAACCACATTAAAGGAAAACACTAATTATGATCATTGTTATCATCATTAGAGTTATGAAGCATGGATGCAGTGGGAGTTATTATAGGGAAAGTCATAAGATGGATTTCAAAGTTTGTCCACACTAAGATCTCTTCCTCATAATGTTTATTTTGTCTTAAATTCCTATAATGTTCTACTTCCAAATCAATATCCTTATCACTTACCACATCTTCATATACTCTTAGTGATGTAATTTGATCCTTGAGCCACATTTAAGACTATATTTTTTCTTCCTTACACTTTCAATACATATATTTAGCTCTTTATTCTTATTTTTTAGAGATGATATGGTTGTATTAATTAATTGAAAGTTTTTCTTAAATTTATACTCCCTTTATTTTATAACCTTTTCACATTACTCTCCTACATCCAACCTAGTCTTCAAATGCCTTATTTCACATTCTTAAAATTAATCATCCATGTTTGCATTGAATTGTTCAAGACTTTCAGATTGGTTCACAAAATTGATTAGGGGAGTCAGAGTAGGCTTATTGGAAGCTACACATAAGAAAAACCATGGATATTTAGTAATTATATAAAACTAAACATAAACATACATCTAGTCCTATGATGGTATGTCACCTAAAGTGTAATTTTTAGGATCACAATTTGCACTCAAAATGTCAATTATTCCTATTGACAGCTTCATTAGTTCCTTTCCTTTTATCTCTATTATTGTCCATTACTGAAAAAACACAAACATCAAATATAATGACATGGAAATTCATTGGTTCTTAATTTTTTTTAACAAAATGTAAACTAGTAGACCATTACACATAATGTGAAGGATATTATAGAGAAAAGAAAGATGTAGGGCATTATATAGACTGTAATAAGGACACTAGTAAACCATTATACAAACCAATGGTTCATTGGTTCCTTTCCTTTATGTATCAAGATGGAAAAATGTAGAATATTACACATAATGTAAAGAGTATTATATAGACAAGTATGATATAGGGAATCATATAGACTGCAATAAGATAGTAAAAGAGTAGACTAGTAGACCATTAGACTAGAAGATAGTAGACCATTATAAAGATAGTAGAATAGTAGATTAGTAGACTATTATACTAGAATATAGTATACCATTAGACTATTATACCATTAAAAATTTACTATAAGACACTTAGATAAGAGATCTAAGTCATTTGGTACTTGAACTAGCTAAAATCTAGTTAAGAAGGCAATTTAGGCCTATCTAGGCCTAAAAAATGAATATTTTCATTGAGCCCAATTCTGTAAGAAACTAATGAAGTAATTGGTTTCTCATTAGTATAGATAATATTTAAAAATAATTCAAGACACTGCTAAGGTATGTCAAGAATAAGAATACCTTTTCAAGACCAAATAGGCCTATACAAAGTACTGTATTAGATTAAGATTGAGTCAATTTTATTGGTCATTGGTGACCTAGCCAATGTTTTGAACTTGTGTAAAACACTTATAAAATTCCATTATCATTGTCTTGATCCATTTTAATTTTCCTTGAATCAAAATACTCATTGACCATTCACATATAAAGGATTGTGTTTTAGACTGTTATAGGTATTCATTAAGGTAAGGCAGAAAAGAGAGATTTGGGTCCTTGTTTTTTTGGAATTGAAGTATTTAAACTTATAAAAAGGTGTATATGTTTTTTTTCATAAATTATACTTTTTTAAATAGATAATAGAATTTTTTCACTTTAAAGTTTTCATCAAGTCCTTATAGGTAGAATCAGGCCTAGTAGACCTATAGAAACTAAGTTGATGTCAATTGAGTTTTGAGGTTGAAATTATTCATGCTCTAAAAAGTGATAATTAGTATTTAATTAATTTAAGATTTGATGAGGAAGTTAGATAACAATATTGGGACTAAGTACCATCTTAAGGTCATTGAGAGTGTCTTTTGATCATAATACAAAGATCTATTTTCAAGAAGATATTGTAGTAGACTTTAATGAGTAAGTGGACCACTTAAATTAACACCAAAGATGGAAAAAAATACACCATTACACATAATTTAAAGGGTATTATATATACAAAATGTATTGGATTATACAAACTGTAATAATATGGACAAGAGTAGACCATTATACAAATTAATGGTATATTGGCTCCTTTACTTTCTATAGCAAGATGGATAATAGTAGACCATTACACATATTGTAAAGGGTATTATAAAAACAAGAAATATTCAGATCATTATACAATTTATAATAAAGGGTATTATACAAACAATTAAAATGGAGGGCATTATATACTTGATCAGTGTATACCATTACAAAGAATGTAAATTCTATGAGTTTTCCCATATCTCCAAACAAGTGGATAAATGTCCTTTAATATGTGATGATGTTTTATGAATTTATAATCATCCTTTTATCTTTTATGATGTTGTTATAACTCTATACTAAGAGGAAATGTTGAAATGAAGAAATCTAGATGTTGTCTTAGGGAGCAGAGGGATGTCTATTATGATCACTTTCTTATTGTTACTCTATTGTATAATAATACGTTTTCATGATGACTTGCATACTTAAAATTTCAATATGAATTTAACATGTAATTGGCACATGGCATGATTAACTAATCCCCATTAAATTTCCTTATAAGCCATACATATGTTGCACATTTATATGGTACATGTCATAGGGCATAGAACATGTAAAAGGGCATGTGTAAAATTAATAATTAATTAAAAAACAAAATTTGTGTCAATACTATACATTATTTCTAGTATATAACATGGTTATATGTCCATTGAATGAGAGTGGAAAGAAAAAACCTACCAACATCAGTGATAATAAGACATACTACAACACCTTTGAAAGTCTTACCAAGCAGAGCTATTTTAATCATCCACAATGTTGGAGACATAGTTAAGCTAAATAGGGTGATGATATAATTAAAAGGATAAAAAGTGTTTTACCTAGGCATATATATGAATACAATTTAATTTATGCATAAAAATTAGTGATATACAATCAATATTTGGCTAGATTTCAAATCATAATTAAATTATAAACATTAAAATAATCATACATGTAAATTTATGAGGTTTTCCTTTCTACACAATTTTCTCTCTTCTACCCTATTATGCCACAGATCAAATGAAGAAAGCCTTATGGGAGAGAGTCCATATTTAAAAAAAAATTGATTTAACTCTCTATATCTTCTCCCAAATATTGTCCTTAGTGAGTAGGTAATTGCAGTTTTATGACGTAAACATGTCATAACCCTATTGGACATGATACTTTCCTAATTTTCTAAAGGTTCCCCACATTATCTCATCTTGAGCACATATGATATTGATATTCCTCTATTTTATTAGGTTTAATAAATATTCATACTCCTATTTCATCTCCTCAGATTTAATAGTGTGATCTCTCAAGTCCCCATGAAGGTTGTCACTCTTAAAAAACTGACAGACTTTACAAACACCTTGGTTTCTAAAGATGTCATGAATATAAAAAATATCCATGATTCCACCATTTTTAAAATTAGGGATTTTTTTTGTAAAATTCAATAGAGATAGATTTATACATGCCCAACAAGGATGTTGAGAAGTTAAGCTTGAATTTCCATCACAAATATAAGTAGCAATGTTAACAAATTTTGAAATCCTGTGCAATTCATTGATTTGAAAGTAAATAAAAATGATTCAAGAAAAAATCCATCTTAAAGGACATTTTATTATGGGAAACTAAATGACTTCCCTAAAAATTCATCCAAATCAAATGTGTAGCTCATATCATTTACAATTAACATTTACAAAATTTGAAAGCTCCATCATAAAGAAATCAAATATGTATTTCTCATATGATGTGTATAAAATTTGGGCATGCATAAATAAAGTTACATGTTTCAATTATTCAAAATAATATAAATAAAATATTTGGTGCCTAGAAGCTTTCCCTCAAACCCTATCTACTTGATCCAAATGAATGCTTACCATAGACATGTGGACCCTAAATGAAACAAAAACATAAGAGAGACTTGAGTGTTTAACATAGTTTGGATAGGATACCTACATCATAAGATAAAACCAATGAAATAAAGTAGAATAGTGGTATTTATAGTTAATCAAATTTATTAGGGTCAACTAACTCACATATTCAAATACATAATTACTTTTGTGACCCTTATATGCATGTTACAATCATATCACGGACAGACAAAAGATTTGTAATGCATAGATGACACTTTTTATTTAAAGGAGATAAATATCTACATATAGTTACCTTATAGGAAAAGTCTCTTTATCTTGAAAAAATCCATTCATAATATAAAAACTGATATCACATTTACATTTTATTCAATATGTCATAACATTTGACATGATGTATGAAAAGAACATAGTGAATGTCCACAAATTGAATCAAACATTTATTCAAACTTTTCTTCTCCTCTTTTGTTCCTTATTTTATGCTAAACTTTCCTTATCATGCCATCAAAAAAAAAATGAATATAATTACTTTCATTAATAAAAAATAAAAGATACAATTATTTTATTTAATAGCAAGAGTGATTGAAAAATTGAGGATAATCAAATATACCTTCTCCTTCAACTCTCATCTTCTCCCCTTCACATTCTTGTTTCAATCCAAGGAATTTCATTTTCCTATCAAGTTTCATAACTCATGCATAAACACAAGATATGAATGTATTGGTGAAGGAATGAATATAAATGAAAACACTATGTATCACTTACTTTTTCAAATTCCCTCTGCCTTAAAATCTCCCTCCTCCTTTTATCTTTATCTTCTTCAGAATTGTATATCTTGAGTTCTTCTTCTATGGTTACTAACACTTCAGGGCTCAAATCATCATAGTCATAAACATGTTATTTTTTAAAAATAAACTTTCTTGCATCTACACATATCATATAGTTATTGATGAAAATTCTACTTGGTCATGTCTTATCTTGATTGGATGCCTTGGTGCTTGAAAATATACAATGGGAGGTAACATGTGCATTTCAGCATAGTGTGAATTGAACAGTGGTTTGGACCATTATTTTTTTCCACCTTTGTATAATGTAAGACATTCTGGTGAAATACAATAGAATTAGTCCTTATATCCAAACTCCTAAATAATCTTGTAACCATGCTCCTCATACTCAAAGATATTCTACACACATAGAAATATTCAAATTAAACAAGCATCTCTAATTTAAAATTCATAAGATATACATCTATTGAAAATGTAAAAAACATGGGATAATTACCCTTGTATAATGCAAGGATTGTGACATGTCATTGCAAAAATCTCATGGCAGCTAAAATTTGACATCATCTTCATGCTCACATGAAACATGTGAGTCCCTTACTTGAAGATGGTAACATTTTCTTGTGAAAGTAAAATCACAAAAATAAGATCACAATCCTACTTCATATCACTTTAAAAAACTCACAATTCTCCACATTTTACCTTGTCCTTCGAATGTTTCCCATGTTTCATTCTTTTTATCTTCCTATGAGGGAGGATAATGGGTGCCTACATGGGTAAAATAAATAAAAAAATATCATAATCATGTCTCATATGACTTAATTAAACATGTGAAAATCCCAACATATTACCTTGTTCTTTTGTCTATAACCACATCCATGTGAAAAGGTTGTAGAGGTCATTCATTCCATTATTTATCTCTTCCTAAGAGGGAGGATAATAAGTTATTATGAATTTAAAAGAAATATAAAATATCACAATCATGTTTCATATGACTTGTAAAAACCACTCCCAAATCCCAACATATTACCTTATCTTTTTGATTAGGCCCATGTGCATGCAAAAAGGTTTCCAATGAATCATTTGGTAGCTCACAATTTGTAAAGTCTCAACCTCTAATGAAATAGGGGTGAACACATCCTCATTACCATTGTTTATGTGACAAAGAAGTGTAATAGTTATAAATCTCAACTAGGTATACTAATTTAACCTTTTAGGGTTTTATATAAGTAATTCCTATGTTTGGTTAAAGGGTTGAAATATCTAAATCAGTCAAATAATATGAAATAATTAATCACTAATTTATTATAGCATTTGGTCTTATTTGAATTTCTAAAAATACGAATAAATAGGAATAAATATAGACTTATCTAAAAAGTGACTATCATGGATGATCTATGTTCTAAAAATTGAGTTCATGATAGTTTTGAGTGTCATCAACATGATTCTAGTGTCTATCTACTCATTAGACAATAGTTCCCCATATGGAAAGTAGTGACATCTTGGTGTATTATCATCAATGTGGCACTAATGTTCCATTTGTGAGATTATTACTATTTTCTAGTAGAACCTATTCCTATGTTTTAGGTCCTATTCCTATATGCATGAAACATGGAGCTCTGTGTTGTGCCTACAAAATCTAATTTAATGTGAAAACTTTAATCCTCCTTGCAAGTGTGGTATGAAAAATAATTGTGTGTTTGTTAGTAGGATAGGCTAGACATCCTCAACACCTCACTGTGAAGAGAATTTCCTACATACCAATACTTTGAAGACGGATCAAGCCCAATGTAGTTCTCCTACCTAGTTCTTGATGCAAGTACAAGTGAATTATAGAATGGGTGTGGACTTAGATTCCTTGAATGTTCTTGATATTTAAAGTATTTGATAACTAGGCTTAGGGATACTATAGATGGTATAATATAGAAGTAGGGAAGAATAGGGATCAAATACCTTAATTTTTCTCAACTTATCTTTGGTTTGAATGTGATTTTGCATCTATTTTCTATCTAGTGAATAGAGGTTAATTATTTTTGTGTTTATAAAGATCTGTAGCTTGTGTGGATAACAAATGGGTTTAGGTTGAGCTTAGGAGGGACACACATTTTAAAAAGTATTTATTGGGAAGAGTTAGGGTTAAATATAGTAGCGCCCTGATGGGGACACTAGTGTCATGTGGCTGTAGTGTCCTAAATGTGGAACTAATATCCTCTTGGTAGACTGTTAAGCAATTTGGGTTGGGATCTAAGAAGACAGTCCTAAGACTATGGTTTGGGTAACTGTAGGTGACTATGGTATGCTCGATAACTAGAAAAGTATCTATAAGGATCTAAGATAGGTCTAGGGCTAAGATTTGAATAGGTTAACTCAAAAAACACTCTTATCATCCAAATACCACTTTTGGGTGATTACATTTGTCCCCATTTATGATAAAAATGTAGCAAAGTGAAATGATTGGTATAAAGGAAAAAAAATCATGCCTGGAATCACCTTGGAAGTGAATCCTATGTAGTTGAGTTTGAGTATGTGAATAAGGATCTACGTATGTGAAACATGATCCAAAACAATGCCCTATAATGAAACATACAAAAATCAATCCTTACTTAAGAGATGATCAAAAGCAAAGGACTATGCTAAAATGAAGTAAATAAGTAAAATCCAAGTAAAGAGAGAGGAAAATAATGAATACACCTCTTTGGGTACGTAAACCAATACATGAACCTGGTGAAAACCTATGTGTGAGAGTGTACATATTGATCATATAATTGAATAGTTTGGACTAAGTTGATGGGTTTCTCAATCCTCATATGGGTGGATCAAAAACTTAATCCAATTTTGACTCCATCAGTGGCCCCTACTAAGTGGATCCTAATATTAGTGAATGGCTTCAATAAGACTATAATTATGTCTAACCCTCTCATATGGGTGCCTTAAGAGCTCAAGCAGGCAATGACTCCATAATTTCCCACCCATGTGAAGTATATGCATCTGTAATTATATTGTGCAAAGTATTAAAAGTATCTATCTAATTAAATTTAACTATGTATGTTGGCTCCATGACCACTCAGGTATATTAGGTGGCTCTGGGCCACTCAGGAATGCCAACCACTATAGATGGAATAAGTAATAAATTTGGTGACAACATGGAATGTGATAGAAAGTGTATATAACATAGATAATGACATGGAGTTTTTAATTCCAGTAATCAACCTTTGGGTAGATGAGTATAACAAAACTATGTGATGTACACAAGCCCCCAATATGGGATCTAAGTATATTGAATCTGAACTAAGTATATAATAATTGAATTTGTGTAATTGAATTGAATGTGGGAGTAATCTTATCATTCATGATGCCCCAAAATTTGAGTAATTGGTATGAATCTGAGATGGAATGAGTGTGTCTAAGAAAAATCTTAACATAACTATCAAATTAGTAACTATATTTGTGAAAATATATAATATACCTAGTGTACTAGTGTAAATGATCTAGATTGTCCTAAATCTAGGGATACTAGATAGTAGTTCCCTATAGTGGATAGTATCATCCTATGGTGCTAGTGTCCCCTAATGTCTGCCTAGTCTGATTTTTGAGTGATTTGAAATAACTTCTGAGTTTATGTTATGTTTTGTTTGATGTCTAAAACTAATCCTGTGTGCTAAAATGTATCTTTGAATAACAATGTAAGATCCTGATCTCTATGACAAACCCCTATGAATTCCACCTCTTTTGAGGGTAGTTGTAAAATCAATGTAAGAACTACCCTCTAAAGAAGTAGCCTTGATAGTAGAAATTGTGTATGAGATACCCGTGAGTGGCCAAACATATCAAATGTATAAACTTGGATTAGTGTAAATACCCCCAGTGGGTGGATGATAGATTTTCTATATTAGTTTAATGGACCAGAGTCCTATCTAGAATCTACAAGAAATCTATAAGAAAAAGGGAAGCATATGTGTATGATAAAACTAACTATACTAGGATAGATAACAATATGTTATATCTGGTAAGCAGTATAAATGTAAACATACCAATTCATAAAATCTATATTTTTTATGTTTTTGAAATATTTGAATGTTTTTTTTATTTTGATATGTTATATTTTTCTTATGTTTTTAAAGTATAATCTATGTACAAGAAAATGAAAATAAACTATGTATAAGGGGGGGGGGGGAGAGAGAGAGAGAGAGAGAGAGAGAGAGAGAGAGAGAGAGAGAGAGAGAGAGAGAGAGAGAGAGAGAGAGAGAGAGAGAGAGAGAGAGAGAGAGAGAGAGAGAGAGAGAGAGAGAGAGAGAGAGAGAGAGAGAGAGAGAGAGAGAGATGTATAATAGTAGGAACCATACTAACCAATGAGACTCATGGGACTCGATTCACTATCACCATAACCCATGTCAAATAGGGGAACTATAATCATGTGTGTAGTGTGAATAGGAAATTATGAGCCCATGATCTATTTTTCTATATAATTTTCTTCTAAAGTTTCTTATTTATTGATGTTATGATGTTGTGGCATTGATGACTTGTGAACTATAGGGGTATTAAGAACCCATCTAGTAGAATAAAAAGTTATAGGTATGTAACTACCCTATAATAAGAACCCCTAGACCCCAATACAAATAATCTCAACATAAAATGTGTAGAGTAAGGTCCTTTAGAATATATGATGTATCATTGATGCACGGGCCTCTTTAGTAATGGTCTCCATGGGAGAGTATGTGTATATGTAGATATTATAAGAGTAGACTTTGCCTACTCTAATAACTCTGCCAATCATTATGATGCATGTATAGGAGCTGTACTCTATGTTTTAATTTAAATTCCATGCAATATGTAGTAATGGTGTTGGAACTGTAACCAGTGTCTATGTTAGAACTCTAGCTGGAAACTATGATGCAAACTGTGTTGGAATGGGTAGAGGATACTCATATGGGACACCCTAAACCTTAACCACCTTATTAGAATATATATACTTTAGGAATTAGTGTATTGTAGATGGGACATTTTAGAGTTTATATAACCATGGTTTACCTAATAATATATCGAATACACTTGCACTAGGTACTACTAGGAATCAAGTGGCTATGCATATTGTCCAACCTGTAATGAAAGCATGATATACCTAATGTAGCTCTACATGTGGCCACTAAAACCACTAATTATTCTATTTGAGGAATATATCATGCTCTGTGTATCGCATGTTTTGTAAGAGTGTCATGGTGCACATGTTTATGATTGACCCATTTTCAACCATAACACTGTGAATAGGATGGTGGCCTATGTATGCTCATATGAAGAGAACATGTAAATATGTGTCATCATCCATTATATTCTACTATATAAATGTGATAAGTGGTCTAGGTGGCACTGTAGTGTGATACATGTCAATATGTTATGCACTAATTGTGTATCCTATGTAACTTTGTGATAGGAATTTGGTGGTGGGTGTGTCTGGTATGTAAGTGAGCACCTAATTCACACCCTACCTCATTAAATATATGCTTTTGGAAATGATCTAAAAATATATTTGGTGTCTTAGCCTCTATTTGTTGTTGTTTTGGTGCCTCTATGGGTATGCCCACATCAATAATGTTAGCCTTAATGAGATCTTATATCTTGTGCTTTAAACTAATGTATTTTTTTATCATGTGGCATGGTACCCTATGATACTTTCAGAATGCATTCAAATCATAAATCTTTGAAAGAGGTTGTGTCATATCAACCTCTTTAATAAGAGGGAGAGATATGACATTACATTCTAATAGTTATTGTAGAACCTGTGTTAGTGACTCTGGAAGATTTGTGAAGACTTTGCAATGAGGAGTGGATAAAAACAATTTAGGAGAAGGCTCAAAAGATGCATTGAATGTGTCCTTTTGATCACATTTTTTCTCTATGGCCCTAACCTTGTATGGAGGTTTGTTTTAACTTTTAATAGTTGATTTTGATCCATTTATGTACTTGGGTTTTCCCATTTCAAAAAGCTTAAGCTCTCTTTCCTTGATTATGTGGCACATATCAGTAAATGTGGGAAACTTATTCAATAAGATAGCTTCATGTAGTGTTGGTAATAGACTCTATTTAAATATATCCTGAAGCTCTATGTCTACAATGGGGCTGGTCAGTTTGGATAATATTTTCTTGTATCATAAGACATAATTAGTGATAGGCTCATTTGACTTATGATTTGATTGTGCCACTTGTGAATTTGATATATCATCACTAATTTTGATAGAAATGTGTGCTGGGAACATGTCTGCTAAAGGATTGAATGCCATGATAGATTGATTTGACAAATCATAGAACCACTATATGGCATAATCCTTGAGACTATATCAAAATAACTTCATAAGATGAAAATTGTTAGACACATAGTCCAAGCATGTCACATGAAAGGCTCTGAGGTGATGCTCTGGGTCACACTTTCCATTATATAATGTGAGCTTGGATTCTACGAAACTAGATGGTAAAGGGATTATCGCTATGTGATGTGACAAAGGTGTATGCAAGAGAATGTTAGAATCTAAGGCATGTGATGGCCTAGCTGCTCCCTTGTCAAGATGTAACACCTTAAACTATAGAGTTAGAATTTCATGCATAAGGGATTGTAAATATGGAGTAGTGGAACTAGTCACAAGTGGTGTAGCTATCACTGATGGTTGAATAATAATCTTGGGTTGTGTTATCTGAGTTGGTTGAGTTAACCCCACTAGAGGTGTAACAATATTATTAACTAGAGGGTTTGAAGATTGACCATTATTTATCTTTTGGAGTTCCTCTTAAATAATGTTTATGAAATCATCTTGTATATCCATATGTTTGGACACAAATTATTGTAACTGTTGGTTATCAGTTTCATCAAATCTATTGTTAAATTCTTCCATTGTAGGTTAAAAGGTAGGAAAATAGGTCTTGTATATTTTGAAGCTCTAAGAATATTAATCTATGGAAGACTACAAAAATTAAATATTGTATAAAATCTGATATTTTTGAAATTAAAATCTAAGTATAGATATAAAAGGATACAAACCCTAAGTGTGTCTAGGGTTAGGGTTTTAGAATCTAGGGTTTCTTTGCACTAATTTCAATTATATGTAAAATAAAATTAAACCCTAATATGAAATTTTATTTAATTTAGTTAGATTATCTAAAAAATAGAAAAATTAAAATTATTCGACCCTAAATTATTTCACAAAATTTTGGATTAATGCAAGCTAGTGTTTGAAGTAATATTTAAAGTAAGATAGATTCACCAAATGATTTAACCTTTTAGGGTTTTACACAAGTAATTATTATGTTTAGTTAAAGGGATGAGATGTCTAAATTAGTCAAATAATATGAAATAACTAAGCACTAATTTGTTATAGCATTTTACCTTCTTTGACTTTCTAAAAATATCAATAAATAAGTGTTTTATTGTTTTTTAGAATAATGGAGTTTTATTCCTAATTAATAAATAGGTCTGGAGTAAAGTAAATCAATAAATAATGTGTAATAATTAAACTGGTGATTTATGTAAATGGATTGTATTTTTGCCTTTTGTAAAAATAGTAATAAATGGGAGAAAATATAACTTAGATTATTCTGAGCTATCTGATCTAAGATAGGGTTTGAGAATTTAGGTATAGGACTAGGATAGTGTCAAATATAGGTTCGTGAACTTCATTTTTTGATTGGATAGGAGCACTAAAAGTGGGACACCCTATTGTTTGGCATTGTAGTCCTTTTATTTCACTATTGTCCAGGTGATCTAAGTTTTTTGGGTTCTACTCAACAGGTCTATGTTACCCTGTTAGTGAAATATTAAGCTTGAAAGTCTACATAACTCACTGTGCATCTATTAAAATCTTTAAAATCCTTGGAGCTCTTTGTGTTTAAATTTGAAAATAATATTTGGGAAAGAGAGAAGGGGTTAGTGTACAAAAGATATGCTGGACTCACTTCACACCCCACGTGTGGGCATGCTACCTACATACCAATACTCTAAGGAGGGATCAAGCTAATATAATTCTCCCAATAAAGTGCTTGGTATAATTGTGTATGAACATGAAACTAGATGTGAAATTAGGTGTAATTTAGATGGATAGGGACTGGTGCAAGGGTTTGAATGAGCTTGAAATAATATTAGAAGGTTGTATATAAAGAATAAATAAAAGTGCTTGAGTGTACTTGTTTGTATTCTTGCTTCTCTCTTGTAAATGAGTGTCAACCCTTCTAAATGGACTTTGAATGGCCTTTGATAGGGAAATTAATGATCCTAAGTTAAATTAATTCATGTGTGGCCAACATTAAATTAAGATAAGTATTTGGGAAAATATGATTGTTAGGACCAAAATTATACTTGGACAACAACACCAGAAATAAGACACACCAAGTTTTAATGCTCCTATCTAAACTGGGCACTAATGTCTATAGGGAATGAGACATGGGGGATGGATCTAGGTCTAAAATAGCTACCTAGGTATATAAGGGTTAATTTCAAAAGGTTATGGATGATTGAGAATTAGTGAAATAAAATCCTAAAAGGGTTGTGAAAACAAGTAAGATGACCTATGGATTAGGTGTCTTTAACCATACTCAAGTAACCAAATTTTACATTTTATATAATATAAATTTCCCCCCTTTTATTCTAGTGATACAAAAAAGTGAAATACTAAGATAAAGGAAAAAAAAGAAATTGTACCTAAACTTACCTACAAAGGTGAAGCCCATGAAGCTTGTGTGATGCTGAGTAATGTTGGATGGTGCATAAAGAGCACATTTTATAAGTGTGAATCTATGAAATAAAACAAAGAGTAAATCAATGCTTATTATATGTGATATAAAATAAGAACATACACAAGCTGAGTAAAAGAAAAAGGAAGAGAAATGAATGAATACACCTCATCGAGTATGCAAACTAATACATAACTTATTGTGATCCTAAATAGGGATGAGTAATGTTAGACTATGATGGATGATGTTGTACCAAAATTTATATCATGAATGGAGCTGAGTGCTCAATTCCTTAAAAAGTGACTCAAAAATATAAAGTTTATTCCTTTGGATCCATCATCACCTACTGAGTGAATCTAGATGATCATACGTGTGATAATTGATATTTGGATAGTGTGTCTAATCACTCTGAATAGGTGACTCAAGAATACAAAGGCTAGCCCTTTGGCTCCATCATTTTCCCATGAAGTGAAGTTATGAAAGGATACCAGTATAGAGTATATGTCATATGAGATGGCTCATGGAGCCCATGGATGCTCTAAAACTTAGACAATGTGGTGTGGATAACCGAATGTATGCTCAAAACTAGGCCACTCTTGGCCATTTCAAATGATGGAGGTTAGGCTTGTATGAAAGCCACTTCAAAATTGATGCAATATGCTTATGTGAAAGCCAAATTGGGAACTTAGGTACTTAATAAGTTAAACTTGTATGAAAGTTTAACTTGAGAATGATGCTAACCACCTACAGATGGAGTAAGGCATGTAACTACTAAGAATGTCTGGGTAATAAAATGAACTCAAAATATGTTGTGCACATTACCCCCAATCAATGGTGTCTATAACATGGGTTTTGATATGGAATTTATGTCAACTACCTAATCTAAAACTAGAAGTGAGAGTAATTATGTAATGCATGATACCCCCTATATCTATATTTCTTGAGAAAACTATACTAAAACTACTAATTCTGATTGATTTGGATGTGCAAAAATTGTAGTTGAGCTAAAAAATTTGCTCGTTATTGGAAAACTTGGGTGTTTTTCTGCCTAGACAAGAGCATCAAAATGAGGACGCCCTTATGTTTAAAAATACTATTTATTTTTGACATTATTTTCCTATGCTAAAACTAGTTGTTGATCGAGAATTGTCACTAATTTTTTATTCTATTATGACTGGTTTGACCTCTCAACTCTAAATCAGGTGATTTGAATGCTACTATTTTGATTGTTAGGAGCTTTGATCTTTGTGATAAAACCCTTGTTTGTTTCCCCCTCTTATGAGGGTAGGAATGATGAACTTGTAATGGCTACCCTCAGAAGAAAAGAGTCTTGCAATTGTGTTATGCTTTATAGATACATGATATAGCAATGAAATTTGATTGGATATATCTAGATATATCAATGTTTATATTGAGAGATTATTAGATCAACAAGGTTATGCCTAGATAGATACACCAATGTAAAAGCATGTGCAATGTACTGAACTAGATTTGGAATTGTTAACTGTTAGTGGTCAAGAAGGGATGGAGCATGATGTTCATAATGGCATCCAAGAAAGCAAGGTAAATTCACGATATGGATCATGACATTGAGAAAAAGGATAAGTAATCAAGAAACAATCATACAAGCAAGAAGCATACAAGGTTGGCTAAGGGTCCATGCAAACAAGGGACATGGGCACATGTCACTCAAACTAGAAATCAAGCATATAAGGCATGTTCAAATTCCACATACACATACAATTTTAAACAAGAAAAGATTGGCACGAGGGCCACAGGCACACAAAAGAGTACAAGAAAGGGACATTGGAAAATTTCCAAAGGTACACATACATGAATAGAAGCAAAAGACATTGGAAAATGTCCTAAGGCACACATATTAAACAAAATTAAAAATAGAAATTCAATCACACAAGCTATGCTATGCAAGGCATGAAAGCAAGTAAATTGGAAATACAAATGCATCTAACTAATCAAAGCAATAAGTGAAAGTATGCAAGAAATGTTAGTACAAGACTAGGTATATGCTAAGAGATACATAAGTGCTAGATATTAATGAAATGTTGATATAGTAATATGTGTAATGTGGTAAGTAATGTACATTAGTATGATAACTCAGAGTGTGTAGTGTAGGATTGACATAACCTGGATGGTGTTGTCATGTATAAGATGCCCCCAATGGGTATGTATATCGATGTGTGTCTTGAATGTAGAAGTAGGAATACCCCCCCCCCAATGGGTAGATTAAAGCAATCAAGTAGATGGATGTCACTACACACACTCAAAATATATCAACTGAATCATGGTAATGTAGATAAATTGATATACAATAGCATGAAACAACAAATGTAAGTCCTATCATGATAGTAGTAATGTAAAGCATGGATGATGCTTATAATCAAAATATTTTTGGTATTTTGATAAATTTGAATGTTTTTGTATTTTTATATAAGCTATGTACAATTAATCAAAAGAGATTATGTACAAGTAGGTTGGGATAGGATGATACTAACTGATGAGTCTCATGGGAGACTCTTTATCATGGTGTCCTATATCAAGGAGTGGAATCATGTGTGAATGTGAAGCATGATGAAAATGCTGAGATTATGGCTTTGAAAGTTGTATATATTGTAGATGATTTGAAAATTTTGAATTATAAATTGATTTTGGGGTCTTACTATAATTCTGAGAAGTGGACGTAGTTGTAGGGCTCTTGGTCACCCATCTAGAAGTAGGAGATGCTCTCTAAACATGTGCTTTATGTGGAGACCCATGACATCTCAATGAAATTGCTCTAGGTGTGAAAAATGTATTTGGAAGCTATCTAGAATCCCAAATATATGGAGGTGTATGAACCCTTTGTAATGGTGATGGATGTGTCAATTATGTTTGAATTGATACTAGAGGAAGAACTATAATTGGTGGGGAAATTGAAACTAGTAGAAAAGATGGAACTGATGACTACAAATTAGATGGATCTGAAGTGGGTAGTGTTAACTCATATGGAAATCCAACTATAATAACCTAATTAGCATGAATGAATTTCATGTATCTATGAATTTTAGATGGTACCGCTCAACTTTTTGGAATCCATGGGTGACTAACCTATCAAAAAATCCTACACCAGGAACTATAGTGAAATGTGTGGTCACATGTGTTGGAGTAGTATATCAAGAAAGTATAATCTCACCCAATGAACTATGTATGTGCCTATTGAGTCTACTGATAACTATATTTATTAGGGTGATATCCTAATTTGAATATCCTAAATGTTGTAATAGTGTAATAGTGCACATGTTGACATTGAAACCATTATCATTGAGAACACTATGAATGGGTTGATTATGAATATGTACTCTGATAAAGAGTGCATTATAATCTAAATTATCCTCTACATTATCTTGATCTGAGAAGGATATCAAAGGTCTATCTATAACTCTAGACTCATACACACCAATCATACCATTCAAAGGATGTGACTCAACTAAAGGTGCCTAGTATGTAACTAGTGGCGGATGTGCATGATATGCATGGTGAACCCTTGATGTGTCCCCTATATCCTATTTTGAATGTTATGAAAATGGATCTGAGAAGATTTTAAAAGATTTATCCTATGTTGGTTTTGTCTATAGAGGCTCAACTAAAGTACCAAGATCAAGTAGGTTGTCATCTATCAAGTCTTTTATCTTATGTTTCAAACTGATGCATCTATTTGTAGTGTGTCCTGGTGTCCTTTCGTAATCATAAAATGCCTATTGATCATATTCCTTGTGAAGAGGTTTGGTTGGATCAACTTCCTAGATATGAGGGAGAGATATGATATTAAAATCCAAAATCTACTGTAAAAACCTGGCTAGAGGAACTAGAAGATGTGAGAAATTACATCGAGGGGGTACTGATAAAACTATATCTTGAGGAGGCTCTGAAGCTACATTTATTGTAGGTTTATTCTACCCTTTTGTATCATTAAACTTAACCTTGTATGGGAATTTGTTGTTACTCTTATTTGTTGTGTCTAAAATGCTTGTATACTTAAGTTTTCCCATTCAAATGAGTTTCACTTCTCTTTCCTTTAGTGCATTACACAATTTAGTGAAGGAAAAGAATCACTTGAACATAATTGATTCATGAAGTGATGGTATAAGAATCTATTTGAATAGGTCTTGTAACTCCTGATCTGCCATGGGACTAGTCATCTTAGCCAAGATGGTCTTATATCTAAGAACATAGTATGTGAGATGCTCATTTGGTCATTATTTCTATTGAGACATTTGAGCATATGAAACCTTATCACCAATGTTAATGTTGAAGTTTGATAAGAATATTTCATCTAAACGATTTAATTCATAAAATGACTAATTTAGTAGACTATAGAACCATTGTAAAGCATAATCCTTTAGGCTCCATAGAAATAGCTTGGTAAGTAGGTAGTCATTAGGTACATATTGCAAGCATGCTACATAAAACTCTCTCAAGTGTGTCTTTGGATCACCCTTTCCATCATAAAGAGTAAGCTTGGGTTGAATAAAACCTTATGGTAAGGGTGCATAAGCAATGTGATGTGCCAATAGTGTTTGTAGAAGAGCAAAAAAATCCAAAGCCTGCATAGGTCTAGTGTCACCTTTCTCAAGATGTATCACCTTAGATTGAATAGATCATATCTCTTGCACAAGGGATAGCACATCAAGAGAGAGGGATGTACTAGCTATAACTGGTGGCATAGAGGTAGGTTGGGCTATTATAGGGGTTGTTGATATAATGATTGGAAAAGTACTGGAGAGTAACTAGGAGCTAGTTAATGCAACTAGGGATTATTGAATGAATTTTTAAAATTAGTATGATAATTTTTAAATTTTGATATGAACTTATAGAAAATTTGTAGAATTTTTCTTGAAAAATTTAGGAAAAATCAAAAAATATTTCTAAAATTAACAATATATTTTTCCTAGTCTTTGGAATGTGTTGTATGCAAAAAGGACCTAGTATGTGCAAACTAGGTTTTTATAAAATATATTGAGAAATTTAAAATTAATTTGTATATTTTTTATTTTTAAATATATAAAAAATCATAAAATTATGGTAAAAAATCAAAAATAAATTACCCTAGGTTTTCTAGGGTTTTAATGCAAAAATTCAAAGTAAGTCCGATTCACCAAATGTTTTTTTATTTTTTAGAATAATGGAGTTCTATTCCTAATTAATAAATAGGTCTAGAGTAAAGTAAATCAGTAAATAATGTGTAATAATTAAACCAATGATTTATCTAAACAAATTGTATTTTTTCCTTTTCTAAAAATAGTAATAAATGAGAGAAAATATGACTTAGATTATTTTGACCTATTTGGTCTGAGACAGGGTCTGAGAATTTGGTACAAGACTAGGACAGTGTCAAAAATAGGTTCATAAACTTTGTTTTCTAATTGATTATAAGCATCAAAAGTGGGACATCCTATTATTTAGCATTTTAATCCTTTTTTGGTGTTGTTGTCCAGGTGATATGAGTTTTTTGGGTTCTGCTCGATAGGTCTGTGTCACCCTGTCAGTGAAATATCGAAGCCCAAAAGTATGTAGAGCTCACAATGCATCTATTTTAATCTTTAAAATCCCTAAGAGCTCTTTATGCTTGAACTTGAAAATAAAATTTGGGAAAGAGAGAGAAGGGGTTAGTGCGTAAAGGATATGCTGGATGCTCTTCACACCCCGTGTGTGGGCACACTACCTACATACCAATACTTTGAGGAGGGATCAAGCTAATGTAGTTCTCCCATTGAAGTGATTGGTGTAATTATGTATGAAAATGCAACTAGATTTGAAATTGGGTGTACTTTAGATGGATAGGGACTGGTGCAAGGGTTTGAATGGGCTTGAAATAATATTAGAAGGTTATATGTAGAGAATAGGGAAAAGTGCTTGAGTGTACTTGTTTGTATTCTTGCTTCTCTCTTGTAAATCAGTGTCAACCCTTCTAAATATAATTTGAATGGTATTTTATAGGTAAATTAATGATCATGGGTTAAATTAATTCACATGAGGCCGATATGAATTAGGATAAGGATTGGAGAAAATATGATCGTTAGGACCAAAAGTACACTTGGACAATAGCACTAGAAATAAGACACCCTAGGTTTCAATGATCCTGTCCAAGTTGGCCACTATTGTCTATGGGTAATGAGATCTAGGGGGATGGATCTAGGCTTGAAAGAGCTACCTGGGTTTATAAGGGTTAAGTCCAAAATGCTATGGATGACTAGGAATCAGTGAAAGAAAAGACTAAAAGGGTTGTGCAAGCAAGTAGAAGGACCTATGGATTAGGTGTCTTTAGCCATACTCAAGTAACCAAATTTTGCATTTTATATGACTACAATTAGCATAAAATGTAGAATTATCTAAAGAGTGACTATCATGGATGTTCTAGGTTCTGAAAACTAAATAGTTCTGAGTGTCATCAATAAAATTTTGGTATCCATCTACTCACTGGACAATAGTTCTGCATATGGATGGTAGCTCCATGATGGTGTAGTATCATCAATGTGGCATTGATATCCCTTTTTTTATATTGTTCCTATTTTTTGAGAGCACCTACACCTTTATTTTTAGGTCTTGTTCCTACATGCATGATACGTGTAGCTCTATGTTGTGCCTATAAAACCTAATTTAATGTGCAAACCTTAATCCTCCTTAAAAATATGGAATGAGGAATAATTATGTGTTGATTACTGGGGTAGGATGGACATCCTCAACACCCCATTGTGAATAGAGTTGCCTACATACCAATACTTCAAAGAGGGATCAAGCCTGATGTCGTTATCTCACCTAGTGCTTGATGTAAGTGCAATTGAATGCTAGAATAGAGTGGAATTGGATGCCTTGAATGTTCTTGAGCTTTGAAGTCTTTGAAAATTGGGCTTAAAGCTGATGTAGATGAAAGTATACAAAATTAGTTCATAATAAGGATCAAATAATTTAATTTTGCTCAAGTTGTCTTTGGTTTGAATGTGATTTTGCATCTATTTTCCATGTAGTGAATATAGGTCAATTAAACTTGTATTTATAGAGATATATAGCTTGTGAAAAGATTAAAATGTGTTTAGTCTAACCTTAGGAGGTTCACACATTTGAAATAATATCTGTTGGGAAGAGCTAGGGCTAAAGATAGTAGCAGCTAGTTGGGGACACTAGTGCTATATGGATTTAGTGTCCCAAATGTGGTGCTAATGTTCTTTTGCAAAATTATTGAGAAAGTTAGGTTGGGATTTAAGAAGACAATATTTGGACTATGTTTTGGCTAATTATAGGTGATTGTGGTCTATTTAATGATAGAAAAAGCGTCTCTAAGGCTCTAGGATAGGTATAAGGATAAGTTAGGAATAGTTTAACTCAAGTGACACTCTTAACATCCAAATAGCACTTTTAGGTGATTGCATAAACAATAAAAAATACATGCAAATTTAAATTGAAGAACGTGAAAGAATAATTACCCTTGTATCATGAGAATCATTTGCTATGTCATAATCATTTTGTATTGAATCATTTGGTAACTCATAATTTATAAAGTCTTCTACCTCTAATGAAATAGGTGTGAACCCCTCCTTACTACCATTGTTTACATGACAAAGAAGAGCAATAGTTAGAAATATCAAATAGGTATACAATAAGATATACACGCAAATTGAAAATGGAAGAATGTGAAATAATAAATACCCTTGTATCATGGGAATCATTTGTAACATCATAATTTGGATCATCCTTGTCCTCTGATGAAATAGGTGATTTTGTTTCTTCTTCAGAGACAATAATAGGTTCTTTTTTAAGCAAGAGATAAAAGCAATGATCACTATCAAGTTTCATACCAATTTCATAATCTTGAAAACCCCACATATGTTTTTATCCCATATTACCTTCTCCATGGGAATAGGTTGTCCATGTGCATAGAAGGAGGTTACAGAGCACATTTTCATCGATTCAATTATTTTCCTCTTCCTAGCAATGGGAGAAATGCATCTATCCTCCCTACCATTATTGTGATACAAAATTTGCATTAGTCATAATGATAACTTATAATTGAATAAAAAATATTGAATTTAAATATAACAAATTAATAAAAACTTACCACCTTCCCTAATTGTTCCTTTTTTCACTAATGTTGCTGGAGGAACTTAGGGAAACTTCTCCTATGTTGGGCATGATCCTCATGCTCCACATCATATATTAAAAGGATTAACCAATTATAATTTGAAATCATGATTGATCAAAAGAATAATATGGTTAAAATTTGAATATAATCATTTCACAGTATTAACATTTTCAAGTGGGGGAGACTAAGGTCTAGGTTTGGTAACTTTAACATATTGCATTGGTTGCAAACCACCAAGGGTTATGTGTATCCAAGTTAAAATTATAAATGATAAATTTTTAGCATTGTGTACAACTTATAATCTCTTAAATAATTAAATAAAGTAACCATCATTTAGTTCAAAATTAAATTATTTAAGAGACCATCATTGTGTACAACTTATAATCAATATCATTTAGTTCATCCAATGTGTCTTTAATTATTTGGGTTGGTGTCTCTTCTAATCCATCAAGCGACTGTCCAAAGCTATACAAATTATTCATTCCTCACTCAGTTGTGCCATGCAACTTTATTGGAGACAATTATGATACCAATGAGTGAAGGCTCTTGAAAGGATCACAACCATGTTTTGGGTAATGAAAATTCATGGAATCCACTGATAAGATAACATACACACCATTTCATAGACATAATATTAGAGTAGTGCATTATATATCCAATTTATATATTGAAGGATCTAGAACCCTATTATGTGAAAATTTTATATCATGATTGATAAATTAAAATATCTAGTAAAATAAAACATACTTGGAGTTGCAGCGTCCTTCTTAGTTTCATCTACCATGGCTAGAGAAGCAAGACATGAAAATCCAACTGATATGGAGTGTATGCAGAGTGAGGGCATTCGTATCTAGTGATTGACAATGTTATTTACTCTTCTTCACATAACCTAGAAAATTATGAGGTAAACAATCAAGATATCATACTTTTTCAATCATTGTATCAAGGCAAGAAGAAAATATATCATATGATAGTAAAAAAAATAGGGATAAAAGTACATTATGATGGTAAAATGGAAAAAAATGAAATATCACACTCTTACCTCTACCACCATTGTGGATGCCATTATAAGTTATGCTGAACAATCCAAAAACATGACATCAGTACATGATATAATTGGCTTAGTTGTCAAAAGAAAAATAAATAAATTAAGACTATCTATTAATTTTATTACAAAAATATAAAATGTTGCACATGATAAATTATAAAATTTTAAATACAATACAATACAAGTTCAAAATTACAATGTTTTCCATGGTGAATGCAATACTTTAAAAAACATGTTCTGCATTGCATTGCTTTCCCATTCACAAATGTGAAGGTCATGCCCTTATTAGATGCTAAACTAATATTATGAAAAATGGGATTGAAGATTCAACAATGAAGCCAATCCAATTCACTTTAGGTAACCAACCAGTATAGAAAATGCCTCCTTTAGGATACTCCTATGAATGTGGTGCACACTTATGGAACTGAGTAATGAACACATGAGCTCATGTAGAGGTAAAAAATAATATGGTAATGGAAAATGGGAAATTGAATAGGGTAAAGGCATACAAGTAATCAAGGATGTAACAAGTGGGGATAATTATTAAAGGGATAATAGACCACTATAATGGATGGAGGGGAGGGACCCTTAAAGTATCCAATAGAAATATGGAGGTCATATTAATAATTGACCTTTGCAAGCCTATTGGATACTTCATCTACCCTCAGAGTATCTAATAGGCAGATAGAGGTCACACTAATAGTTGATCTCCACATTTCTATTGGATTAATCCATCTACCCTCAAAGTATCTAACATGAACATGGAGGTCACACTCATAATTGACCTCCACATGCATACTAGATACTTCATGTATCTTCCCCCCTCCATCCATTCCATTGGACCATTAGCCCTCTGATGATGAGCCCCACTTATTACATCCTTGATTCAAGTATAATTAGTTGGTACATTCTTACATTTAATTATCCTTCACCCCTTGCATATTTCTTAACTACTATCATTTACCTTAACTACTATTATTTTCCTTAACATTTTGTTTACATATGTTAGCCTTGATGTGAGCATTAGAATTTAACCAATTTGGTGGGAATAATAGATATGTCAACCAAAAATGTGAATGTTACTACTAGTTAAGGATCTCCCTCTACCAGTTATGACCATAACTAGTAGGTACGTTCAATGCTTAGGCCAAAATGCACTAGGGAAAAGTGTCAAAGAAGTGGGATGTGACCAGCCAAGGGTCAATGTCCAGCATAGAAGTCCATATTGAACACAAGTTCCTTAACTAATCAGTGTGTTCTAATTTTCATTTGTATTATTAGCTAATAGGATCCTACATAGGTAGTAAATAAATTGTGTAATGACAAACAAGCACTTGTATAGTCTTCAAATAGGGGAAAGACATGCAAGTAACAAGTTAGTGTTCAATAGATATTAACATTTATTTTTCAACTAACATTTGCCTTAACCATTATTGTTTACCTTAACATGTTGTTGATGTATGTTAGCCTAACCATGAGCACTAGACACTCACTAATTTGGTAATCCCCATAGGCATGTTATCTGGAAATGTGAACACACCAACTAGTTAAGGAGTTGGAACTCAATGTGGACTTTCATGCTAGACGTTGACCCCCAAATATTCACATCTCACTTCTCCATCACTTTTCTCCAATGCATTTTGGCTTAAGCATTGAATGTGCCTCCTGTTTATGCTCACAATTAAGGATGTAAAAAGTGAGGCCCATCATCAGAGGGATAATGGGATAATAGAATGGATGGAGGGGAGGGACCCTCAAAGTTCCGATAGGCATGTGGAGGTCACATAAACATTTCAAATCCACATACGTATTGGATACTCTATGTATCTTTAGAGTATCTAACAAGAAATTTGAGGTTATACTAATAGTTGAACTCTACATGCCTACTAGATACTACATCTAACCTTAAAGTATCCAACATGTGGAGGTCAGTCTAAAAGTTGAACTCAATGTGCCTATTGGATACTTCATCTACCCTGAGAGCATCAAGTAAGCATGTGGAGGTCACATTGATAGTTCACCTACATGTGTGTGTTAGATACTCTTACTCCCCTCCCTTCTATTCATTTCATTGGCTTATTAGCCCTTAGATGATGGGCCTTACTTCTTAAATCCTCAATTATGAGTGTCACTAGGTGGTACATTAACCATGAGCTCAAAATCAAGGATGTAATAAGTGGTTCCCATCGATGAAGGGCTAATGGGCTAATGTAAGTGATGACAAATTAAATATTAAATCATCATTTTTAAATCTAATGCTCTAATGGCATCAGTATATAAAGTATCAAAAGAGGGATGTGGAGGTCAACTACCAATGTGATATCCAACACTAAACATACTATCTTATTATGCTCCTAATGGAGGATCTAACAATTGATCCAACCCAAATAATTTATGAGAATTGAACATTCAACATGGATGACCATGGTTGCAATTGACATTTGTATCCTCATTAGTTAATTTTTATACCATCTATCATCTATTAGGGTTCAACTTCATTACCATCTACAAGTGTCATGTGTCTATGGCTCATAGTGAAATGTAATGGGGGTTCATGAACCATAATGTTTAGTATTTTACATTCATATTCAAAGGTTGAGTATGCATGAGCCCATGAAAATGCATTATTATAAAGTAGAATAATAGTAAGAAAGTGATCATGACAAAGACACCTCGGATCCCTCCATGAGAAAACATCCAAATTTCTTAATTTAAGCATTTCCTCTCAGCATACAGTCACACTATAATTTTATACAACCACACCATCAAAGCTATAGGAAATTTTATCCATTTTATTGGAGGTAAGGGAAAATTCAAAGCCTTTACGTTCTTCATAATGGTATTCATAGATCAAGTATTCAGATTTTCTATATATATATATTCATTGATTGTATATATATTTATTACCTATACAATAACCTTTACATTATATATATTATTATTAGATATGCTCTATGTAAAGTAATTTGAACTCTATATTTTTGTATTCTAGATTTATATTATAAAGTAATTTGAATGTTTGAAATTTTGACCCCTAGTCTATTCACACAATTATCCATCTTGCTACATCAACGAAAGAAAGCAATGAACCAATAGTCTATATAATGGTCTACTATTGGTCGATTCACACTATTATAAATCTTTTTACATAAAGGAAAGGAACCAATAAAAAATTACTTTATATAATAGTCTACTACCAGTCATTGTCGATACTAAGTATTATCTTAAGCCTTGGGGATACTACTAGCCTTTACATAAAAACTAAAATGATAAATCTTGCTACATAAAGGAAGGAAAACAATGAAATAATAGACATCTCATTATCATAAAAAAACAAGAAAAAGGGTGTAACTATTATATAATAGAGCATTATACACAATGTACATAATGTAAAGGGTATTATACAAATACAAACAAGCAAGATGGAAGCCAATATACAAACTGTGATAAGATGGACAACAACATACCATTATTCATAATGATGGTTCATTGGTTCATTTCCTTTATGTAGGTAGATAGAGGTCAACACTCATCTTAGAAGGGCATATCAGTTTAGTTTGTCTAATATATTTGGGTTTATTTTATGTTGACTTTATTATTGCATGTCTGAAGGAATTAATGATTATTTTATTGAATAGTTTGTGTAATTATGATATGATACATATGATTCATTAAATGCATATGAATTAAACACGTAATAATTTTGGGATATGCAACACATATAGGAATGTAAACTCTATACTTATGTGTTCTAGCTAAACACTAGTCACACAAAACTCTAACACTACCCCCAAAACATTAATTGATTAAAGCAGTCAACAATACAGCCAATGGGTTTCCATTATATTTATATTATTAATATGATAGAGTTATGAATAAAAAAGAACACCAAGTGTTTTTTAACCCCATAAGAAAGACCGATACCAAGTACTAAGTTAAGAGAAACATAACACATAGAGAGAAACATAGTAATAAGATATCCACCACCTATGTGAGTCTTTCCATTAGCAACAAGAAATTAAACATTAAAAACATCCATTCATATCACCATTTAATTAAATTAGCTTAGTCACAAAATATAAATACACGTTTAAACATATAATAGGGTAAGATCCTCAAATCATTCCAAAATAGGCACACCATTAGGGATTTCAATAAGTCAACAATATAGTCAATGGTTTTCCATAAGCCTTCTATTATTATCTTGATTGATTTATCAATAAAAATGAACATGAGTATTTTTCAAGCCCGTCCTTCATATTAGGACAATTATGACTAAAGAACTTAGGAGTATTATGTTGACTTTATTGTTGTCTTCTTAAAGGAATTAATGATTAGTGAGGGAATAAACATTCACTAAATGCATACTTTATTTTTTGTGTTTATCTAATTAGGATATGCTACATAGAATTCATTGAATGCTTAATTCATTTAATGTCAATGACTACTTTAAACATAGCTCACACTCCTGTACTCTTTCAATTAACAATAACAAATTAAACTTTAGAGTGACATAGGTGGTGGATATTTTCTTAGTGGATAGTGGATATACTAGTACTATGTTATGTTTCTCTCAACTTAGTACTCAGTAGCTGAGTCATAAAAGATAGATGCACATTTAAACATAGAATAGGGTAAGATCCTAAAATCATTCTCAAATAAGTATACCATTAGGGGGTTTAAGTAGTCAACAATATAGTCAATGTTTAATTCCATGAGGCTTCTATTATTAAGTTGATTTAGTTATGAATAAAAAATAACACAATAAGTTTTTTTCAAGCCCATAATAAATAATTTTACATGCCCATGCTTCATATTAGTAGAATCATCACTGAATAACTAAGGAGTATTATGTTGACTATATTATTGCCTGCTTGAAGGAATTCATGATTAATTAGGGCATAATCATTCATTCAAGGTATAATTATTGTCTACATTATTGAATATCTAACCCTTGAGCATAAAGTCATTCCCAAATAAGCATACCATCAGGCTAAAGAAGTCAACAATACAGTTAGTTGGTTTCCATGATCTTTCTATTATTAACTTGATAAGTGTTTTACAATCCCACAAGAAAAACCAATAATGAGTACTAAGCTAAGAGAAACATAACACATAGAGAGAAATATAGTACTAATATATCCACCACCTATGTGAGTATTTTCATTAGCAAGAGAAAATTTAACATTAGAAACATCCATTCATATCATCATTTAAGGGGATTAACTTAGTCATAAAAGATAGATGCGTGTTTAAACACATAATAGGGTAAGATCCTAAAATCATTCCTAAATAGGCATATTATCAGGGGGTTCAAGCAGTCAACAATACAATCAATGGTTTTTCATAAGCCTTCTATTATTAACTTGATTGAGTTATTAAGAAAAATGAGCATAAGTGTTTTGTAAGCCCATCCTTCATATTAGGACAATTATAACCGAAGAACTTAGGAGTAATATGTTGACTATATTATTTCTTGCTTGAAGTAATTAATGTTTAGAGAGGGCATAAACATTCATTGAATGCATAATTTGTTTTGAATTTTTGAGTAATTAGGATATGCTACATAGAATTCATTGAATGCATAATTCATTTAATGTTAGTTATTACTTCCCACAAAAGTCACACTTTTATACTCTGCCTCCTACAATAAGGCATTCATTGTATTGATAACTTCTTCAACCCACGATGGTATGCTTATTTGGGAATGATTTTAGGATCTTAACATGTTCTGTGCAAGGGATGTGCATCTCTCTAATATTACTGAATTCATGTTGATGGTGGTTATAACTATACTTAATTTTATATATGAAACAGGGGTTAAAATTTCAAACATTCAAATTTTTTTATAGTATAAAGCTAAAATACAAAGGTATAGAGCACAAACATACTAATGCCACAAGAAAGAATAATATTGAGTACTAAGTTAATAGAAATATAACACATAGAAAGAAACATAGTACTAAGGAATCTATATTGTTGACTACTTGAAGGAATTTGTGATTAGTTAGGGCATAGGTTATTTTATGTCAAGTATATTATTGCCTGCTTGAATGAATTAAAGATTAGTTAGGGCATAGTCATTCATTCAATGCATAATTTAATTTACTAGGGCAAGATGCTCCCCCTGTCTGCTAGCATTTACCCAACTACTATTATGTCATTCATCATGAGCGTCTTTGCCCCACTGATGCAGTCACAAGGAATGTTATTAAACAATGCAAAAGCAAAATTTAGATTTCATTATTGTCAAACCTCGTGCCACATCATAAGATTTGTGAAATCTCCCCTTCGCATTTCCCCTTCCTTGAATGCTACATATAATTCATTAAATACAATATTCATTCAATGGCATTAACCCCAACTATGCAATTGTTAAGGTATTTCCCCTCCTCCACCGATGCAATCAGGAAGAAGAATGAACACATACAAATGTGTCAAAATTCAAAACATTCCTAGGCATTTTAAACTTACCTGGTGACGGATCTCATAAACCAATTCCAACAATGTTGGGTGAGGATGGGGACTCCTACTAGTGCTACACAGGGGGTTTGGGGGCTCTTGATACTGTGCGCATGATTTGAAATAATGAGAAGCGAAGGGCCAGGAACAACTATTACATTTCCAACTGGAGTATTGGCGGGGCCAACACCTTAACAATTGTGGTTAAGGTAAATGGTAGTGGTTGAGACAAACAATAATAGTTAAGGCTGAAAGAGGGGGTGTAGGGATAGAGAATGGGATGGGACCCACTGGAGGGGTCAACATCTAGCGTGATAGTCAAATGTGAATGGTACTACTAGTTATGCTTGGCGAGGTAGTAGTGGTGGATCCATTATGGAAAAATACAATAAAAAACCTCTTCACAAATTATATATAAAGTGGTACTCTGTGAGGGCATTGTATTAACCCACTTCACAAATTTTGATTGAATTGAATTTGATTTTTAACTACATGCATTCCATGGAGTCTAAGCTCTACTCAGCGCTCTTCATTTTGGTTTCAGTGCTTGGTTTGTTATTGAAAATATCAATGGGTGAGCTGGGGTCTGTAAATTTAATGCTTTGCCATTTCATAATGTTTTATTTGCAGGAATTAATGGTTAGTCATAATATATATGTGTTCTGTGTATTGCTCTTATGCAGGGGTAGGTGCTCAAGCATTTAGGGAATATATAGGGCAGAGTTTATCGGCATCAAATTATCAGACATGTGTTTGATCATTCTTCTAAAATGAATTTCACATACCCTATTTGCATATCATCTATGTTTTTGCATTGATATTTTAAATTTATGATCCCCTTGGTCATCCATTTATTTGCCCTTTTTCTATTTTAATTAATACTAATTACCCCCATCTCACTGAATGGATAAATGTTGGGAACACTTTCTCCTACATGTGGTTATCGACATTTATTCAAAACATATACAACACTAAGGGAATTTGTTTTTCCAATCTAGATTTTGTAGATTAGCATCAACTCAACAGTCCAATTAAAATTAGCTTCAACTCAATAGAGAAACTCAACCTTTACTAAAAATTAGGTTTTGCAACCTTACATAGGTCAAATTCGGTAAAACATAGGCAAACCCAATAGCAGCGTGAATCTATCTAGGTTGAACCCGTGCAAGGTTTGAAACTATCTAGAAGGATCCAAAGGTTAAATCAAAATTTAGAACAATATACAGTCAACTTAACAGTTGTCTTTTTAAATCCAAAATCTTATAATAGAATCTTATAAAAATAATAAGATGTGATCATTTTTTGTCTCTTTATATATAATAAAATAATAATAATGTTTTACGAAAGGACCAAAAATACTCTGAGCAAAATAAATGTATGTTATTAAATCTTATTCATTTATTCTTTTTGAAAATAAAAAATGCGATTTTAAAGTAAACGAAATGTTATAAATCAATGTATCAAGAAAAAAAAAGAGAGCAAATACGAACTATTACATGATATACAGATTCATCTCTCCACTCACCAAAAAATAAATAAATAAAAAATGACGATGTTACACAAAAGGACCTACCTTGAAAAGGAAGCTACCTTGTAAAAGCTATTGTAATATGAATGATGCTTGATGACTTCGGGAGAGGTTGAGCTCTACAATGCTCTTCATTTTGAGGAAGCTACCTTGAGATATGATTGAAAAATTGATTTATTTTATTTATTTTGTTTTATTTTCAAGTTTGAAAAAGAGGATACTTTGTGATATAATCATGCATTTGATGAGATCAATAAAGAATCAGAAAACATAATTTTAATTTTATGAGTTGAATGCAGTTGTACTTGCACTCAGTTTTCCTAATACCACATGAAAAAGCAAAATGTAAATCAACGTTCAAACTACCTTACGTTCGGGATAAGGTCGGTGCAATGCTTAAATTATAGGCTGTTTATAGTCACAAAAGAGAAAGCAGGCAATGAATAATTGCACTGTCCACACTTTAAAAAGATGATGTTACAGATGGGCGACAAAAGACAGAGGGGACATCAATTATTGCACTGCAGGGAGATTTTACTATCCAATATATATATGTGTGTGTGTGTGTATGTGTCACAGAAGAGGACCACAATGTTAAAAAAACAAAATGATGTTACGGGAGAGTACCAAAACAATGCCCAGTGCAACAGAAACGTATGGTGTAAGTTGAATTATGATAAGTTATAAAGTTGTTTTCACAGTTGTTGTAAAACAGTTAATTGGTATTCAAAATTTACAACCTACTTATAAGTGTTCCATCATGCAATTTTTTTTTATTCCTTTTCCCTTTATAATTAATGTGCGAGAAAGCCCAAACGCAAGCCAGAATATGTGGTCTACCTGAAGATTTGCCAGGATAAAATTTGAGTTTATTACGAAAACGCGCTTGGCATTCGCGTAATTTGTTGATCGTAATGTAAAACTGTAAGTACATTGGCCATATTTCAACTCAGATGTAGGGAAAGTGAAATATTGGAGGGGTCATTTTCTTCGAATGGGGTTTAGAAATATGCCAAGCTTAAATTTAGGGGCCGTAAATTAAAATAAGTATAGAGTGTAAATTAGAAAAAGGTTCTATAATAAATCTGATCGGTACCTGTTTGGTTAAAATTAATTAACTGGTGCCAGCATGGGACCCTTGCCGTGGAGGGTCATTTTCTTATTTTCTTATGTTTTTCACTTCGTTTTCTACAACGGGCAACGCACGATGAGGATTGAAAGGGGCACAGATCCATTGCTCCAAAAAATAATAATTCATAACAAATTGTATAGAAAGTGCTGCTCTGTGAATGAATTGAATTTCTTCTCTAACGAGCTTGCATTCCATGGAATCTAAGCTCTACTCAGCTCTCCTCATATTGTTTTCGGTGCTTGGTTTATTATTTAATGAATAGATGGGTGAGCTCGGATCTGGAATATTAATGCTTTGCGATTGCATAATGTTTTGCTTGCTTGAATTGATATGTATGTGTTTTTTGTGTACTGCTCATGTGCAGGTGCTCAAGTGTTTAGGGAATACATAGGGGCGGAATTCACCGGCGTCAAATTCTCATACATGCCGATCGATGAGGACGTGGAGGTGCACTTCATTCTCTCCTTTGCCATCGACTACACCACGTCGGGTAGTTCTCCCACAGACGGAGACTTCAACATTTTCTGGGATACCGACAATCTGAGCCCCAGCGCCGTGCAGGCCATCAAATCCGAACATAACAACGTGAGGGTTGCTCTCAGCTTAGGCGGGGACACTGTGAACAGCCGTTATGCGCAATTTGTCAGAATCAAGAGAGCATACAAAACAAGAACTCAAACAAATAAACAAGAAAGAATCCAATTGCTACAGCAATTTTTTGAAATAAAGAGATTCTATTGATCTTCAATTTTCCTTGCTTACAATGATGCGCCCAAGCGTCTTTAAATAGATTTGAATCCATACAATAATTAGAAAAACAAACTTAAGACTAATGTTAGTTTTTACATGCAAACTAACTCTCTAACAAATTGTCTAACAGTTTAACTAACTGTTTGTTAACTAACTGATTGCTCAATTGTCAGTTTACTAACTGATTGCTTACAATTGCATGCATGAGGAGTGGAGAAATTAAACTTCCGTTCAACTTGACTTTCTAACACTCCCCCTTAATTTCTACCACTTACAATTTTAGCATTTACAATGCTTAAATTTTGTCTCAAATAATCAAAGGTCTCTTTTGGTAATGCCTTTGTAAATATGTCTGCTAATTGATCTTCAGAACTGCAGAAGTTCAGATGGATTTCTCCATTCACTAATTCTCTGATAAAGTGAAATCTTGTATCAAAGTGTTTGCTCCTCTTGTGAAACACATGATTTTTTGATAAAGCAATTGCTGATTTGTTATCACAGAAGATTGGTGTTGACCCTTGTGCTTGTAATAAATCTTTCAATATTCTTTTCATCCATGTTGCTTGACATGTTGTTGATGTGGCAGCAACATACTCTACTTCAGCTGATGAAAGTGTCACTATAGTTTGCTTTTTGGATGCCCATGTGACCACCCCTGTTCCTAAAAGAAAGGCATATCCAGAAGTACTCTTCCTATCATCAACACTACCTGCAAAATCACTATCTGTAAAACCAATCAAACTAAAATCGTTAGTTGTGAAATATAAAATTCCATATTTTGTAGTCCCTGGTTGTTCTATTGGTGGTAAACCCTTCACCATATTTTTCTTCTATAACAAATTTAAACCACCAAAATATAAATGTCCATACCTTAAGTGCCATAACCATGATTGGTCTAGCTGTATGGATTTGAAGTGTGCTTCCTCTTCTCCTTGGATGCACTGAATATGAAGGGGGAACATGCGATTCTTGGTCATCTCTACTTTTCCTATCAACCTGTCACTTGGACACTTGTCCAATATTGTGCAAACATTATCCATAAAAGATATTATGTAACCTTTCTGTACCAACTGACCAACACTCAAAAGATTATGTTTTAGTCTAGGTACAAAATAAACATCAGGTATAAACCTTCTTTCACCATTTTTGGCCAAAACATTTATGACACCTTTACCCATGACATCTACTGTGATATCATTTCCTAATTTCACTTTTAATTTTACAAAATCATCAAGACTAGCAAAAAATTCTCTATTCCACGTCATATGATTATTGCATCCACTATCTAAGAACCAAATATCTCTAGCTTTTTCTTGAATAACATTACAAGTAAGAAACATGCTTCTAGGATTAGAACTAGATTCACCTGGATTAGAACTAGATTCACTTGTGTAATTAGCATTTTGCTTGTACACATATCCTTGTTTATTTCTACAATCATTTGCATAATGACCATATTTCTTGCATTAATAACATTGAACATTAGATTTATCAAACCTCTGTGAACCTTGCTGTGAGTGATTGTTACCATGTCCTCTACTACTATAGTTTTGATTACTGTTCTCACCTTCATCTGAATTATTTCTTCCATATCTGCCTCTGCCTCTTCCTCTGAAGCTTGCCCTGACTCTTCCTCTTCCTCTGCCAACTGATACCTGTGACTTGAAGGCATTCTCAAGAGAAGTGTTATTCCTATTCATTCTATATTCATGTGTTAACAAAGAACCCATTAATTCATCTACAGATAATTGTTTCAAATCCTTGGTTTCTTCAATAGCTACAACTATAGCATCAAATTTACTGGGTAAACATCTGAGTATTTTTTTATGATCTTCTGATCCGTCATAGTTTCTCCATTAGATCTAATTTGATTCACTATATTCAAAACTTGACCCATAAACTGGTCTATTGAATCTGAATCATTCATTTACAAATTTTCAAAGCTTCTCCTAAGAGATTGCAATTTAGCAATTTTTACCTTTGTATTACCTCTATAGGTAGTCTCCAAGATTTTCCATGCCTCTTTGGATCTCGTTGCTGCTGCAACTCTGAAAAATATAGATTCATCCAATGCCTGTTGGATGAGAAATAATGCTTTTGCATCTTTTCTCTTATTCTCTTTGAGCTCATCCTTTTGTGCTCGATTTAACGCCAGATGGGCTGCTTCGCCCTGCGGTTCTACAAAACCACTTTCTACCAAATCCCATTCATCTTGTGAGCAAAATAAAGTTCTCATTTTAATTGCCCAAAAATCATAGTTATTACCATTGAAATTGAAAATTTGAGGTTGTGAAATACTGTTGTTCGCTGCCATTTTTCACGCTGAAAATGACTTTCTGGTCGTTGTTTCTGACACACAGTCACTGACGATGGTTAAACTGCTGCGGTTGGTTAGCTGATAGTGCCGACATCGGTTATATTGCCGATGTCAGTCTTGGAGTCGGCCGACGTCGGTTTTCTGACTACCGATGTCGGTCTTTGCGCTGTCTGCTGGCAATTCCTGTGCCCGACTGCTTCGCTCTCCTTTCTTCTTGTCGCTTCTCTGCTGGCTGCTTTTATAACCAGGCTCTGATACCAATTTGTCAGAATCAAGAGAGCATTCAAAACAAGAACTCAAACAAATAAACAAGAAAGAATCCAATTGCTACAATAATTTCTTGAAAGAAAGAGATTCTATTGATCTTCAATTTTTCTTGCTTACAATGATGCGCCCAAGCGTCTTTAAATAGATTTGAATCCATACAATAATTAGAAAAACAAACTCAAGACTAATTTTAGTCTTTACATGCAAACTAACTCTATAACAAATTCTCTAATAGTTTAACTAACTGTTTGCTAACTAACTGATTGCTCCACTGTCAGTGTACTAACTGATTGCTTACAATTGCATGCATGAAGAGTGGAGAAATTAAACCCCTGTTCAACTTGACTTTCTAACACAATTTCAGCCGTCATTTGTGTCTTCCTGGGTGAGCAACACCGTCTCTTCTCTCACAAAAATAATCCAACAGTATCATCTTGACGGCATCGACATCGACTACGAGCATTTCGACTACTCCGATCCTAATACATTCGCAGAATGCATTGGGCAGCTGATCAAGCAATTAAAGCAGAACAACGTCATCTCCTTCGCCTCCATCGTTCCATTCGACAACGGCACTGTGCAGTCGCATTACAGTGCCCTGTGGAGCAAATATGGAAACGTGATTGACTATGTGAATTTCCAGTTCTATGCGTACGATTCCAGCACCACCGTCTCGCAGTTCATTCAATACTTCAACGCTCAGTCCTCTCGCTATAGTGGCGGAAAAGTGCTAGCTAGTTTTAGTACCGAGGACAGCAGCGGAGGGCTGTCGCCTGCAGCACCCTCAGGAACTCTGGCAAATTCGCGGGCATATTTGTTTGGTGTGCGGACATCTCCAAGTCCAATGGCTTTCAATACGAAAAACAATCTCAGGATCTACTCCAGGGATCCTAATTTTTTTCAGACGATTGCATTTTACCATTCCATAGCATTCTCTTTCATTCCTCTCACTTGCTCAGACGATTGAATTTTACCAATGTCTTTGGACTGTCTTTTTTTTAAATCTTAAATTTCATATTCTCATTGTCGTGTTTGATCATTCTTCTAAACTGAATTTTCACAAACCCTGTTTTAATATTCACGTATGTTTTTGCATTGATATTTCAAATGATGTTCCCCTTGCTCGTCCATTTCTCTGCCCATTCTTTATTTTAATTAATACTGATAACACAACATCTCATTGAATGGATAATTGTTGGGAACACTTTCTTCTACATGTGGTTATCCACATTTATTCAAAATATATACAATGCTAAGGAAATTTGTTTTTCCATAGATTTTGTCGATTAGTTTCAACTCAACAGGCCAAATCAAATTAGCTTCAAATTGACAGCCCAACTCGACCTCTACCTAAAAATTAGGTTTTGCAACTTTGCACTGGGAAAATTTGGTAAAACAAAGACAAACTCAATAGCATCGTGAATCTATCTAGGTTGAACCCATGCAATGAGTGAAACTATCTAGAAGGATCCAAAGGTCAAATCAAAATTTAGAACATTACACAGTCAACTTACATAGTCGTCTATCTAGTTCTAGAATCTTATAATAGTAATAACGTGTAATCATTCATTCTCCTTTTATACTTATTTTGCATAATCTAGTTGTTTATCGCTTTGTCTTGTTATAATTACTTAGTCAATTGGGTAGATATAGATTTTGTACTTTCTAAATATAAACTGAGTGATAGAGCAATACATGAGAAGAAATACTAACATAATCTTTATGCTAAAATTGGAATAAGAGAAATTGTATGCACAAAATATTACAGAGTACCTAATATTTTGTCTTGGAAACCCTTACAAGAAGAAATTAGAACTGTAATATTCTTTACTATTATATTAACTTAATTGTCTTGAAATACATTAGTGTATTTCTGTAGACATCCAAATTTTGTACAAGTCCATATTTAATACTTTTCTATGTAACTTTGAACATATAGACTATTGGCAATGAATGAAGTGTCTATCAAAACATTTGTTTATGTCTTCTCTCTTTACTTCACATATATATATATATATATATATATATATATATATATATATATATATATATATATATATATATATATATATCTGTGTGTGTGTGTGTGTGTGTGGTCACTAGGCTATTTTTAATTCAGCATATCAATATTATCAAGGGATCCACATTTATTTTCTTCGATCCTTTTGTGTGAACTGAAGACAAGTTCAATTCTACAAATCTGTCCATAAAATGTCGACTTATTCAGGATTAATTTGTGGAGTTCTTTTGGAATTTGTTTTGTTTGGGCCATTATTTTTATTTGTTGGGTCTTGTTGGGTCAGCTTTTGTACATCTATAGGTCTCCTAATTCAAATTTGAAATCTCTATAAATGCAAAGCTATTGTGAGGCATTTATGGGAAACACTCTAGACTATCAAAAGCTATACAAAGATTACATGTTCCATCTACAAATTTTTTTGAAGCTAAATATCGAAGTTACAAAGGTTGAATCAATAGTGCATGTTTGTGTTAAGGGTAAAATACGAGGAGCATCTATATTTGCATTCACAATTTCACACATACACATTGGTTAAAGAACTACATTCAAATTTGAACCCTCTTCAAAGCATTGAAAATGTAGTGTGACACTTAATCAATCATTGTGGGTTGACCAAGGTCAGTCCAACTAAATCATTTTTACTTGACACCCCATATTTGATATCGAGTAACCTTATATGTAAGAACTAAGGTTATATATTGCAAGTATCTATGTGTGATATGTAAATTATGGTAGTATCTCAGTAGTTTTAGTGGATACACGTACTAGTGGTGAAACAATCACATTTTTATCATAGTCATTGTAGACAAGTCCATAATAAATGGACAAGACTAGCTTATGTTGCAGTCTAGGGAGTGAGGACATATCCATGCATAGACACAAACTCTATCATTTAACCTGAATGATCATAGACCTATTTTGATGTGTTCTATATGGTTGTACCTAATATTAGACTAGAAAAATCTCACAATCTAACCTAAATTGTTTTCTTCCTAGTGTTTTTTACTATATTTATCAAGTTGTAATTGAAATTATTAATGAATTATATATTTTTAGCATTATGATTTATTCCATAGTTTATTGGGTCATTTGTAATCCAAGATAATTATGTAATGTTTTATTTTTGTTAGTTGTTAGTTATGTTTGGCTTGTTTTACCTATTTTTTGGTTTTGTAACCAACTTCCACCTTTTGTAAGGTTTTTAAAGCTTACTTGATGTAAAAAAATAATATGCTTTTACATTGAATAAAAAAAAATATTATTCCTCCATCATTTACAATCTAATAGTGGTATCAAAGCATAGGTGAATCATGGAGGATTGAATATTGATTAACAACTATAAAGAAGATGCTTGGTTTCCAATAGAACTAACATATAATTGAGTGTTATTTATTTTGTTATCTCCATGAACATTCCCCACACTTATACGGTAGCCTGTAAAGAATTTAACTATTGTATAGTAGCTAGTGGGCACACTCCAAGAGAGGTATGATTGTACAGTGCCATATTTAATTAACTAAATTCACCAAAAAAACTATACAATTTGTTATTATTTTCAAACTTGGTTATTTTGATTTCATTTCTAGAGTAGAATGATCTAATGAGCAAAGAAGACCTTTTCAAGTAAAATAAATTATTTTTTAGTTGTGCATTTTCCTTTATGACATAGTATGGTCTGATTAGTGTATTGGTGTTTCTTGAGAGATAATCTAAAAGGTCAATGTATGATTGAGGTACACGAGCATAAGGTAATATGAGAGGGGGAAAGATCCAATTGAAAGCATCGATTTGATAATCTAACTCCAAACTTTATCCATGCAAAGATTTATCTATTTGTGTTTGCTTTTTTTGAATAGGTTTACCTGCATATCCTATGAGATGGACCATGTTGGCTAGCTCCCTCTTCCATGACACTATTTATATTCAAGAAAACTTGATCATAACCTCATAGTCATTATGTTCATTGTTAACATTAAATGCCATGCCCTTAACAGTATAATAACATCCAAGTGATACAATGCATGAAAATATGAATGGATGGGGTTTGTTGATGTGAATAAAAAATCATGTAGAGGTAGGAAAAAATATTATGCACAAAATCCGAAGAGAAGTCATTGCCATGGTTATAACTTATTCAAACCTCAATTGAATAATGTAGATCTCAGTGTCAGAAATAATATAATGGCATTCTTGTCAATGGATTTTGAGATTTTTTGAATATTAGTACTATTACGAGAGGTAGTTAGGTTAGATTCTTTAAGTTATTCCCCTTAACAAGGTTATAAGTTTTTTTTCATTTACCTATGGGATCCATCAAGTTAGAAAAGAGCATTCTTTTTTTATGCAAGGAGTAAATATATTAAATATCTTACCTCTTTGTATTCAAATTCATTAAAGGCAATTTAGATTGGATATATTTTGTTAGTCACTTGTTTAAAAAGGTCAGGGGTTCAAAACCCATTTGATGTATCTTTTGATCAAAATTATTTTTTTATTTTATTTTTTGTATCAAGGGAGTTGTAAGTAGTAGAAAAGCTAATTTTTAGTGTAATAAGGGTGTAAGTTTTTTTATATGTCTCATAATCTTTGTAATCAGAATCAATCTAGTAGGTTAAGGCCAATCCTTATAGATTTCTTTATTTTGATAGCACCATGGAATAAATTATGAGTGTATTATTTGAAAATGGACACTTAACATCTAAAAACTAAAAGGAATGGCTAATGAATATTGAAACTACACTTTTTTTTAATGATTTACAGTAAATAACTAAAAATGAAACCACACCCCCATGAAACTACTAAATTGCTTGAGTTTCAAAGGCATGATAAATATTCCCTTGCTCTATTGAAATCATCATGTTTAGTTTTGGTAATTATCTATATTTAAGCCATTAAAGGTAATACCTAGAAAGGTTGGAAAGTGTTAAAATATCTATATGATAAACAACCTACCTATAAGAAGATTGATCTCTTGATGCAATTGCTCAATAACAAGCTTAGCATTGACAAAGATGTATTTGAATATATCTCTTGCATGAAAACATTAAAAAAAATTTACAATGGAAATGCAGATGATGATATATTGATTTTCATCATATTGAATGGGCTTAGTTATACATACACCAAGTTTATTAAAATGCTACAACCTAGTGATAAGCTTAATGGTGCCACATTTGCCTCTATTTGTGAGTTATTAACTCAACATGAGAGATAATTTACAAAGAAGAAGAATAAATCTAATGAAGAGGCTCATTATACAAATAACATGTCCCATCATAGATATTAAATCCATGTATAGTAATAACTTCATAATATTTCTTTGAAATGCTCTCCACACCATTCTAGAAGGTCTCCACAACATTCTCATCAGTACACTCTAGGATCTTCAAAATGCAAGCATTACTATAGACATTCTTCTCACTCCTATGTTTCTTCTAGTGATTCAGCTTCTTTTAAATATTGTCTACATAAGAAATAGACTATTTACTTCAAATGTGGTGGTATTGGACATCTTGAAGATGTATATCTTTCTTGATGACCTCACTCTCCACATAAAAAGAAAGCTGAGGCAAATTATGTGGAGTGTTATAGAGAAGATATTCTAGTTAATCTAACTATTCTTTTTATTCTAACACTTCATCTGATAAAGAGGTATCCTATATAGTTGAGGTCTATGGTTCTGATGGACCTACCAACTTGTTTTGAGTGATCAGTGATTCACCTATCCTGTGTGAGCTATTAGGCTCAAGATAGGGATATACTATAGTAACATTTTTTGGTTTGTGTTTCTGCTTTCTATTGTATTGTTAGCTTTCTATTTTTGATAATCATGACATGGAGTAGACATTTTTTAATTCTCTCTTTGCACAACTTCTCACCTCTTGCTTGATAAGGGAGGAGATATAGCATTTAGTTGGTCTTCGATCAATCATTAGTGATAGTATAAGTTGACATGGGTTGTTAACACCTTCAGTGTTGAGCAAAGGTCATCAACATTTATTGTACATCAAGGAGATATACCATACACAGTATGAGTTGGTCACCTTGATGGACTTTTAGGTGGAGACTTATGTGGATCGATGTAGTTGGATAGGCCTTCATCATGTTGTACTATAGTATGGTACAATGATCATAGGGATGAGTAAGCCTTGATCATGTTAATCAATCTTTTATGCCACACTCATAGGCTGAACTTATGTATGGAGTAACTTATGTTTTGGTTATTACCAGGATGTACAGTACACCATTTGTAATTATTTTAGAGGTTCTTTGATAACTTCAGAGTCATTGCTCCAATGTTTTTCTTATATACCCATTTGGATCAATGGGGAGTTTCTTGGGTAATTTATGATCCAAGTTAATTATGTAATGCTTTATTTTTTTTAGTATTTAGTTGTTTTTAGGGTGTTTTACTTGTTGGTTGGTTTTGTAACAAATTTCCTATTTTTGTAAGATTTTTAAAGCTTAATTGATGTACAAAAATAATATGCTTTTACATTGAATAAAAATATATGTTATTCATCCATTATTTCCTATCTAACATAGTTTTACATAATAAAATATAAGATAAAACATAATGGTGAACCCATTTGTTGCTTGAATATTTTTAAAAAAAAATTCTAGGGTTTTAGCTAAATTAATTATTCACATACACTAAAGATAAATTTGATTTTCCTTTACAAGATATAATTAAGTGTTTGCCTAGGATTTCTCTTTGACTTAGAGGTTAAAATTGAGATCCTGATTTCCATGCCAAAAGGTCTTTTCTTTTGTTGGCATTCAATTTATTTTTATTGCTTTCTAGAACCATCTACTGATAGTTGTAAAATTCATAGGAGTTGTTGAAGTGATCCTCAATTTTACCTGAGATGTGTTGTGAGGGGTACTAATCCAATGCTAAATATATTAAACAACACTATATAATGACTTTAGTCTCCATGTACCTCATGGTATCTCAAAAACATATAGGTTTTTTTCAACCATAGGAAGACTCTTATTCATTTGTATTTATACTACACATATATACTAGTCTTGGGAGGTTACACTCAGTATACCTCAAACATAGGATAATACGACTATGGGATGATGTAATACTCTATAGTTATTTCCCATTTGGCCCTTTTTAATATTTATAATTGGGAACAATATATATGATAGCCTATAAGTCAAACATACCTTGCCTAGTCACACCTATTGATATCTTTGTTTTTTCTTATGATTGGTTGTGTTATCAATAACATTTATGTTTTTCATATTATTGGACCGTAATTTTGGATAATTTTGGATACGTAAGTTTTTTATACCATGAAGATAAACCATGGCATGGAATAGATATGGCACAGAAGGATAGTGTCATGGATGACCAAGGTGTGGAAGTCCTTGGCATGAAATAAGCAATTCATTGAGAACCAAGATGCAAAGCACATGGAGAGAATAAGAATGTGAGACTCAAATAGTTGCAGATGACTTGGGTAAGGGCATACAAAATAGAGTTAGTTGAAAAATAGTTAGGAAAGGCTTTGGAGAAGACTAGTCAAGCACAGATCTAGCACCAACCTATGTGAAGATATGAGCACAATATCAAAGATTGAACATAGAGAAAATCTAGGGTGGATATACCCTCGTTTAAATTTCACTTAATGAAACATCTCTCCCTGGCTATTGGTCTTGACCTCGACATTGTCTATATATTTATACTTGAATCCATGATGTACTGAAAAACTGGGGTAACTTATGTATAAACACCCTGTATTTGTTCTTAGTATTGTTGTTGGATTTTTTTAGATGAAGGTTACTAACTGTAGTTGTATTTTTGAACCATATTAGTTATGATAGTTATTGAGACAAATAATCAATATAATGTTTATTAAGCCTCATGCTTAATACAATGGAATGCCTTTGTTACACTTATAGCTCTATGTGAATTAATGGTACTATTATTCTTTTATTGTTTTGCACTTGTTCTTTTTTTGTGAAGAATTAGTACTAAAATTATTGCATTAACAATTTTAAAACCATAATTACTATAATAACTAGTAGACTATGTGCTTGTTCAAACACATCAATGTCAAGTATTTGATGCATACACCATCGCATGACAGAATTGGCAGAAACTGGTCAGAAGCTTTGCAATTCAAGTGAGTGCACGAGCCTCCCTCTCACATGAAATTACAATGCATTATCCTATTGGACACTTAGTTTACTCTAGGCATGCAAATAGATTATTTTTCTAGACAAATTATAAAAAGTGCCAATATTTTGGTTTTATTGATAAGAACTATTGCACTTGTTAGCATGGTAAGAAAATGCTTGAGCAAATATATTTAAATAATATTGAACATTGGGTTTATGTAGTGAAAGATGAATTTATTCTAAAATATATTGAACTAAGAGTTTCCACACATACATGGGTAGAACATGATTGTACGACTAACTATATAAAGGCTTCTTTTCATAACTACCTATTCACTTGCATGCTTAGATTTTAGTGTTCGAATAGAATCGCTCAAGGAACATTAGATGAAATCTTCCTTAGAAATTTCTTTGATAAAATTAAAAACTCTCTGGTTTCATGTAGTAAATTTTTGGTAGAAACGAATTCTTAATAGTTACATGATAGAATACATCGAATCTACCTTTCCATGCCTAGATGAAGCCAGTTTAATTTATTTAGAGAATTTGGTGGAAGGTATCTAATTTAGCTTAACTTTGAGATTAAGAGGTTCATGGTTGAATCTATGATGGAGAATTTCTATATGGATGGATAAAATATTTGGTGCATGAGTAGTGCAATTGGTGGGTTAATGCAAGGCTATGCATTGGTATAGATTTGGTAGTTCAACATGGTATCCAATTAGCAAACGCTGTGGAAGCACAAGTATAATAAGGTTACGTAGAGGGTTATAGAATTAATTGATCCCTAAAGGGAGCATGATGATTTATGAGGTTCCATGACAATATGTAGGGAGGTAAAGAGTCATAGTGAAGATTATTTAACCTTATATTTTTTTCCCTCATTGACATAGTTACCTATAGAAGAAGCACGACAAGATTTGGTATTGTTTGAACCCAATATTGTTAAACCCCATTCCCCACCATGATGGATACTCATGATTTTGAGTTCAAAGGAATTAGTATATGGAATTGGATAGTGAAAGTGTAGAGTCATAAGTGATAGATTTCACTAAGACCTTTGAATATCATCCACATGATAAATGTTGAATTCCTATAGAGATAGAATGAGAGCTCTAAAAACAAGAAAATTTTACAAATAAAATGTTTGCATTAGACACTTTAGGAAAAAATAATGTACATATAGGGTGAGATTAGGTCACCAAAAAGGTAAAACCCTAACTCACAATTATAACCCACTTAAAGGTAAATGACCCCTAATGACTTAACCTAAGTAAGCTAAAAATACATGTAGGTAAAACCACTATATGGGAAAAAACCTACACTGACACCTCCCTTGAAGCATAACCTAGGTGGGTAGAAGAATTGGGTCCCAACAATGAGGCCTAATGAGGTACCCAAGTACAATGAAACTCTCATAAATTGGGGTAAAATAGAAAACCTATAGGAACAAAAATCCTCCCCAAAAAGAGAGCAAAGAAGAGAAGAGGGATAAAAAGCCCCACTAAGGTCTACAATTGACTATATCCATCCAGTGTCCCCTAGAGGAATAATCAAAAGTGACTATGAATCAGAAGTAGATGAAGTAAAGAGTGGATTATCCTAGAACAATGAATTTATCCACCAAGTGCTTGATGGATCTTTAACCAAGGTGTAATTCCTATGAAAGGAATGATCCACATACTACGAGGTAGGTGGCCCAACTGCTCTATGTCAAGATGGTGCAATAGAACCAAAGGTAAATAAGGTCTGTGGAATCCTCTGTAACTATGGAATAGACTACCTAATGTCTAATGTGTTTTGTATTAGTAGACCATTACCCTATAATGTTAAAAGTAGACCAGAGGTAGGTGGATCAAGAACTAACTCTTAAATATCTGAAAGGTGACAAGGTGATGGTGGAGGTGTGTCCACTTCACTATTATAGTCATCTATAGAAGAAGAGTTGTCAATATCAGAAAGAAGCTTAAGCTCAAAAATGTCATCAAATACATGTGATTCCAAAGAGGAATTTGAAAGAGATTCAAGAGAAAAGTGTGAAAACCTATATAGCTGAGTCTGATGATGAACCATTCCCAGAACCAAAATAATATCACTATGTAACTCCCTGATGTATACTAAATTTGGAGTGAATTCAAATCACATGCCCAGACCAAGGTGAGTGATTTGGTATAATGATAAAAGATTAGTTGAGAGTGAGGGCACATTTATAAAATTATTGAATGTTCCACCACTCACTTTAATAGACCCTCTCCCAATAACCTTTTTAGAAGTGTTGTCACCTAGTTGTATAGAGGACATGTCACATGATTCCAAAGAATTGAACTCAATATTTGAAGAGGCCATGTGATGTGAAGCACCAAAGTCAATGACCCATGTAGGAGGATTTGGAGGTGTAGACACCTAGATCTGGTCACCAATAACCTCCAACTAGGCTTTTGACCAATTAACACTAAAGTGCATAATTTGTCCTAAAAAATAATAAAGCACATTAAATGAGTTGAAATTGACATATTCAAGTACCAGTTTCTACCAAGGTATCACTAAATGGGGCAATGCAATTTATGGGCTAGCTAACTTTGCTTAGATCATTTAAAGTCAAAATACCAATTTTATACCTAGGTGTTCTAGATTGGTCATTTTTGTCAAATATTTTGAATGAGACACGTACCTTTGTTATTTTGTGTTGACAACATCCTAAATGGAATAATGGTTCCAACGCATCTGACATTGACTTCCAATTCCAATCCAGATAAATTTTGAACCAATAATAAGGTATTTTGATCAATTTGAGTAATTTGTGCACAAAGTGATAAATCATGCTTAAGATCTAATTAGTCAAAATCAAGGCCTAATTAATTATTCCATATAATCTTATTAAAAAATTATTTTTAGAAATGAATATTGAATATCTGCATCATCAGTTGATCTAATTTCTTGGGAAGACATCTCTAGGCCATAAATGCCACAAATATTAGAATTATGGGTCTCTCATACCTCTTTATTACTCCCATGCCTCATTAATTTCCCTTATTTTAAATTCATTATGAGAATAATTATGGATTTTAATTACATAATTCAATTAATCCATGACCACACATCTCAATCTTTGGATGGATGGTCATGGTTGATTCTAATCATTCTTAAAAATCTATAAATAGAGAGGCCATAAACATCATTTTTAAGCTTAATTTTTTCAAATTTACCATGTCAAATTGATTCCAAGAGATCTCAAATTCCAATGTTATGATGCTAAAATATTGAGCCAAGTCATAGCCACAAGGTGCTAAGGAGAAGAGGAGAAAGCCAAACCTCCTTTGATGAAGACTTCATGAGCACAAACTGAGAAATACACTACAACAAGAATCCAAGTAAGGTGAAGTATTCTTTTTTTTCCTTTACTTTTTAGCTATTTTTTTTCATTTTTTTTGGTTATTAAGCTCACCCTAGTAACTAGGCCTAGAGATGAATGCTAGTTAGTGTGTTTTTATCAATTTTTTTTGTATTTTGGAATAACACAATAATAATAACCTCTCTTGAGTCAAATTTATATTTCACATAATATTATGTCTGATGGGATGATTTTTAGGAGAGCACAATCCACAAACTTTTTTGTGTTTCATAGTTTTGATTCTTTTTTTTTTGTTGTTTTTGCTTTGAGTAAAAACGGCCAATAAAGAAGTCATAAATTTTTACTTAATAAAAATTTTTGTATACTTTTTTTTATTAATATATATAAATATTTCATTGATATTATCTAAAAATTTTACAAAATAATTATCTATATTTTAGACGTTATAGCTATTTTAGTGACTATCACTTTTTATTTTTTATTTTTCTGGTAAAAATGGTTAGAATAGAGTTTATAAAAAATTTAATTTATTGAATTTAAATTATTCAAATATGTTCTTCTTGGAGTTATTGACAACATATCAAAATTTTGTATAAAAAACATATATATTTTAAAAGTTATGTTAAAAATACTAACTTCAGGTTTTTATATTTTATGTGGAGTATTTTATGTGTTATATTTTACTTTTAGCCTTCTAATTTGTTGTTTGTAGGTGTTCATATATTTAATATTATTATTTTTAAATAGTTTCTTTATATTTTTGTTATCATTGTCTAACCTAATATATTTTCTTTTTGGGTGATGCCTTAAGGGTAGACAGGTAACCGACAGACTTCAAATTTGTTAAAACATGTTTTAGACCATTTTTTGAATGCTTTTAAAATAAATTAAGAATCTTGTTTTTGGTGATTAATAAAACATTTAGGTTATTAATTGAATGTTTTGATAAGTTAGGCTTTCAAAGTTACAACTTAAGACTAAGGGGTCAAAAGAACACTACCACATCTTTATTTGGGCTTTAAAATTGAACACACTTATCAATTCTTGTTTTCAATAGTTGTTTAATTAAAAATTGTTTGACAAAGAGAAAGTTTGTGTGTGTATGATCTTCCATTTTTCCCCTTTAGGGAACCTTGGAATAAAAAACTCCATCCTTATTTCAAAAATCTTAGTCCAAGGTTTAGAAAGAATGTCATCTAAAGCACTCCCCAAAAACTTGTCATAGTTTGGGGGACCTTGAAAATGACCTTAAAGTTTTTCTTTTTATGTCTTTCATTTCATTACATATTAGCTTGTGAGGGGGAAGTCATTACCTCCCACGAGTTCTTTATGGAAGATTTGACCTGAGATTTCACCTCTCGATATTGACTTCATTTGGCTCCATATTAGAGTTACACATGGGATGTAGTGGCACTTTGGACATCACACTACACTGAGTGAATAACAAGATGTAGTGGTTGTGAAAAGGACTAGACTTTTTTGCAATAAGCCAAGTGATACAGACCCAAAACATTTACTTTTCTTTTGCATTATTTGATGTGAAAGCCATTGTGCAATTGATTCCCTGAGAACGTTCAAAAACTTGTAGATCTTAGACAAATCCTTAATTATTGTGAAAGTATTGTTAGTGTAAGGTGCACCTCAAGGTCCATGTCATAGTAATGCAATTTGAGATAATGGGGGTGTAAAAACCCTACTATATAATGTGCATTTACTTTTGGATGAACACTTAAAATCCTCTCAAATGATGTATATTGACAGATTCCAACAATACCAAGTAACCTGGTTAGTTTAGGATCTGAGAGTGATTAATTAGTTGGTTTTATTATAGATTAAAGTCTTTTTTTGAGTCAAAAATTGGCGTAAACAAATAATGCAAACCAAACACATGGTCTTCATTTTCCTTTGAATAAAGAGGCATTATGTTGCCCACATGAAATCATCAATTTGCCTTGTTCAAAGTTCATCAAAACTTAGAGTCATATCATCCACTTTGGCATAGTTATGCTACCCAATTGAGCCTATACTTTTGCCAACGTTATTTAAGTCCTTCATTTATAATCTAAATTTGAAATTTCACCTTTATAAGTTCATAGGGTTGATGTGTTAAGTGGGTTCACCATTTTCACTAAACTTTAGGGAACTTAGTTTCAAATTCCAATTTGGGTTGAAGTTTGTTTAAGACTCACAATCATTATCACCACTTGATAGACTTAAGTTATTTCATGCTAAACACTTTCACTTTGAGTCTATGACCAAAATATTTTGAGTCAAGAAAGGTAGTGTTATGCTATCAAATTTGTGGGAAATTATCTTTGCCTTAGAGAGTTTTTGAAACAAACATTTTGTCACATATTTTGGGTAGTCTAGTAATATTACGTTGCCCAAAACATTTCAGATATTGTTTCATAGGCCCTCTTGCATAGAGTTCAAATTTGTTCCTACATTTTCAAACCAATCTGAGTATACTTTTATGAATCTTTATCTAGCACAGTTACACCATTCACTTTTGTCTAGCTTATTTGTCAAAAGAACCAACCTGTATACCATTATTTGTGAGAAAATAAATTATCTTTAAAGTGCCTTTTGTTTCATACCTTATACCTATTTGATCAAGTCCATGTCCAAGAATCAAATGCCTAATGTTTTTTAGAAGTGTTTCAAATTTGTTAGATTAAAATTTTCATCTAATTTCAAAGTCTAGCTTTTGATGTCATTTGGTCAAGAGTCTTAGTGCATGACATTCATTATGAGCATATTTACCCCACCAATGTAGTCACAAGGAATGTTATTAAATATTGCAAAAGCAAAATTTAAATTTCATTATTGTCAAACTTCGTGCCACTTTGCAAGCTCTATGGAATCTCCCCTTTTGCATTTCCCCTTCCTTAAATTCTACATATAATTCATTGAATACATTATTCATTCAATGGAATTAACACCAACTATGCAATTATTAAGGCATTTCCCCCTCCTCCACTGATGCAATCAGGAGGAAGAATGAACACATACAAATGTGTCAAAATTCCAAACATTCATAGGCATTTGAATAACTAAAATTTCCAAACATTCCTGGGCAATTTAATCTTACCTGGTGAGGGATCTCATAAACCAATTCCAACAGCACTAGGTGCGGATGGGGACTCTTACTAGTGTTGCTCAAGGGGTTTGGGGCTCCTGCTAGTGTGCGCATGATTTGAAATAATGAGAAGTGAAAGACCAGGAAAAACTATTTCATTTCCAACTAGAGTATTAGTGGGGCCAACACATTGACAATCATGGTTAAGGTAAATGGTAGTGGTTGAGACAAACAACAATAGTTAAGGCTGAAAGAGGGGGTGTAGGCATAGAGAATGGGATGGGGCCCACTGGAAGGGTTAGCATCTAGCGTGATAGTCAAATGTGAATGTTATTACTACTTATGCTTAGTGGGGCAGTAGTGGTGGATCTAGTATGGAAAAATATAATAAAAAAATTCTTCACAAATTCTATATAAAGTGGTACTCTATGAGGGCATTGCATTAGCCCACTTCACAAATTGTGATTGAATTGAATTTGATTTTTAACTAGCATGCATTCCATGGAGTCTAAGCTCTACTTAGCCCTACTCATTTTGGTTTCAGTGCTTGGTTTGTTATTGAAAATATCAATGGGTGAGTTGGGGTGAAGAAATTTAATGCTTTGTTATTTCAAAATGTTTTGTTTGCAGGAATTGATGGTTAGTCATAATATATATGTGTTTTGTGTACTGCTCTTGTGCAGGTGTAGGTGCTCAAGTGTTTAGGGAATACATAGGGTAGAGATTATTGGCATCAAATTATCAAACATGTGTTTGATCACTCTTGTAAAATGAATTTTCACATACCCTATTTGCATATTATCTATGTTTTTGCATTGATATTTTAAATTTATTTTCCCCTTGGTCATCCATTTCTCTACCCTTTTCTATTTTAATTAATATTGATTACCCCCATCTCACTGAATGGATAAATGTTGGGAACACTTTCTCCTACATGTGGTTATCGACATTTATTCAAAATATATACAACACTAAGGGAATTTGTTTTTCCAATCTAGATTTTTTAGATTAGCATCAACTCAATAGTCCAATTCAAATTAGCTTCAACTCAATAGAGCAACTCAACCTCTACTAAAAATTAGGTTTTGCAACCTTACATAGGTCAAATTCGGTAAAACATAAGCAAACCCAATAGCAACGTGAATCTATCTAGATTGAACCCGTGCAAGGTTTGAAACTATCTAGAAGGATCCAAAGGTCAAATCAAAATTTAGAACAATATATAGTCAACTTAACAATTGTCTTTTTAGATCCAAAATCTTATAATAGAATCTAATAATAATAAGATGTGATCATTTTTTGTCTTTTTATATTTAATAAATTAATAATGATGTTTTACAAGAGCACCAAAAATACTGTAATCAAAATAAATATATGTTATTAGATCTTATTCAATTATTCTTTTTAAAAATTAAAAAATGTGATTTTAAAGTAAAAGAAATGTTGGAAATCAATGTATCAAGGCAAAAAAGAGAGCAAACACGAACTATTGCACAATATACAGATTCATCTCTCCACTTACCAAAAAAGAAAAGAAATAAAAAATGACGATGTTACACAAAACGACCTACCTTGAAAAAGGAAGCTACCTTGTAAAAGCTATTGTAATATGAATGATGACTGATGACTTCGGGAGAGGTTGAGCTCTACAATGCTCTTCATTTTGAGGAAGCTACCTTGTGATATGATTGAAAATTTGATTTATTTGATTTATTTCGTTTTATTTTCAAGATTGAAAAAGAGGATACTTTGTGATATTATCATGGATGTGATGAGATCAATAAACAATCAGAAAACATAATTTTAATTTTATGACTTAAATGCAGCTGTACTTGCACTCAGCTTTCCACATGAAAAAGCAAAATGTAAAGCTACGTTCAAACTACCTTACGTTCGGGATAAGGTCGGTGCAATGCTTAAATTATAGGCTGTTTATAGTCACAAAAGAGAAAGCAGGCATTGAAGAATTGCACTGTCCACACTTTAAAAAGATGATGTTACAGATGGGCGACAAAAGAGAGACAGGACATCAATTATTGCACGGCAGGGAAATTCTACTATCCACTCAATATGTGTGTGTGTGTCTCGCAGAAGAGGACCACAATGTTAAAAAACCAAAATGATGTTACGAGAGAGTACCAAAACAATGCCCAATGCAACAGAAACGTATGGTGTAAGTTGAATTATGATAGTTGTAAAGTTGTTTTCAGAGTAGTTGTAAAAGAGTTGATTGGTATTCAAAATTTACAACCTACTTATAAGCGTTCCACCATGCAATCTTTTCTTATTCCTTTTCCCTTTATAATTAATGTGCGAGAAAGCCCAAACGCAAGCGAGAATATGTGGTCTTCCTGAACATTTGCCAGGATAAAATTTGAGTTCATTACGAAAACGCGCTTGGCATTCGCGTAACTTGTTGATCGTAATGTAAAACTGTAAGTACATTGGCCATATTTCAACTCAGATGTAGGGAAAGTGAAATATTGGAGGGGTCATTTTCTTCGAATGGGATTTAGAAATATGCCAAGCTTTAATTTAAGGGCCGTAAATTAAAATAAGTATAGAGTGTAAACTAGAAAAAGGTTCTATAATAAATCTGATCGGTACTTGCTTGGTTAAAATCAATTAACTGGTCCCAGCATGGGACCCTTGCCGTGGAGGGTCATTTTCTTATGTTTTTCTACAACGAGCAACGCACGATGAGGATTGAAAGGGGCACGGATCCATTGCTCCAAAAAATAATAATTCATAACAAATTGTATAGAAAGTGCTGCTCTGTGAATGAATTGAATTTCTTCTCTAACGAGTTTGCATTCCATGGAGTCTAAGCTCTACTCAGCTCTCCTCCTCATATTGTTTTCGGTGCTTGGTTTATTATCGAATGAATCGATGGGTGAGCTCGGATCTGGAATATTAATGCTTTGCGATTGCATAATGTTTTGTTTGCAGGAATTGATATGTATGTGTTTTTTGTGTACTGCTCATGTGCAGGTGCTCAAGTGTTTAGGGAATACATAGGGGCGAAAATCAACGGTGTCAAATTCTCAGACATGCCGATCGATGAGGGCGTGGAGGTGCACTTCATTCTCTCCTTTGCCATCGACTACACCACGTCGGGTAGTTCTCCCACAGACGGAGACTTCAACATTTTCTGGGACACCGACAATCTGAGCCCCAGCGCCGTGCAGGCCATCAAATCCGAACATAACAACGTGAGGGTTGCTCTCAGCTTAGGCGGGGACACTGTGAACAGCCGTTATGCGCAATTTCAGCCGTCATCTGTGTCTTCCTGGGTGAGCAACGCCGTCTGTTCTCTCACAAAAATAATCCAACAGTATCATCTTGACGGCATCGACATCGACTACGAGCATTTCGACTACTCCGATCCTAATACATTCACAGAATGCATTGGGCAGCTGATCAAGCAATTAAAGCAGAACAACGTCATCTCCTTCGCCTCCATCGCTCCATTCGACGACGGCACTGTGCAGTCGCATTACAGTGCCCTGTGGAGCAAATATGGAAACGTGATTGACTATGTGAATTTCCAGTTCTATGCGTACGATTCCAGCACCACCGTCTCGCAGTTCATCCAATACTTCAACGCTCAGTCCTCTCGCTATAGTGGCGGAAAAGTGCTAGCTAGTTTTAGTACCGAGAACAGCAGCGGAGGGCTGTCGCCTGCCAATGGCTTGTTCGACGCCTGCAGGACGCTCATGAACTCCGGCAAACTCGCCGGCATCTTTGTTTGGTGTGCGGACGCCTCCAAGTCCAATGGCTTTCAATACGAAAAAAAATCTCAGGATCTACTCCAGGGATCCTAATTTTTTTCAGACGATTGCATTTTACCATTCCATAGCATTCTCTTTCATTCCTCTCACTTGCTCAGACGATTGCATTTTACCAACGTCTTTGGACTGTCTTTTTTTTTTAATCTTTAATGTCATATTCTCATTGTCGTGTTTGATCATTCTTCTAAATTGAATTTTCACAAACCCTGTTTTAATATTAACGTATGTTTTTACATTGATATTTCAAATGATGTTCCCCTTGCTCGTCCATTTCTCTGCCCATTCTTTATTTTAATAAATACTGATAACACCCATCTCACTGAATGGATAAATGTTGGGAACATTTTGTCCTACATGTGGTTATCCACATTTATTCAAAATATATACAATGCTAAGGGAATTTGTTTTTCCAAAATAGATTTTGTAGATTAGTTTCAACTCTACAGCCCAAATCAAATTAGCTTTAAATTGACAGCCCAATTTGACCTCTACCTAAAAATTAGGTTTTGCAACTTTACACTGGGAAAATTTGGTAAAACAGAGACAAACTCAATAGCATCGTGAATCTATCTAGGTTGAACCCATGCAAGGAGTGAAACTATCTAGAAGGATCCAAAGGTCAAATCAAAATTTAGAACTGTACACAGTCAACTTACATAGATGTCCTTCTAGATCTAGAATCTTATAATAGTAATAAGGTGTAATCATTCATTCTCCTTTTATACTTATTTTGCATAATCTAGTTGTTTATCGCGTTGTCTTGTTATAATTACTTAGTCAATTGGGTAGATATAAATTTTTTTACTTTCTAAAGATAAAATGAGTCATAGAGCGATACATGAGAAGAAATACTAACATAATCTTTATGCTAAAATTTGAATAAGAGAAATTGTACACACAAAATATTACAGAGTACCCAATATTTTGTCTTGGAAACCCTTGGAAGAAAAAACTAGCACTATAATATTCTTTACGATTATATTAACTTAACCATCTTGAAATACATTAGTGTATTTCTGTAGACATCTAAATTTTGTACAAGCCCGTATTTAATACTTTTATATGTAACTTTGCACATATAGACTATTGGCAATGAATGAAGTGTATATCGAAACATTTGTTTATGTCTTCTCTCTTTACTTCATATATATATGTGGGGTCACTAGGCTATTTTTAACTCAGCCTATCAATATTATCAAGGGGATCCACATTTATTTTCTTCGATCCTTTTGTGTTCTTTAAAGACAAGTTCAAGCTTACAGACCTGTCCATAAAATGTGGACTTATTCAGGATTAATTTGTGGAGTTCTTTTGGATTATGTTTTGTTTGGGCCATTACTTTTATTTGTTGGGTCTTGTTGGGTCAGCTTTTGTACATCTATAGGTCTCCTGATTCAAAGTTGAAATCTCTATAAATGCAAAACTATTGTGAGGCATTTAGGGGCAACACTCTAGACTATCAAAAGCTATACAAAGATTACATGTTACATCTACAAAATTTTTTGAAGCTAAATATCAAAGTTACAAAGGTTGAATCAATATTGCATGTTTGTGCCAAGGGTAAAATATGAAGAGCATCTATATTTGCATTTACAATTTCACACATACACATTATTTAGAGAAGTACATTCAAATTTGAACCCTCTTCAAGGAATTAGAAATGTAGTGTGACACTTGATCAATCATTGTGGGTTGACCAAGGTCAGTCCAACTCAATCATTTTTACTTAACACCTCCTATTCGATATTGAGTAACCTTTTGTGTAAGAACTAAGGTTTTATATTGCAAGTATCTATGTGTGATATGTAAATTGTGGTAGTATCTCAATAGTTTTAGTGAATACATGTACTAGTGGTGAAACAATCACATTTTTATCATAGTCATTATAGACAAGTCCATAATAATTGGACAAGACCAGCTTGTGTTGCAGTTGAGGGAGTGAGGTCATGTCCATTCATAGCCACAAACTCTATCCTTTAACATGAATGATCATAGACCTATTTTGATGTGTTCTATATGGTTGTACCTAATCTCAAACTAGCAAAATCTCACAATCTAAACTAAGTTGTCTTCTTCCTAGTGTTTTTTACTATATTTATCAAGTTTCAATTAGAATTATTAATGAATTATATATTTTTAGCATTATGATTTATTCAATAGTTTGTTGGGTCATTTATGATCGAAGATAATTATGTAATGTTTTATTTTTGTTAGTTGTTAGTTGTGTTCAGATTGTTTTACCTGTTTGTTGGTTTTGTAACCAAATTCCACCTTATGTAAGGTTTTTAAAGCTTACTTGATGTAAAAAATAATATGCTTTTACATTGAATAAAAATATATCTTATTCCTCCATTATTTCCAGTCTAAAAGTGGTATCAGAGCATAGGTGAATCATGGAGGATTGAATATTGATCAACAACTATAAAGAAGATGTTTGGTTTCCAATAAAACTAACATACAATTGAGTGTTATTTATTTTTTTCTCTCCATGAGCATTCCCTACACTTATATGGTAGCCTGTAAAGAATTTAACTATTGTATAGTAGCTAGTGGGCACACTCTAAGAGAGGTATGATTGCACAATGCCATATTTAATTAACTACATTGCCCAATAGAACTATACAATGTGTTATTATTTTTAAATTTGGTTATTTTGATTTCATTTCTAGAGTATGGTGATCTAATGAGCAAAGAAGATCTTTTCAGTAAAATAAATTATTTATTACTTGTGTATTTTCCTTTATGACATAGTATGGTCTGATTAGTGGATTGGTGTTGCTTGAGAGATAATCTAAAATCTCAATGTATGATCGAGGTACACAAGCATAATTTTATATTAGAGGGGGAAAGATCCAAGTGGAGGTATCGATTTGATAATCTGACTCCAAACTTTTTCCATGCAAAGATTTTTCTATTTGAGTTTGCTTTTTTTTAATAGGTTTTCCTACATATCCTATGAGATGGACCATGTTGGCTAGCTCCCTCTGCCATGACACTCTTTCTATTTGAGGAAACTTGATCATAACCTCATAGTCATTATGTTCATTCTTAACATTAAATGTCATGCCCTTAACAATATAAGAACATCCAAGTGGTAAAAATCATGAAAATATGAATGGATGGGGTTTGTTGATGTGAATAAAAAATCATGTAGAGGTAGGAAAAAATATTATGCACAAAATCCTAAGAGAAGTCGTCACCATGGTTGTAACTTATTCAAACCTCAATTAAGTAATGCAGATCTCAGTGTCAAAAATAATATAATGGCATTCTTGTCCATGGATTTTGAGTGTTTTTAAATATTAGTACTATTACGAGAGGTTGCTAGGTCAGATTATTGAAATTAATCCCCTTAACAAGGTTATAATTTTTTTTCATTTACCTATGGGCTCCATCAAGTTAGAATAGAGCATTATTTTTTATGCAAGGAGTAAATAATTTTTCTACATCTGCTAAGTCAAAAATATATTAAATATCTTACCTCTTTGTATTCAAATTCATTAAAGGCAATTAAGATTGGATATATTTTGTTAGTTACTTGTTTAAATAGGTTAGGGGTTCAAAACCCATTTGGTGTATCTTTTAATCAAATTTTTTTTTTATTTTATTTTTTGTATCAAGGGAGTTGTAAGTGGTGGAAAATCTAATTTTTAGTGCAATAAGGGTGTAATAATTTTTTTTATAAGTCTCATAATCTTTGTAATCAGAATCAATCTAATAGGTCAAGGCCAAATCCTTATAGATTTCTTTGTTTTGATAGCACCATGGAAAAAATCAAGAGCGTATTTTTTGAAAATGGACACTTAACATCTAAAAACTACAAGGAATGGCTCATGAATATTAAAAATACACTTATATTTAATGAATTTTAGGAAATAACTAAAAACAAAACTGTACCCCCATGAAAATACCAAATTGCTTGATTTTCAAAGGCATGATAAACATTCCCTTGCTCTA
>JARHVA010004364.1:712500-717500 GCA_037957365.1 Torreya grandis | reverse complement strand
TGGATAGGTTGGTTGAGAGGTTTGACAAGAAAGATCCAAAGGTTTACTTTCAAGATTTGGCATAGTTGAAACAAACAGGCAACTTAGAGTCCTTCATTGGTGAATTTCAGCGATTGGCAGTCATGGTGCCCAACATTTTAGAGTGTAGATTGATAGTTCTTTTCATTGAGGGCCTATCCGAACCATTGAGAGGTTGGATCAAAGCCTTTGACCCCCCTTCATTATAGGAAGCTATGAAGAAGGCGGGTAGTATGGAGTTGGCAGCCCCATCCAGTAAACTCAACTCCAGAGGTACTTCTTCATACAGGGACAATAAGGGCTTCAACAAAAACAGAGAGAAATCAGATTTTAACAAAGTTAAATCAGATTTTAAGAATGATTCAAAGGCCAGATCAGCAGCACCACCTTTCGATCAAGAGGCTCTTAATGATCTACGTAGGAAGAAGTTTTGCTTCTACTGCAAAGGTCCCTATGATACCAATCATGATTGTCCTTTGAGGCCTAAGGACAAGGCAAATTGAGTGATGTGGGCTTATTATGAGGATTCAAAATCAAAAAATTCTGAATAGTAGGAGAGTTCTGAGTAGTTAGAGTCAGAGGCTTTAGAGCCTAAAGTAGAGGCAGAGTTAGAGCTTCAGATTCAGGAGGCACGCCTATCTAGCATTTAGTAGGAGGGTTCATTTAGACTCCGTAGAGTTTTGGTAGGACAAAGGGTCATCACCCTTCTTGACACATGACCCACACATAATTTTATCGATGCTAGATTTGTGGAGAAGCGTGGACTCATTACCAAGGAGTTCAAAGGAATTAGAGTTAAGGTGGCTGACAGTTACACTCTTAGGTGTGAACGGATGATTAGAGATCTCCCCTTGCGCTTGAACAACTATGAGTTCAAGGCTGATTATTACATGGTGAACATGGGGGATATCAATCTAGTCTTCGGCATGAAGTGGCTTCATTCCCTTGAGGAATTCATTCTTCATCTCAAGGACATGGAGATTCATTTTGATGTGGATGGGAAGACACATATTTTGAAGGTAATATGGGACAACAACATCAAAACTATTTCTTTTCATCAGATGGAGAGGCTCATGCGACACAACATGGTAGAGTGGGCTACCGAGTGCACATTGGCACCTATACAGGAGGGACAATAGAAGACTGAGTATCATCTTGACATTCAATAGTTGAGAGTCAAGCATGTTAAGGTATTCAGTGATATTCCACCAGGGAGACCTCCAGGCAGGGGCATTGAGCACATTATTGAGCTTGAGGAGGGTGCTAAGCCCATTATGATTACTCCTTATCAGCATCCTAAGTGGTTGAAAGATGAGATCAAGAAAATGATCAAGGAGTTACTTGCTATGGGTCACATTCGACCTAGAAAATCACCATTCATTTCTTCAGTGGTTCTAGTGAAGAAGAAGGATGGCACCCTATGCATGTGCATAGACTATAGAATCTTGAATAAGAGGACTATTAAAAATAGATATCTAATACCTCGTATCGATGAGCTTATTGATGAGCTCCATGGTGCATGCTACTTCATGAAGATAGACTTAAGATCAGGATATCATCATATCAGGGTTCGTGAACAGGACATTGAGAAGACTACTTTTTGTTGTCATTGTGGACACTATGATTTTGTGGTGATGCCATTTGGGCTCACCAATGTGCTAGCAACATTTTAGTCCACCATGAATAGAGTCTTCCATTCACTGCTAAGGAGATTTGTACTTGTTTTCTTTAATGACATTCTTATATACAATAGGACTTGGCAAGAGCATTTGGCTCATCTAGAGACTGTGCTTAGTATTTTGGAGAGGGAGTCCTTATATGCCAAGGAGTCCAAATGTGATTTGGGGATGACTGAATTGTTATACTTAGGTCATATTATCAGTGCAGAGGGAGTGCGGATGGATCCTGAGAAGATCTGCGCTATCATAAACTGGCCTATTCTGGCGAACCTTACACAACTGTAGGGATTTCTAGGTTTGTGTGGGTTTTATCACAGATTCATGAATGGTTATTCATGTCATACAGCCCCTATGATAGATTTTTTGAAAAAGGGTGCATTTTGTTGGACTCTTGAGGCACAAGAGTGTTTCTCGAGGTTTAAGGAGTTGATGACTAAGTGCCCAGTGTTGGCACTACTAGATTTTTGAAGCCTTTTGAGCTTCAGTGCAATGCTTCAGGTGAGGGCATTGGAGCAGTGCTTATGCAGGACAAGCACCCTACTATGTATGAGAGCCATAAACTCAGAGGGCCAGAGAGGCTCTACAACATTTACGATAAGGAGATGCTCGCTATAATGCATGCCTTGGCAAAATTTAGGAAATATCTTGTTGGCATCAAATTTTGCATCAAAACTGACCACAACAGCTTGAGGCATTTCTTGGGGTAGTGAGATCTCAATGATCATCAACAGAAGTGGGTGAGCAATTGAAGGCATATGACTTTCACATCTCTTTCATCAAGGGCACCCAGAATGTAGTGGTTGAAGCTCTCTCACGTAGGCCTTATTTGAGTATTATGGTTCACATTACAAAGGATTGGAGACATATGATTGTGGCAAAGTATGCCAAGGATACATGGGCATCCAGCATTATTGAGGGATTGATGATTGATACTAGATATACGCTTGTGAATGACTTGATCATTTACAAGAACAGGGTTTATTTGATCCCAGGATCAGAAGTGAAGAACATTATCATGCGATATTTTCATGATGTACCTATTGTAGGACATCTTGGGTATTTCAAAACCTATAGACTGATTTAGGAGAGATTCACATGGAAAGGACATAAGGCAGATGTTCTTCAGTATGTGTGTGAGTGCCTTGTTTGTCAGCAGAATAAATAGGAGAACACATACCCGATAGGATTATTGCAACCACTTTCAATTCCTGACAGGAAGTGGGAATGCCTGTCAATGGATTTCATTACGGGCTTGCCTAAAGCCTAAGGATGGGATTACATATATGTAGTTGTGGATCGGTTAACGAAGTATGCCCACTTCTTTTTGATTACCGCCACTTACACAGCTACACAGGTAGCAGAGGTCTTATTTCGAGAGGTATTCAGACTGCATGGGTTGCCTCAGAGCATAGTGAGCGACAGGGATAGTCAACTCTTAAGTCACTTCTGGTAGGAGGTGTTTAGACTCTATGGCACTAAGCTTACACCAAGCACCAGTTACCACCTGCAGACTGATGGGCAGACAGAGATAGTGAATAAATGGGTGGAAGGTTACCTCAAGAACTATATTAGAGGGCAGAAAAAGGCATGGGTCAAGTGGATTCATTTATGCGAGTATTGCTACAACATGACCTTCCATATGACCATTCAGATGTCCCCTTTTATGGCATTGTACAGGTATGAGGCATCGAGTTTTTTGGATTTACTTCTGAGTGACAGTAGAGTGCCGAGTGCTGGAGACTTGTTGCAGGAGAGTTAGGATACTATGAGGGCTCTCAAGGAGAATATTGCTAAGGCATAGAATTAGCAAAAGCAGTACATAAATTAGAAGAGGATAGAGAGGTATTTTGATGTGGGTGACATGGTTTATCTTATGATGCAGCCCTACCATCAGTCTACTCTTAGGAAGAGTGGATTAGAGAAGCTTAAGCCATGATATTACGGTCCTTTCAGGATCCTGAGGCGTGTTGGAGAGGTGGCTTATGAGATAGAACTTCTAGCAGAGAGTAAGGTACACAATGTTTTTCATGTGTCACGCCTCAAGAAGGCATTGGGACACCGTGTGGTACCTTCTACAGTTTTACCTCCCTTAGATGATGAGGGAAAGTTGATTCTAATACCTGAGTCTATCCTGGAGTATAGAGATAGACAGTTGCATAGGAGGACTATCAGGGAATATTTGGTAAAATGGAGAGATTTACCAATGGAGGATGCTACATGGGAGAGTGAGGATATATTGTAGCATCCAGAGTTGAGATTGCTTAAGGACAAGTAATTTTAGGAGGGGTAGACTGTCATGTCCCCTTCCAGTTGACATCTATCAGAGCTGATGATTAGCCTATTATGCGACCCTCATAGGCTGATAGGATGGATAGAGGGTCTTGATGGAGCTTGGCTTGGCTTCGACTGTCAGAATTTTTCTAGTTGGCTTTCGTTTGGGCTCTTCAAGCACTGTTTGCCTGAGTTGCTATTTTTTAGCGGTATTTGGCACTCAGTAGAGCACCCCTACTATTTTTAGCAGTATGGTCTGATCATGTGAGGAATTACCCCTTTGTTCACTAGCTTCAGACGGTTCGAGAATCAGATATTTTTTGGGGAGATATTAATATTTAATTGATTTAATTAAATATTAATTATTTGGAGCTATATTATAAAGTTATAATATTTAATATTATAACTTAAGGGTTTTGACTCAAGGGGGCGACCATAATTGAAGTGGGCCGTTTTTAATTATATTTTGTAATTAAAAATGTGATTTTTTTTAAACTATGAAAAATATTAAAAGGGAGTCCAAATTTTTATTAATGAAAACCTAATTAGGGGAAATCGAGCTTTTGAAGAATATAAGGGTTTTGCATTGAAAATCATGCCATTTTCATGATGGAAGTAAAAATTTTTGCTGAGTATTTTCTTTGAAGACAGAGCTAAGGGTTCCAGTATTCAATTTGCATTAGAGAACATGCAATCTTTAGTGTGTGTGATTTAGAGGCTATGAAATACCAGTTGATCTATTGCCAAGCAGAGAGATAACTTTATATAGAGGTTATCACAGAGCTTCACAGAGGTTTCTATCTTTAGGCTTTTGGTTTGGAAATCATCCAGAAGGAGATATTCAATATTGGTGCTTCTTTTATTAAGATCTAACACTCAGTCTATAGGTTGTACTATATTTATTGTTGCGGTTATAGAAGTTGTACAATTTTGTACCGGGTCGTACCTTCACCAAAAAGGGCATACTTTCTTTTGGGAGCAAAATGCCTTCTCTTTGACTAGTTTGCCGATTCCAATTTGGGTACCTATACA
>JARHVA010004364.1:605000-707500 GCA_037957365.1 Torreya grandis | reverse complement strand
AAATTCTACAATGACACCTCCCTTGAAGCAAAGCTTAAGTGGGTAGAAGAATTGGGTACTAACAATGAGGCCTGATGAGGTACCCAAGTATAATGTAACTCCCATAAATTGGGGTAATGGAGAAAACTTGTAAGAACAAAAATCCTCCCCAAAAAGAGAGCAAAGAAGAGAAGAAGGCTATAAATCCCCACTAAGGTCTATAATTGACTGTAGCCATTCATTATCCCCTAGAGGAATGATCGGAAGTGACTATGAATCATAAGTAGATAAAATGAAGAGTGGATTACCCTAGAATAATGAGTTTGTCCACCAAGCGCCTGATGGATCTTTAACAAAGGTGTAACTCCTATGAAAGGAATGATCCACATATTATGAGGTAGGTGGCCCAACTACTCTATCCCAGGATGGTGCAATAGAAGTAGAGGTAAAGAAGGTCTATGGAATCCTCTAAACCTATGGAATAGAATACCCAATGTCTGATATGTCTTGGATTAGTAGACCATTACCCTATAATGTTAGAATTAGACTAGAGGTAGGTGGATCAAGAAATAACTCTTGAATATCTGAAGGAGATGGTGGAGGTGTGTCCACTTCACTATTATAGTCATCTACAGAAGAAGAGTTTTCAATATCAAAAAGAATCTCAGGCTTAGAAGTGTCATCAGATGTAGGTGAGTCTAAAGAGGAATCTGAAAGAGATTCAGGAGCAAAGTGTGAGAAGCTATATAGTTGAGTCTGATGATCGACCATTCCCACAGCCAAAATAGTATCACTGTGCGACTCCCTAATGTATACTAAATCTGGAGTGAATTCAACTGGCATGCCTAGACCAAGGTGAGTGATCTGGTAGACTGACAAAAGATTTTTTGAGAGTGAGGGCACACTTATAACATTATTGAATGTTCCACCACTCCCTTCAATAGACCCTCTCCCAAGAATCTTTTTATAAGTGTTGTCACCCAGTTATATAGAGGACATGTCACATGGTTCCAAGGAATTGAACTCAATATGTGAAAAGGCCATATGATGTGAAGCACTAGAGTTAATGACCCACGCAAGAGGAGTTGGAGCTGTAGACACCTAAATCTGGCCACTAATGACCTCCAACTAGGCTTTTGATCAATTTCCACCAAAGTGCATAATTTAGCTTAAAAAACACTAAAGCACAATAAATGATTTTAAATTGACATATTCAAGTGTCAATTTTGGCTAGGGTGTCACTAAATGGTGTAATGCAATTTATGGGCCAGCTAATTTTGCTCAGATCATTTTAAGTCAAAATACCAATTTTGCACCTGGGTGCTTTAGATTTCTCCTTTCTATCAAATCTCTTACATGAGACACATGCCTTTGTTATTTTGTGTTGACAACATCCTAAATTGGATAACGATTCCAATGCATCTGATATTCACTTCCAATTCCAATCCAAACAAATTTTTGACCAATAACAAGGCATTCTAATCAATTTGAGTAATTTGTGTACAAAGTGCTTAATCATGCTTAAGAACTAATTAGCCCAAATCAAGGCCTAATTAATAATTTTATGGAAACTTATTTAAAACTTATTTTTATAAATGAATATTGAATATCTGCATCATCAGGTGATTTCATTTCTTGGGAAGACATCCTTAGGCCATAAATTCCATAAATATCAGGATTATGGGTCTCCCATGCCTCTTTATTACCTTCCATGCCTCATTAGTTTCCCTTATTATAAATTCATTATGAGGATAATTATGGATTTTAATTATAGAATTCAATAAATCCATGACCACACATCTCAATCTAGAGATGGACAATGATGGTTGATTCTGGTCATTCTTGAAAATATATAAATAGAAAGGCCATGAAAATAATTTTTAAGCTTAATTTGTGCAAATTTACCATATAAAATTTATTTCAATAGCTCTCACACGCCAAAGTTATGATGCTAAAATATTGAGCCAAGCCAAGCCAAAGCCACAAGGTGCCAAGGCGAAGAGGAGATAGCCAAGCCTCCTTTGATGAAGACTTCATGAGTACAAGATGAGAAATACACTAAAAAAATAATTTGGAGCATCCAAGTAAGGTGAATTATTCTTGTTTTTCTTTACTTTTTAGTTATATTTTGCATTTGTTTTTGTTATTAAGCTCACCCTAATAACTAGGCCTAGAGATGTATGCTAGTTAGTGTGTTTTTATCAATTTATTTGTATTTTTAGAATAACATAATACTAATCACATCTATTTATTAAAATTATTATTTCACATAATGGCACACCTGGTGGGATGATCTTCATGAGATCACAATTCACAAACTTTTTTGTGTTTCATAGTTTTGATTATTTTTTTTGTTGTTTTTGCTTTGAGTAAAAATGACCATTAAATAAGTCATAAATTTTTATTTAGTTAATTTTTTTATCTAATTTTTTTTATTAATATATATAAATATGTCATGGATATTTTCTAAAAATTTCATAAAAAAATTATTTATATTTTATAAGTTATATCTATTTTAGTGACTGTCACTTTCTATTTTTTATTTTTCTAGTAAAAACGGTTAGAACAAAGTTTATAAAAAAAAATTATTGAATTTTTGGACTTACATTTTTTTTTAAAATATGTGATACCTGGATTTATTGACAATATATAAAAATTTCATATAAAAATTGTCTATATTTTAAAAGTTATGTTAAAAATACTAACTGCTGGTTTTTATATTTTATGTGCAGGATTTTATGTTATGTGTTATATTTTATTTTTAGCCTTATATTTTATTGTTTTCAGGTGTTCATATATTTAATATTATTATTTTTAAATATTTTATTTATATTTGTGTTAATTTTTTATAACCTAACATATTTTCTTTTTGTGTGATACCTTAAGGGTAGACAAGTAACCAACGAACTTCAAATTTGTTAAAACATGTTTTAGACCATCTTTTTCATGATTTTAAAATGAATTAAGAATATTTTTTTTGGTGGTTAATAAAAAATTTAGGTTTATAAATAATTATTTTGTTAATTTAAGCTTTCAAAGTTACAACTTAAGACCAAGGGTTCAAAATAACACCACCACATCTTTTAGTTGGGTTTTAAAATTGAACACACTTGTCAATTCTTATTTTCAATAGTTGTTTAATTAAAACTTGTTTAAAAAAGAGAATGTTTGTGTGTATATGTTCTTAAATTTTTCCCCTTTATGAAACCTTTGGAATCAAAAAATCCATCCTTATTGCGAAAATCTTAGTCCAAGGTTTAGAAAGAATGTCGTCTAAAGCACTCCCCAAAAACTCATCATAGTTTGGGTGACCTTGAAAATGACCCTAAAGTCATTCTTTTTATGTCTTTCATTTCATTACATATTGTCTCATGAGGAGGACATCATTACCTCCCACTATTTATTTAGGGACATTTTTATATGAGGTTTTACCTCCCGGTATTGACTTCATTTGGCTCCATATTCAAGTTGCACACAGGACGTAGTGGCACTTTGGACATCGCACTACACTAAGCAAACAACATGATGTAGTGGTTGCAAGAAGGAATAAACATTTTTAAAACAAGTCAAGTTATACAAACCCAAAATCCATGCTTTTATTTTTCATTTTTTGATGTGAAATTCATTGTGTAATTAATTCCCCTAGAATGTTAAAAAACTTGTCAATTTTGGACAAATCTCTACTTGCTACGAAAGTATTGTTAGTGCAAGGTGAACCTCAAGGTCCAAGTCATAGTTATATCATTTGAGAGAGGGGGGTTGTAAAAAACCTACTATATAATGCAAATTTACTTTTGGATGAACACTTAAAATCATCTCAAATGATGTATATTGACATATCCTAACAATACCACGTAACTTGGTCAATTTAGGATCTGAGAGTGATTAATTAGTTGGTTTTATCCTAGATTAAAGTCTTGTTTGGAGTCAAAACTTGGTGTAAACAAATGATGCAAACCAAACACATGTTACTCATTTTCCTTTGAATAAATAGGTGTTATCTTGCCCACGTGAAATCATCAATTTGCCTTATTCAAAGTTCATCAAAACTTGGAGTCATATCATCTACTTTGGCACAGTTATGCTACCCAATTGAGTCTAGACCTTTGACAAAGTTGTTTAAGGCCATTTATAATCAAACTTTGAAATTTCATCTTTATAATTTCATAGGGTTGATGTGTTAAGTGGGTTTACCATTTTCACTAAACTTGAGGGAACTTAGGTTCAATTTCTAATTTGGGTTGAAGGCCATTTTAGACTCACCATCGTTATCGCCACTTGATATACTTAAGTCATTTCATGTTAAACTCTTTCACTTTGAGTCTATGCACCACAAAATTTTGAGTCAATAAAGGTAGTATTATGTTATCAAATTTGTGAGAAATTATCTTTGCCTTAAAGAGTTTTTGAAACAAGCATTTTGTCACATCTTTTGGGTAGTCTAGCACTGTTATGCTGCCCAAAACATTTTAGATATTGTTTCATAGGTCCTCATGCATAGAGTTTAAATTTTTTCATATATTTTCAAACCAATTTGAGTATACTTTTGTGAACCTTTATCTAGCATAGTTACTTCATTCACTTTTGTCTAGCTTATTTGTCAAAAGAACCAATTTTTATACCATTATTTGTGAGAAAATAAACTATCTCTAAAGTGCCTTTTGTTTCATACCTTATACCTATTTGATCAATTCCATGTCCAAGAATCAAATTCCTAATGTTTTTTAGAAGTTTTTCAAATATGTTAGATTAAAATTGTCATCTAATTTCAAAGTCTATATTTTGACATCGTTTGGCCAAGATTCTTAGTGCATGCCTTGTTTGAGCTTAAATTTTGATGCCACGTTTAGCTAAAAGACCTAGCAACTTTTAATTTCTTAGATTAGACCAATTTGAAATAATTTGACCTTAGTGTTTGTCATTTCAATTTTTGGTTCATTTACTTAATATTTTTATGTAAGACGTGTAATGTTAGACACTTAACATTAGCTTTTTTTATCACAAATCTTTACATAAAACTTTCGATCATTTTGATGAATCTAGACCAAGTTTGAACATCATATTTTTAGATATTGTCCTTTTAAAATTTGTAGAACTCTCTTTCTTTTCTATCATAAAGCATTGACTATGGATCCCAACATGTATTCCTACACTTGTAGTGGACTCATGTACAATCTAGGGATTAGTAATGTGGTTGTGTAGGAAGCAATGGTGCAAGACCTATACATATATAATATTGTTTATGATATATATATATTTATCCCTCTTATAATACTCAATTATGGGCACAAATCCAAGATCCATTGGACAACTACTTGGTTAATATACCACCTTATTTAAAATAAGACCAAGAACAAACCACACAATACCTAGCTACAATACTCACAACTAACAAACCAGTTCCTAAATAGTCATGGTATACTAATACACCTTCCACATATGATCCATTTTTGTTTGAGCATAATTTATTGAAGAAAAAATATAAGATTTTTATTCAAGCCATAGAGGTAGGGGCCAAGTTTCCAGTAGACTTCCCTCATGAGAATTTACCAAGCCTAGTAAGAATGCCTCACAACATAATTTATGATTAACATGCTTATTATAAAAATCCTTTAGCTCTAGTCCAAACAATGTATCAAGACCCTAATATGCCTAATAAAGGAAAAAAAATCATGGAAGACCACTTTAACCAAATGCAGATAGCATATCAAACCTACCTAAATCTAGCACACAATTTCAATCAGATGACCATGGTGAGCAAACCTCTTATTGACTTAGTTCCATCAATAAGAATTTTGATAGAGTTAACTGGTCAAGACAATCAGAGTTTAGACTCATTTGTGCAAAACAATTTGGTTGATAACTTGTTGCATATGCCCATTATTGAAGAAGTGTCTTCTACTTCTACATAGAATAATACGTAAAATATAGTGAACAATATGTAAGTAACATTTAATCCAAATAAAAGTGGTACTAAAACTCAAATAACTAGTCAACAACATGTGCCTATAGTTAATACCATGAGTGGACCATCATATCAAAGAGTAGGAGTTTATGCATCCCAACCTCAATTAGCGACTTCATCAAGTGTGAAACCAACATGATAGGTAGTCAAGCACCAACCAATGTCATGACTCAATGCCGAATGTGACCAATCCCACTCCTCAATAAATGACAAGTAGTATTATACAATAGCAGGCATAAATAATGTACCAACACAATAGAAGATAAATATATTACCACCTCAACAAGGGCAACTAATGTTCCACCTCATCAGTTAGTGGAAAATATACCTCCCCAATCACATACCAGTGTACCAATCCAAAACCAAATGATGACTAGCCAATAATGTGTAAATATTGGCCAATGACAAATGTCAAATCTTCAACATGATTTTTCTTCCCAACAAGGATTCATGCAATAAGAAATATCCTATATTTATTAATTACCTACTAGACAAAAATCAATTCAAAATATGCCATAAGTTTAGAGATAGGGTCTTGGTCCACAAGTGCCCACTCAACAACAATGTTTGATTAATTGGTAGCATGTCTATTTTTAACCACAACAAGCATAGTATAGTTATATCCCTCCATCTCAACCATAAAATTCTCCCAATCAAACCTTCATAGCCAACCCAAAAAAGAATATCACACAACCAAATGTGTAATTTCAAGTACATCCTAATCCATGTATACATATTCTTCATCTATTTCCCAACTAAACCAATATACCTCAATAGATATCTCCATCATACCTTGGTCAAAGTGTCCTACTTGTGACCTCCCAACCATCTACCAAAACCAATATTCTCCCTCAAACCAATGTTCCTTCCAGTTTCCTATCCCAAGAATTACAATAGATGAAGTTTGCAATTGTTATCATTAAGGTTGGGAAATAGACTAAAATTTTTAAGTTGGATGACATGTGTTCTTATCCATTAAATATGGAGTATTTTAAGATACCATTTCTTATAGGATACAAACCACCAAATTTGACAAATACAAAGGAAAAGGTGACCCTAAGGCCCATTTAACCGAGCTCTTTGTCACATGTCAACCAATGGCATATAGTGATATATACCTTTTGTTGTTGTTTCCAAGGAGCTTGGTTAGACAAGCCTTGGAGTGGTTTTTAAAGTTTCCAAAGAATTTAGTAACATATTTTGATGATCTTTTTGGTAAGTTTATGAAGTACTTTTCCTATAATCTTGAACATGAGATTTCATTTTTTGACATAACACAAATAAAACAAAAGGCTGGTGAGAGTTTTGCAAGTTATCTATAGTGATGGAGAGCCCTTGCAAGCTTATTCACCCATAGTTTACCAGATAAACAATTAGCTACTGTGTTTACTAAAAATTTTCATAGTGAGATAGATTATCATCTAGAACTAAAATGTGCACATACTTTCAAGGAGGTAATCAACAAAGGCTTGTTGATTGAGCCCTTATTAATAAAAGGATCATCAAGCTTATGTTAACTAATCAGAATCAAGGTACCAATCAAGGAAGTGGACAAAACCAACTTCCAATCCAAGCGCAAACATCATGACCAAAACAAGACAATAACTAAGATAGACCAAAGCAACTCAACCATAATAAGAATGTTGTGGGTAATGGAGTTACTGAGTCACATCATTTCCAAACAATGCAAACATCATTTGCATCACCTGTTTAGCTTAATCCTACTCAATAACCTCTCTAACCAACACTATAATCACAACAACCAAGACCTACACAATAAATAAAATAACCTTTACCATTACAAACCCCTCCTCCAAGGAGAACTTTGCTTATGCATCATGTCTTTAGTGACCTAGGAGTGCTTATTGAGTCTTTATTTCTCAAAATTGCCACTGCTAATTTGATTAGTTGGCCTATACCAAAATATTATCCATAAGGCATTCCCTATCTTGATTGGTACCATGAAAATGAATTCTATGAATATCATAAGGTCAATTGGCATAATCTATGAAGATGTGTGAAAATTAGGCATTTGATTAAGAATATGTTGGAGAATGGGGATATAACATTGGGTAATGGTGCTTTCACCTCCAATAAAACTCTTGGGATTTATTAAAACCCCTTTCCCAAACATAACACAGAGCAGCAACATAACAATCAACAACAACAACACTGGACATAAATCAACAATATCAAAATCAAAGGTCAAACCAATAGAATCAACAATAGAACCCATAATGTTAGAATAATGGAAAAAACCAAGGTCAAAATTGTAACAACCAATAAACCTACCATGCAGTTGCACATGACTAAAATTGGGTTATAGGTCATATTATAGGGGTAGTGTTAATACCATCTCTATTAATCCTAGACCAAGCACTAATCAATCTAGACCATTGATAAACAATACCACTTAACCAAATTACATGGATAATCCTTCTTTGACATGGGACTGCACACAAGTAAACCATCAAATCGATAATCCCACTTTTGGACCATATACTAATAACTCACCCTTGTCACTTGACCACATACAAGTGCACTAGTAATCGAGACTTGACCTATCTGATCCCAAACCATTCCCAACATTTGTTAACATTTATGGTCTAGCATCTAATCCTAATTGTGTAATCATAACTCAAAGGTCAAAGATTACTATCTCAGGTCCACAACCATCTACCACTTTGCTTGTTATCCAACCAACCATTCAGCCTTAGAATAAACCATTCACTATTGACCAAGACAAGAAGTTTGATATTGTGGAATAATTATAGAAGACACTAGCACAAATTTCTATTTTAGATTTGCTATGATGTCATCAATCCACAAGAACATTTTGAATGAGTTTTTAACCCAATCCAATATTACCATTTATATATCCCCCTGATAAATTTTATGCTTTGGTTGGACACCTAGGTCCAGCCCAACAAGTCACATTCAACTAAAGTGATATATCTTCCCTTGGCCCACTCCATAATAATCCATTATACATAGAAGTTTATGTAAAGTGACATAAAGTGAAGTGTGTCCTTATACACAATGGATCAAGCCTTAACATAGTGTATTTAAAGCATATCAATATTCTTGGGTGCAAAATGGTAGATCTTCAGCCAAAAACAATAACTATCAAAGCCTATGATAATCAAGAAAGAGAATCACATGGCACCATTAGCTTACCAGTTATCATTGGGCCTTTGACCCATGATACACTTTACCATGTGATTGATCTTGATTTGTCATATAATATATACTTCTAGGTAGGCCTTAGTTACATGATATTTGTCCGAGTTTCAAAGCTATAATTACCACTAGGTAGGCCATGATACACCCATATGAACACTACAAACATCTTGAGTCCAAGTTTCAAAGCTATAATTACCAATACGACATGAATATAAGTTCTAAGTAGGATAAAGGAAAGGCCATAATTATTGATCCTCCACAAGATAATTTCATAGATCCTAATATCTTAGATTTCCTTTCCCACATGCCACCTCCTAAAACTTTCAATCATTTCACCATTTTAGATAATGGCCCAGGGGAGCATGTGACCAATGATACCTTCCATATTACCAATCTTCCTCAGAATCCAAAGACCTTTGGGTGACCTAAAATTACCTTACACATGCATTGGTAACAAAATAAAAAATATAAGGGACATACCATGTTTCTACCAGCATCTGGCCTAGAATCAAACCCTCTTGAAGGCCATGAATCATGGTTATACAATTACAACCAAGTTGATTGTTATAAAAGTAAAAAGTATCATATTCCCAATAGGATCATGGAGAATCAAGATTATGAGGGAAGAGGCCTCAGACTAAATAAATAAGGAACCATTGAACCAATTTCCATGACTAAGTACACAAGACCCTATGGACTTGGATTTAAACCACTTGGGGGTGACCCCACATATCTTATTTGAGTTCCATCACTAGTGTCTAGTGATGATGATGTCGATAGTAAAGTAGAGTCTGATCATAGCCTCATCTTTGATGACCTAGCTAAGATTAACATGTTCGATAACAATACCATATGTACTCTTACCCTAATCATTTATCACAACCCATTGCCAATATACTATCCCCAACTGATAGATTAGGACCAACAAGAATCCAATTTTCTAATTGAAGAGTTTTTGAATGATGAGGCATTCTGTGACTCTTTAGGCCTTAGAGACAACATTATGTTAGATCATAAATCAAGATCCTCAATTACATTGGATCTTGAAGCCTATTTTGAAGAGCAGGTGAATACCCTTAGCCAAAAACAAATAAATAAAACATTGAGGTCTCCAAGTGAAAACCTATTTGAGGCACTTTCTAACCATGGAAAAATTAAAGATAAAGGCCAGTCTAGTGGTGAAAACTTGTTTCAAGCATCATTAGATGGGGGTGTTCATTCTTCTTCAAATTTAGACCAAGAGACCACTAGTGATGAACTTGCCTATGGATCTAAGTTTATTTTTGTACAATAACAAGTATTTGATCAAATTATTCAAGAATTTTTGATTATTTTTGTTACATGGGTAGATATCCCATTGGAGGAATCAGATTCATCATGCCTAGGAGACATTTAAGAGCAAGTCCTAACAAATGACCTTGATATATTCCAATAGTTCAAGTCTTTGCCTACTATCCTAGAAGATGGTTTGACCATTGTATTTGAAAATACAATAGAGGTGAACATCTAGACTCCATCAGACCTAAAATGGATAAAATTAGGTGTGTCCCTCACTGAGGAGGAACATGAAATCTTTGCAGCTCTGTTGAGAGAATTTATAGATATCTTTACATGGGCTTATTTTGACATGCTAGGTTTGGACTGCACCTTGGTTTTGCACCACCTTGTGGTGAATCTTGATACCAAATTAGTGAAACAAAAGACGTGTAAGATGTATCCTTGCATTGTTGTCTTGGTAAAGAAAGAGTTAGAAAAAATCTTAGAAGTAAGATGTATCATGTCCATTAACTACTCAAAATGGATATCAATGTTATACTTGTTAGCAAAAAGCTTGAAGGAATCCAAATTTGTACAAATTTTTGAGACATTTGTCCTAAGGATGAATTTTCATTTCCTAATATTGAAATGATCATCAACTCCATTTTAGGTTATGAAATGCTTTCACTCATAGATGGCTTTTCAGGATACAACCAGATTAGAATAGCACCAAAAGACCAACATAAAATAACATTCACCACTCCATGGGGAACAATTTATTATCAAGTAATTCCATTTGGTCTTAATAATTATGGAGCTACTTATCAAAGGCACATGACTGTCATATTCCATGATACGATGCATGATATTGTTGAAGACTATGTCAATGAGATATTAGGAAAATCTAAAACTAGGGTTGACCATCCAATAGTGCTACATATGATATTTAAAAGATTGTATGAGTATAAAGTCATACTCAATCCAAATAAATGTGTGTTTGGAGTAACCTCAAGAAATTTACTTAGCTTCATTGTGTCTCGTAGGGGCATTGAAGTTGATCTAGCCAAAGTCCATGCTATAATCAAGATGCCACCACCAATCAATTTGAAGTAACCCCATAGTTTGCAGTGCAAGATCTAGGTAATCTGATGCTTTGTCTCAGTTAATAGATAAGTTTCATCCATTTACATATATTTTGAATAAGGGAGTTGTATTTCACTAGGATGACCACTACCAAACAACTTTTCAACAACTCAAGGACTATCTAGTTAATCCACTTATTTTGTTACCTCCTATACTAGGAAGACCATTCTTGTCGTATCTATCAACTCCCGACAATGCCTTGGGGGAAATTTTGGCTCAACATAATAACAATGGGAAAAAACATGTAGTATACTGCTTAAGTTGTATCTTGGTCACATATGAACATAACTATGCATCTATTGAAAAAAATTGTCTAGCTATGGTCTTCATAGCTCAGAAATTATGCCATTACATATTGAATAATAATACCATGGTCATTTCAAAAGTAGATCCACTCAAGTATCTACTATCTAAAATAGATTTACAAGGTATAATGGCCAAATAGATCATGGTTCTTAGTGATTTTGACATAGATTATGTCAATTAGAAGGCAATCAAAGGATAGGTCCTTACAAATCAACTTGTTGAAACACCCCTTACAGACATAAAGCCACTCACATTTTATGTTCTTGATGAATCCATAATTACCATCATTGACCCACCTCTTATGGAGTATCACTATAATCTATATTGTTATGGTTCATTTATTGCACATGGATCAGCGACAAGTCACTTATTTATTACACCACAGAGGGATCTAATCCCTAAATCATTTAGAATCAATTTTCCTTGTACAAACAAAATGGTTGAATATGAATCACTTATTACATGACTTTGAGAAGTAGTACAATGGAATATATCTCATCTAAAGGTTAATGGTGATTCTCAATTAAACATCAATTAGGTCATAAACCATTTTCAGACCAAAGATGATAAGTTGGTTCCATATAAGGCTATGGTTGATACCCTAAAGCACCAAATTGTAAATATCCAATTTGAGCTTATACCAAGGGCTATTAATAGAATTGTAGATGCCATGGATACTATCAGATCTCTAATTTGACAATAGAAAAAGATAGAGAATATCAGTTCCTTGTTGATAATTTGTTTGCACTAGTTCATGAACCTTCAACCGTTACAATTTGTGATATTATTAGTCTTGATTCTATCTAGTACTAAGACTTTTACAACTACCTTCATGACCAAGTTCTACCACCTAACCTATCTCAAAAAAAAACCAAAGCCTTTATTCATCATTCTACTCTTTATACTCTACTTGGATCCACCCTTTACCACCATAGTTTTGATGGAACTCTGCTTCATTGTTTAACTTCAGTAGAGTCTACACTAGCATTAAGAGAAGATCATGAAGGAGTATGTGGAATTCATTCTAGTGGGTTAGTCCTATCTAAAAAAATCTTGTATACTAGTTATTATTAGCCCATGATGGATGTAAATGCATCTGTATATGTAAAAAAGTGTGACATTAAGTCGTACTTTGGTCACATATGAACACAACTATGCACCCATTGAAAAAGCTTGTCTAGCCATGGTCTTCACAACTTAAACATTGTGCCATTAAATGTTAAAAAATAATACCATGGTCATTTCAAAAGTAGATCCACTCAAGTATCTACTATCTAAAATATATTTACAAGGTAGAATGGCCAAATGGATCATGTTTCTTAGTGAGTTTGACATAGAGTATGTCAATCAGAAGGAAATCAAAGGATAGGTCCTTACAGATCAACTTGTTGAATCACCCCTTGCAGAAACAAAGCCACTCATATTTCATTTTCTTGATGAATCCATAATGACCGTCATTGACCCACCTCTTGGGGAGTAGCATTGGAATCTATATTTTGATGGTTCATTACTACACATGAATAGGGGACATGTCTCTTATTTATTACACCACAAAGGTATCTACTCCCTAAATCATTTAGAATTAGTTTTCCTTATACAAATAACATGGTTGAGTATAAAGCACTTATTGCAAGAATTTGACAGGTAATACAATGGAATATATCTCATTTAAAGGTTCATGGTGATTCTCAATTAATCATCAATCAAGTCACAGACCATTTTTAGACCAAAGATGACAAGTTGGTTTCATATAAGGCTATATTCAATACCCTAAAGTAGAAAATTACAAATATCTAATTTGAACATATACTAAGGGCTAGTAATAGAACTATAGATGCCATGGCTACTATCAACTCTCTAATTCAATAAATAGACAAAGCTAGAGAATACCAGTTCCTTGTTGAGAATTTATTCACACTAATTCATCAAACTTCAACTATTGTAATGATTTGTGATATTTTTGGTCCTAATTCTATCTAGTATTCAGACCTTTATAACTATCTTCATGACCAAATTCTACCAGCTAACCTATCTTGAAAACAAACCAAAGCCTTTATTCATCATTCCACTCATTATACTCTACTTAGATCCACCCTTTATGGCTATAGTTTTGATGGAACTCTACTTCATTATTTAACTTCAGTAGAGTCTACACTAGCATTAAGAAAAGTTCACAAAGGAGTATGTGGAGTTCATTATATTAGGGTGGTCTTATCCAAAAAGCTCTTGTGTACTGGTTATTATTGTCCCATGATGGACATAGATGCAACTACTTATGTAAATAAGTGTGGAAAATATCAATGACATGCTAATCTAATTCATGCCCTAGCCCAAACTCTGAAACTAATGTTGACACCATGGCCATTTGATACATGGGTAATTGAACTCATTTGGAAGATCAAGCCCACTTCATCTGATGGCCATAAACATATCCTTACTACCACTGAGTATTTCACTAAGTGGGTGGAAGCTATACCCCTCACATGACCAAAAACCAAATTTTCAAATTCATCTTCAACCATCTCATTTGCCACTATGGTATCCCCTCTGACATTGTATTTGATAATGGAGGATCATTCAAGAGCAAGGATGTAGATTAGCTATGTATCAAATATAACATCACACAACTTTTTTCTAAAACATATTATCCTCAAGGTAATGGCTAGGCCAAAGCATCAAATAAAACCATTATCAATATTCTCAAAAATATTGTCAATGATTATGATCATGATTGACATCAAAATATATTACCTACCCTTTAGGCATACCATACCAATCATCATAACCCCACAAGAGCTACTCTATATTCACTTGTTTATGGTATTGAATCCATCCTTCCCATTGAGGTCAAATTACCTTCACTACGCATATCTTTCAATCATGTCTTGGATGATCATGACTATTGAGTAACTCACCTATAAGAGCTAGACCTACTTGATGAGAAATTCACATATGCACTCAATAATCTTTAGGCATATTAGAAATGACTCAATGGCCACTATAATCAACGTGTTAAGTATAAAAAATTTAAACTTGGTGATCTTATTCTTAAAGAAAACTGAAAGAATACCATGAATGATAAGAAGCATAAAGGTAAATTCAAACCCAACTAGATAGGGCCCTTCATCATTACTACAAATTATGGATCAGGAGCATACATGCTCACCACACCAAATGGAAATAAACTTCCAGAGCTGATGAATATTATTCACCTTAAGTAGTACTATGCTTGAGAATTAGGGTGTATTATATGTAAGGACCATTTTAGTTATGACATTTTATCACTATTCTTATTTTTAAAAATATCATTCTTATCCATCCTCTTAGTCGTATCCAATTTACATTCCTGATCTATCGACCAAATGTGTTCTAAATCCTAGCCCATTTGACCTTGGTTTTTTTCCATTCAGTATGCATTTTTATCATCGAGGAATCTAATTAGTTTCATCATTTATTTCAAGTACATCAGATAGAGATCATATTTAGAGCAGTATGACAAAAGTTTCAACAAGTGCATCCTTCATTTATTATTTCTTTTTTATCATTGGTCTTGCTACTAATTATAACCACCTTTGGGAAAATTAGTACCATTGATCAATACTGTTGTGTCCTAGTTATAACCACCTATGGGAAAACTAGGGGTAATATTTGTTTTTTGAGCCTTGATGTACCAACTTGCCACTTCCTATGCCATACTATGCCTTTTTACCAACTATGCCTATTTTGTTTGAAGTAGCTGCTACACTAGTAGAATTCCTCCATTGTAAGGGTAGAACTACAGTGACTTGAGTTCCTACTCTATGACTATGTAGGCAACACTCGATACTTGTTCAAGTTAACTCAGTCACTCTCTTGCCACACTCTCACTATTTTAGGAGCAACCTAAGTTTGAACACTCTCACCATTTTGTGAGCAACCTAAGTTTGAATGCTCTCACCATTTTATGAGGTCGAACCATTCAGTGTCTCATCATTCTTGATCAAGTTGAGATACTTCAAAAAATTAAAAAACATTTGTAAAATCATTAGAAAAAACCAAAAACATTGACCATTTCTTTGCCTTAAGGATTATTGGAACCCTTACTAAGTTAAAAGTAAACCACTTATCACTTATTTTCCCCATCCTTTTTGGCCTTTTCTCTCACACACTTGCCATTTTGCAAGACCATTTCTATTCTTCTATCGCATCCATTATGTTTGTTTTCATCAGTTATCACATTTTTCCTATTCTCTGAGAGAACTACATTTGGCTTGAATTTTTTTATTGGATATTACATCCATGAAACTATGTAGATAACATCCTCTTGCCTAGTGCATATGAAGACAACTTAGCCACCCCCTTTCTTTTTCTTATATTTCCCTATTTTGTTTATTTAAGTTGTCACCTATTTTCTATGGGAAATGTTCGTATGGTTTTTATTGAATTATTTATTTGTTTGATTCTACTTATTTTGTTTATTTGTCTACCTTTTGTTTGCTTTTAGTATTTTTGCCTTGATTCAGCTTATGTGTGTTCATTAGGTGATTATTTGCCCACACTTATACTTGAATCCATCCATATTCATATGTTTACATTGTCATCATGGTTTCTATCATTGTTACATTGTTTTGTTTTAAGTATTGGATTATAGGAGTCAATCCTCATGCATATTTTGACCAAGTCCTTATGATATTATACCATGATGCCTATTGGCACGTGCTACAACAAAATTTAGCTTCAAGAAGTCTATTCAGCAATGATGACATCAACATCTCTTTGACACTAGCATCTTGATTCAATCCCAATCATATCCAAAATAGAGTAATTAACCACAAAAGAATTTCAACCTTTATTAGTTTGGATGAGCATCTCCCTGATATTAGGTTGTTCCAATTCATCACTACCCTCTATGTTAAGTTATCATCATCCTCAGCCAAGTTTATCATGTTTTCCATAATCAAGGTCCAATGATTATAACCACCTATGGGAAAATAATTGTACACCATCCCACCTGCATTTCTTAATGATTATAAACACCTTTGGGAAAATCATTATGTTCTCACCATTTTACTTTTTCTATCCATATAGGGGCACATTTTTATCCCTTTTTTCTGTCCTAGCTGGGGCAACTTCATCTTCTCAATGATTATAATCACCTTTGGGAAAATCATTGTGTTATCATACCACATTGCCACTATCAGGGTATAATGCTTATAACCACCTTTGGGAAAACCATTGTATACCATCCCACTTGCATTATCATTGATTTTGACTACTTTTTCAAAATCATTGTGTTTTCACCCCATCATCTTTCCTTTCTTTCATCCCCTCATTTTTCTTCTTATCGAGGGACCATTTGCTGACTTACTTGTGCCAACCATTCCCTCAAGGGGGAAAACCATCATATAGTTAGTTTATCATCATTAAAGTTATAGGCATACATGAAATTTTAATTATTTGAGAATATGTTACTATTCTTATATCTCACAATGCCTTTCCAAATAGGGGCAAACTGTAGACACCTAAATCTGGCTACTAATGACCTCCAACTAGGCTTTTGACCAATTTCCACCAAAGTTCACAATTTGGCCTAAAAAACACTAAAGTACATTAAATGAGTTGACATTGACATATTAAAATGACAATTTTAGCTAGGGTATCACTAAATGGGGCAATGCAATTTATGGTCTAGATAACTTTGATCAAATCATTTCGAGTCAAAATGCCAATTTTGCACCTAGGTGCTCTGGATTGCTCCTTTCTATCAAATATCTTGCATAAGACATGTGACTTTGTTATATTGTGTTGAAAACATCCTAAATGGTATAATGTTTCCAATGCATTTGACATTGACTTTCAATTCTAATCTAGTTAAATTTTAGGCCAATAAGAAGTCATTTTGATCAATTTGAGTAATTTGTGTACAAAGTGCTTAATCATGCTTAAGAGCTAATTAATCCAAATCAAGGCCTAATTAATAATTCCATGGAAACTTATTGAAACTTGTTTTTATAAATGAATATTTAATATCTACATCATCAGGTGACCTCATTTCTTGGAAAGACATCCCTAGGCCATAAATGCCATAAATATCAGGATTATGGGTCTCCCATGCCTTTTTATTACCTCCCATGCCTCATTATTGTCATTTTTTCTAAATTCATAATGAAGATAATTATAGATTTTAATTACATAATTCAATTAATCCATGACCACACATCTCAATCTTGAGATGGATGGTCATGCTTGATTCTAGTCTTTCTTGAAAATCTATAAATAGAGAGGCCATGAACATCATTTTTAAACTTAATTTGTGAAAATTTACCATGTCAAATTGATTTTAAGAGCTCTCACATGCCAAATTTATGATGATAAAATATTGATCCAAGACAAGCCAAAGCCATAAGGTGCCAAGGAGAAGAGGAGGTATCCAAGCCTCCTTTGATGAAGACTTCATGAGTACAAGCTGAGCAAGCCACTACAACAAGCTTTTGGAGCATCTAAGGAAGGTGAAGGATTTTTTTTTTTTAAATTTTTATTTGTGTTTTTCATTTGTTTTTATTATTAATCTCACCCTAGTAACTAGGCCTAGAGATGCATGCTAGTTAGTGTGTTTTTATCAATTTGTTTGCATTTTTAGACTAACACAATACTAATCACCTCTCTTGAGTCAAATTTATAGTTCACAGGAGGCACAACTACAACTAAGGCTTTGACCTTATATTTCCCCTTGTTATTCTCTTTTGATTTTTATTTTCCAAAGTCATTTGCCTTAGTGTATTCATGGGTTGATGAATATGGTTTGATAGAATCTAGAACACCTATGTTGTTTTAAATAAGAATACTATTAAGGTGGTCAATTTATTTCTTCAAATGTTTACTCTCATCATGCTTACCTGAGCAATGCCCAAATTTGATCTAATCTTTCTTAGGCTTATGACTGAAAGAAGAGGTCTCATTGTTTGATTTGGAGGTGAAATAATTTGCATCCTTATCATCCTTTTTCTTGATCTACTTTACCTCTCTATTGTTAGAAGCCTTATCTTTCTTAGCAAACAATGCATGAGAGTTAGATGAATTCATTATGCCCATATATATCAACTTATCTTGATCCCAAATCAAGTCAACAACAAAGGTATCTAAATAAGGCATCTTCCATGTGGTGTCAAGAGCATTCTTAGTGGCATGAAAAGTGGACACAAATACAAAATATTCAAGACCTAGTTTAGAGAGTATCGATAGAGTTGTTCATATTTCTTGTCAATTCCACATGATTTCAACTACAATCTCAAAAGTCTAAACTTGGTGAAAAAATATTAAAGAGTGTCAAAGTCATCTGGGCTCCATCTAATAAGCTCATTTTTTATCTCATGTCCTCTCATCACATCCTGCATTCCAAAGAGCTTGGTGAGTTGGGCCCACACTTTAATAGGTGTTTTGGTAGATTAAATGTGAAATAATAGATTTAGTGAGATGGAAAGACACAGCAGTCCATAGAATTTATCACAATGGTTAAACCATTTGATTTTTTCTTTAGCATCAATAGGTTCAGTCTCAGTCCCCATTATAATCTAATGGTAACCCTTGGATTTTAAGATAATTTCCATTCTAGGTTTCCATTCATGATAATAAAATGGTGTAAGTGGACTTATTGAGAATGAATCCATAGTGAAGAAGTAAGTATTATTACAGTAAGTAAAGATGTGATGCAAAAAAAAAGAAAGACTAAATGCACAAAAAACATACAAGTAAACCAACCCGAATGTCTCAAATACAAGCACACTCATATAGATTTCAGATTCAATAAAAAAAATGTGTTTTGAGCCATAGGTGTGTAAGTATAAGGAACAAGAGGAATATCAAATGCAATCGATAATGCATTCAAGAGTGTACAAAAAAATGTGAAAAAAAATTATATCTGTGGAAGGCCCAATGATAGGTCCAATGTGTAGAGCATAAAAAAAAGCACTTTTGAAGAAAATGACACTAAAAAAAAAGTTACCGATCAATAGTTATGGAAATTACAAGTTCTTACTTCAACATTTTCCTGGACCCTTTAAATTATTTTCTCCACACTTGTGTTTTTTATCAAAAATTGAAAAATGGAAACACCTTAAGTCTATGTCTTCATTACCTTTCACCTAAAATTTGACAACTTCTAAAATTTTGCATGCTTACTTATTCGAGGTTCCAAACAAATTCAACTTCAGGTTCTTAAACTACTTCAACTTATAAAAATTTATAAGCAGTTGACCTTGGAAAACTTGATTACTTCTTTGTAGTGTATTTCAAGTTCTTTGAGCTGCTTTACTTTGGGTTCTTCCAACTGCTTTACTTCAAGATTTTGAACTACTTCAACTTATAAAAGGTTATAATTAGTTGGTGTTGGAAAACTTGAATTGGTCTTACCTAGTGTAAGTCGGGTTCTCCAACCTACACAACTTATTACTTATAAAGAAAGTAATGAGTAAGAAATAGTTGACCTTTGAAAAACCAAATGGGTCTAGTGAGAAAGTAATCAAGGTTAAGAAACCTGATTACTTATAAGTTGTCACCCTGAAGAGGCCCAATTAATTATAATTAGAAGCACTTGAGAAACCCAATTTGGTCTATGAGCAAGTAGTCAAGTAGTCAGGGTTGAAAAACTTGATTACTTATAAGTTGTCACCCTGGAGAAACATGATTACTTCCAAGTAGAAGCACTCTAAAAACCTAATTTGGTTGGTGAGCAAGTAAAAGCACTTCAAAAACCTAATTTGGTTGGTGAGAAAGTAGAATCACTTCATAAACTTGATTTGGTCTACGGAGAGTAAATCAGGGTTTGTAGGCTAGATTACTTCGGCTGAGCGAACGATAACCAGATAGAAGAAATCAACTTTTTTAGAAAATCTATGAAAATTCTTAGAAAACTAAGAATAACCCATTTTAGATCTCAAAAAACCCATAAAATATATGCAAAATTATTTTTCATCAAAGGCCTTTTGACATGAGTTTTGAGGTGGTTTTCAGAAAACACCTCTAAGGTCAAAAATGGCAGTCGTATAGTTTGAAAAAATAACAAGGTGAATGCAAGAAGATATTACCAAAGGATACAAATGCATGAGACTATCAATAAATCTCTAGTACCATGATATATTTTTCCAAGATCTCTAAATAATAGCCATGTGATAAATGTCAAATTCCTATAGATGCAGAATGAGAGCTCCAAAAACAAGAAAATTCCACAAAGGAAATGTTTGCATTAGCCACTTTAGGAAAAAAGAAATTACATATAGGGTGAGATTAGGTCACCAAAAAATTAAAACCCTAACTCATAATTATAAACCACTTAAAGGTAAATGACCCCTAATAACTTAATTAACTAACCTAAGTAAGCTGAAAAGACATGTAGGTAAAACCACTATGTGGGAAAAAACCTACACTGACAATTAGTATTTATTGAAGATAATATTGGGACATCAATTTATGATAGTGAATTATAAGGGGAATTGGAGTTACTTTTATCTATTCCATTTATTTTCAATCATAAGGATAGCCTTGGAATGCCAAGTGGACCAAATACTAGTGGGTAGAACTTGGGCCCAACCTTGAAAAATCATTCTCTCTATGCCCTTTATTTCATCTATGCCTAATACCTTAGAAGGAATGGGGGCTATAATTGGAGGAGGTTCAATTGGGGGTGAAGGTTGCATAGGAGGTATCTCAAGAGGAGTTGGCATACCCCCACCATAGGGCTCAGGAGGAGTCAAAGTGTAGAAACCAAAAACACCACCCCCTAACACACCTACAATATACTACAAGATGGCACTCCACCTTCTCAAGTATAGAGGTGTCAAGAATGTATTAGAGCATGTTCACAACTATGAACTCATTTATCAATAATGAGGGATAGGTTCATCTGAGTGTAAGGGAGCTCAATTTTCCACCACATTATTGGATTGTGTACATAATTAGTAAAAAAAGTTTGATCCCAAGAGGTAGTTGTGCATTATGATGAAATAAAGGATACATTGCTTAAAAAATTTGACATTTTAGAATTTATTTAACAAATTATCATTATATTGAAGGATATCAGGAAATAAATCTCTAAAAGTGTGTGTGTTTATGATGTGTGGTTCAAGAATCTTCCATCCAAACTATAATTTGAAATTAACCTGATCTAATATACCTAGTGGTTTATGTGAGGTTTATTTCTTCCTTTCAAATAAGCTCTCTCCCACAAGACTTTTATTGACCCATGTGAGGCATTGGAAGCCACCCTTCACACTAAAGTATTAGGAAGTATTGATATAGGAATTAACCCCTTTATGGAGGTACAAATTCCTTCTATGGCTTCATAATTGAAAAATATTATGGAAAGCAATGTTCATGATACATGCAGTGGCATTTGATGTGTGGAATGTGAAGTAGAAGGGAATAATAGGAATAATTGTGATATTTTAAAGAAAAATTAAGATGTATAGATTTAATCCTTACTTTAGCATGAAAATCAAACAAAGTGTCAATATATTGCAAGATATGTGATGCTTAAACACATGACATAAATGACTTCCATGTAATTAATGAGATTCATGAAGCATAAATAGGAGGAATGCACCAAGACTTTATAGTAAACAACCAAGAGAATAATGGAGGCCAGAATTCCATAGGTTGAGGATGAGGGAATGGATGAGGAGGAGGTTGTTTCCCACTAAGAACATGTTACAAGTGTGGTCCTCTAAACCACTACCAATGTGATTTCCCAATCAATCCAACTTGTGCCTATTATAGAAATAATCACCTAGAGGAATGACCTAACATTTACACAACCCTCACAAAAGAGCACAATGAGATGGGTGATATCATGATCCATGTTTTGAAAACTCCCACTACTTAATGGATGCCACATCCCACTACTCCAACAGTTAGACCTAGGGTAAACATCACTACTTAGAGTGGATCCATTACTCAATCCATAATGTCAATACTACCAGAAGATAAAGTTCATCAGAAAGAGCTTCATGCATGTCCATACCCTAATTATAAATAATAAAAGGAAGTGTTTCAACACATGATGGATTTGGTATGAGAGTTGTAAATAGAAATAGAATTTTTAAAGGAGAGAAAAACACCTATGTACTCTACCTTATAGACGGAGCCTTTTATAGACTCAGGGAAGGATGAGTTCTAAGATCTATGAAAGTTGATTCTTGAAGAAGACCTTATTCCCCTTCTTAATAGTTGGTTACAACAAAAAAAAACAAGTCTTCAACAAACCATCCATTGAACTAGGTGCTCAAGTAAGCCACTCCTATATAGTTTAATTTTGGATGCGATAAGGAAGTTATCTTGAATACATCCATTAATGGCCAGCTCATATGAGATATTATGGTAAACACGTGCATTAAAGTTAATATCCTCATAAAGGATGTTTGGAAGAATATGGGGAGCCCTTATTTACAACCCTCTATGCATGTCTTGTTTATGGATAATAAGACCCATGCAGTGCCTATAAACATTATTAAGGATACTATAGTCAATATATTAGGCATCACTTAAAAGGTGACTTTGAGGTTATTGAGCTGGTTGATGTTGATGATTTCCCATTATTTCTTAGTTAGCCTTAGTGTTATTCAAATAATGTCAACTTGTGATTCAAGAGGCACTACATCAATTTTGAGAACGACATCCAACATGTGGTCATACAGTTGAATAAGGATCAATGACCAACTTTTGTATAATTTTTGTCACTTGGATTTTCATCATTTGAGGAGATGTCTCAGCTCTCCTCATCTAAGTGGCACAATTGAAACACCTCTAGGCTTGTGGGTAGCCTATGAATTAGGTGAATCTCTCGATAAGGACAATTCCCTTGATGTACCACTTTAGATCACTACTAAACCTAAAATTTTTGAGGAAAAAGGGAGAGAGAAAACTTAAATCAAACTATCCTAAGTAATGTGATACACAAAATAAGTTGATGACTTCAAACTAGCTACATGTTACACATGAGAACAAAGGACTAACCAAACATACACTTTTCCAATTTGAATCTTCTCACATCAATGTTTCATTATGAGGTTATGGATGAATGTTTAGGATAAGAGTACTAGACAAGAGGCCTTACATGGCACTAGTGAATAGGATAACTCACTTAACGTAAACACTTCCTATAACACTTCGCATGACCTGTAAGAAGAAACTATAAATAGGTGAGAGAATAAGACAACATGCTAAGGAATCCATAGTTTTCACTAAGAAATATCCATTATTCAAGTAAAAAACACTATGAATATTAATGGAAGAGGTAAAAATCATTATTTTTATACATCAAATGGTATGCAAATGAGCAGGGCTTTGCCATACTCAAGTGGAGCATAGTTTACAAAGGCCAAAATGGCTAGTTCTTATAGAATTTGAGAGAGAGAGAGAGAGAGGAGAAGAGATAATTAAAAAGGTTTAAAAAACACTTGTAATGATGTTAAAAGGAGTTACATGCTCATGGGAAGAGGATGTGAAATGAAACATACAAGGTTAGGAAGCACAAGTGTCACCCCAAGTCATGAAACTCTTGAAATGTGGTGTAGAAGTTTTCATTCTAGCTCAAAAAATTGCCTTCATTATTTATCCCTATTTTCACATCCCAAAACTTATTAGGTAAATTTATGATGATTTTAATGAATGGTAACGGTTTCATACATGCTCTCCATACATTGTATTTAGTTTTGGTCATTTGTAATATTCCCAAAATGAGTTATCACCATCTGCAGTCTAAAAAACTCCTTTTTCAGTCACCCCTCACATTTGGCCTTAAAATTGGATTAATTTTTCCATGAAAATACATGAGAGTTATTATATTACACTTTTAAAGACTCTCCATGGACTTATAATACTCAAGTAAACCTTAAAAATCCATCCACTTGAAGTTCTCACACTTCTCACCATCGTTTTCACTATGCCAGTTTATTTCATACAGACTTAGGAGTTTTTAAAGGTATTTAAATTTACATGGTTATTTATATTAAGTCCAAATATTTCTTCCAAAGTTTATTTCATCTCTTTAAACCTCATAAAACCTATACAATGCACAAACAAGTCAAGAAAACCCTATTTTTTACCCTATTCATATAATTTTTTATAACTCATCTTGATTGGGATTATCCTGAGGGAGTATCCTAAAACCTAAAATCATAATCATAGGAAAAATATGCCATTATATTAACTTTCCATCTCCATTTCCTCAAACTGGTCACTAGCAAGGGTTTAGAAGGGTTTTAAGCTAGTTTCCATGCTTAAGCTTTGTTCATGAAGGTTGGACGTTGAAATTTCAAAAAAAATACACAAATGTTATATTAAAGGCCCATTTCAACTTCCTTGAACTTATTATATTCATATTCATATCCTTCAGGGAGATCTAAACTCTTCAACTTGGCCTATCAAGTTTATTTTCTCATTTCCTACATGGTTAAATTGTCTCTAAGCTAAAAGTGACCTTTTGATGGGTTTCCATAGATTATAAAACCTTATACATGTATATTATGACCCCATAATCATTATTAAATCCATTATAAATCTTTCCTATGGTTATAAATGAGAGTGACCTATCATTTGAAATATAGGCCTAACCATACCTAGTAAACCTGATTTGTCTTAAAGCCCAAAAATAGATTTTCATGGCTTCCCATATAATATATATTATTGAAACAAACATAATTTATATATAAAAATATTTTTAAATCCACTATAGTTATAACTTAATGTTAGAAACAAATCTGACCCTCCATTTGGCTTTGGCCTAAAACCTTGCCTAATAGGCCTGCCTACAAGTTTGAGGGTCTAGGCCACCCTGTTGGGATCCCTCCCTCTATGAAATTTTATTAATAATTTCATATGTTTTTTAATCTTTAAAAACCTCCTTTCATGGTCCAAACATCTCCTTTTCCATCCATTTGTCACCCTCTCTCCAAAATATACCAATTTACACTTATGGGGAGTGCCCTCTGTCTAAGACAAAATAGAGGGCACTTCCCCTATTTACTCAAAAAAATTTGATATTGGAGTGGGATATAAAATTTAAATTTATTTCATACATGAAAAAACATCCCTTTTTTTCCAATATTAGATCCTCCAAAAGCATAAAGAACCAAAACAAACTGTGTGGAATGGACTGTGTATTGTTTGCTTAAGGTCTTTCCTTTGATTTTTTTTTACTATGAATATAATATATATATTTTAATTACCATCATGAAGAAATTATATTTATTTTCCATCACTTCAACTCATATTATACCCCTTTCCGTACCCAACTAGTCAAGATAGTATTTCATCTTTGACTGTGTTTTGCTTGTTAGCACCATACCTGTAGATGATATCTTATTACTTTAGGATTGATACAATGTTTATATCCCTTATTTAATCTTAAAAAACTATTTTTAAATGACCTAGATCAATTAACCTCATGTTTATGTGATTTCCACACTAAGAACACTACTTCTATGTTCATTGTATTTAATAATCAATTGCAGTTGACTTTTTGAGGCAAAAGACATGTAGATTGACAGTATCCCTTTGAAACATGTGACAAGTATTCATTGTAAGAACTCTAAGGTATTTATTAGAATTTTTCATCAACCCAAAAATGGTATCTTTATGTTCAAACTCTTACTATGGACTTTGTGCTCCTACAGTTGGTTGTAGGTGGGCAATTCTGGAAATAGGCACACTAGTAGATGAATTTAGGGCCTAAAACACAAGATACAAACTCTTTAAATAAATTTAGGTCATTAATGTTCCATTAACAATCTAATATCAATATAAAATTTTGGCATGGTATTATACTACACATTATGTTAAAAATATCTCTTTGGGGTCAAAACCTGTAGATAACATTGAAGGAATTTAGTGTTAAAATGGAAATTTTGAGGAGCTCAACTACTAAATTCCACTATTATTTTTCCCTCCATATTTTGAATGAAATATATCCTATGTATACTATTAAATATATGGCAATTATTATTCCTCAAGACTCTTGTTGACCTTGTGACAAGATATCTACAAAATGGGTTGGACCTCTATTTTTACTTTTTAGAGACAAGGGGCCTAAACACTGTCATTTCAATATTTGAGTATGGTTTTCAACTTCCATATACCAATCAAAACCTAAAATATCTCTTAAATTCTCTATTTAAATTATTTTGACTTCAATAAGAGTTTCACCTCATGATCTAATAGTCCTCATGACACCTCTAACTCTTTATTAAACCACTTGTAGGTGGTTATGGTCATGTACAGGCAGTGTATCTTGAATGGTTCTTACTCCTTGTTTTATCAATATCACACTTAAAATAATTTTTGATATGCTTCACCACATTATAGGTCATCAAAAAAATTCTCAACCTATCTCATGTTTTCCATTCAAGTACCTCTAAATCTCTGCCAATCCCCCCTATAGGTGGATGTTCCCATATATAGGCAATAATGTGAGTTTTAGGTAGTGCACATTACTTTGACCATCAAGTGAGTTTTATAACTATTGTAACACCTAAAATTTCATCTTAAAACTATAGGGTATATTAAACAAATAACAATACCTACCTTTCAACATGAATTCATCCATGAGAGCACTTGTAGGTGCAATTTCAAGGCAAACTAAGGATGTAGGTGACTATGTTGACTAGGATAGTCCCTCTTCTACCAAGTGGAAGAATTATACTTGATTATATATTATATGTTAATTTTTTAAATCTATAAATACCATACTTATGGATCCATGTACATGTTTATGGTCTTAACCCAACTCACTAAGTTGACTATGCATGACAACCACGAAACCAACTGACTGAATGGTGCTTTGTGACTAAAACTCATAGAATGTTGCTTTAAAAGTGATATTTAGAGGATAAAAGAATAAATATAAAATTTAAAAAAAATTAAATTAATATATCACAACCCTTTTGAACCATTATCAAAACATGAAGATCCTACAAATGGTGGAAAACTACCTGTTATCCCAAATGAAACTAATCTACCAATTTGAGATGATTTGCTCACCAAAACACCATGAAACCTGAAAAAAATCATGGAGGTAATCTAAAAATATATCCAAAATAATCTATATTAAATATCACCAATTGGTTTGTATGGAATTATCCAAAGTGGAGAAAAACCTATTGGGTGCAAGAAATAGTGAGAAGAAAAACATAGTCAGCTTGTAAAGGATGGTTCATAAAACATGGTTAAAAAATATTTTAAATATTTTTATTTAAATGGATATATATAAGTTTAATATCACCTCAAAAAACATTTTAACCTGAAACCTCTTCATCTATTTGTACCAAGCACAAACCTGTTGATCACTTTTATGTGTCTAAAAAGGCAAAAAAAGAGTAGAATGGTTTTAGCTTCAAAATGGAACTTTCAAAACATTTCAAGCATGGAAATGAACCTAAGGAATATTAATAGATTTTTTATGGCCTTATCCCATGTGTCACCTTCCCTCATGGTCCGTACAAGTTCCAAACTCCCCTTTTTTAGTTTGTTTCTTGATCTTCAGTTAGATAACTTATGAGATTTAGATGGGTCTAATATTCTTGATAGGGAATATGAATTATTGGACATTTTATAAAAAAATAAGTACACTTTTTCCCCTTTAAAACCATGACACTTGCATTTATGACCCCTAAAATCCTTCTAAATGACTCAAAATGGGAAATTGAGTAATTAGACCAAGACCAAGGTTAATAAGGCATTAAATGACATGAAATAACTTATAATACACCCCATTAAATAATATTAAACACCATATAAACCTATAAATATAATTTTTTTCCCTATAGGGGTCCTAATTTGACATATAGGATCAAATTTAGTCAACAAATTAGTGACTCATAGGGGTAGTATGCCTATTATACTAACTAGACTAGAAGCCTTATTAGTCCATGGAATAGGGAGTCACCTAAATTTTGAGACACAAAATAAGACTTGACACTTAACAAGAATTATTTTACTAATAAAAAATAACTAATTACCTCAACCACATAAAATAAAGGACACACACAAATCAAAATCAAGCACACATGTACTTCATGAGCACTTATGGAACACCCACACCAAACTAAATAAATTGAATCAAAAACTAACTAACCTGAGATGAAAACTCCCTCTTGGATCAAAGGGAAAGTTTGAAACCATTATTCCTACATGACATTAATGAATTAATGAGACATGTAGTCTTTTTGTCCTTGACATTAATGCCTCTAACTTTTTCATGATGTTTGCCAACTTCATTGGCATGATGCTTAATGAGAACCAAGCAGTTCCAAATAGGTTGGATATGGAAATGAAATATTCTTACATCCAAGAAACCTCAAATTTCTCATATGGATCCTCAATTACAACTTTTGTTGGTGTTCAACAAGGCATACGTTCTTGATTTCCATAGTGCTCTCAATAAGATTGGGTTTTTTATTAGCTACAAATTCTTATAGCTCATCAAGGAGCTTTGCATATTATACCCAATATTTGTAATTGTCCTCCATGCAAGAATCTTGTTCACCTTTTCATGTACTTGTCCCTCTACTTGACAAATCTCTTTAATCTCTTGAAATAACTTCATTTTTAGTTGCCAATCATCTTTGTCCTCTTTATCATCTAGAACCACTACCTCTTCAATTTTATCTTCTTGATGTATGAGGTCATCAAGATGGTGTTCTTCAAGATCCAATACATATGAGGGTGATTCAAAATTATGCTAAGGTATTGGTCCATATTCAAGAAAAACAACTTCCACCTTGGTCTCAAGAGAGTTTTCTAGAACTACAACCTCTTTGAAGATGACTTGAAATTGTTCTCCATCCTTAATAGCAAATTCATCTTCATGCTTGAGATGATTATCCATAATTTTTTTTTAATATTTATAATCTCCTTCAAGTAATTACCTCTTCAATTTTTTTTCATATTCCTTATAGATAGTTATAAAAGAGTCTTCAGCATGTTTCTTTTCATACAAGAAGGCAGAGCTACACTTGTGGTCACCAAATGGAGTCCCTATAATTATTTCCTATTCTTCAACATTTAGGACCTATTGAGGGCTCCAAATTTGCATCGCAGCTATCATAACCTAACTTTGATTCTCAAATTTTTCAAGATCTTCCATCTCCTTCTCTTTCTTGGTGATGCCAAGACTAAGCATCTTGAAATCATCTAACTTAGCTCAATGAGGTTGCCAAGGAGGTATGTTTCCTTCAAGCAAGATTTTTAAATTCTTATCAACCAAGTATTATTATTTAAGTTCTCACACCATAGTTTCATCAAGGAAAAGATTGATATGGTGATTACAAGATGAACTAGTTGTTGGAGGTGGAACATGGAACTCAAAATCAGATTGAGAGTGAAATGTAGGGGGTTCTTTTCATAGCTCTTAAGGAATAGGAGGCAAACATTGGAATAAAATAGATAGATTTTATTTATTCCATTTTACAATCACGTCACTGACATATAATTTATATTTAACACTCTCTTAAGGAAGGTTATATGGGGTGTGCTTAGGCATATGAACTTCTTTGGGCTCTAAACCTTCCATCACACCTTGACTTAGAAAATTCATCCTTGACTCTAGCTCTTCAATTTGCTTGGCTATATTCTCTTGGAAAATATTTTTTAAATTTCATAGGAATATTTATAATGATTATTAATATAAGAGGGATGACATAGAGAATAATAGGTATCTTGAGGAAGGGTGGAAGGTACTTGCATATGATCAAACTCTTTCTCAACCTCACACTCTTTGTCTAAGATTTTATCCTTTTTATTTCCCATAATTCCACTATATTATTCTATCTTGGGATGTTACGGCTAGGAATATCTTCTCGAGTTAGTGATGTAACTTGGGGAGTGGATGAAGTATTCAAGAAACTTGGAATCTCCTTAGGCTTATATTCTCCACCTTGTCTCCAACTTGGAATCTCATATATTGAGGTGGGGATGTAATGGGAGAGGGCAAAGTGGGATTAAATTACACTTATTTTTCTGCTAAGATGGAATAAATCCTTTGCACATTGGCTAGCTCAATCTTTCTATCAAGGTTTACTTCAAAAACAAGGTTTGTCTTCCCAACTCTATTTTCTAGTTGATTGGGAAAAAGATAGCTTTGATAAGCTTGATTAGGATCATGAATAGGGGTCAAGTAGGACTGATAGCAATCTTTGGAAAGTGGATATGAAGGCTGATAGGTTTGGTGAGGTTTCTTCTCATGAATTTTTAGTCTATCTTTCAAGGATGAAACTAGGTCACTCACATCTATCATCTCACTTATGGGCCTTTACCAATTGGAATTCTCAATATGTACCCACTCTCTTCTAACTAGATCTAATTCATATTTTACCTTATGAATGAAATGACTAGGAATATATTTAACATTCCCCCTTAGTGTGTCAAGATCCAACATGTACTTCTCATAGCCCAAGAGTGTTTGTTTGAAAGTTGTAATGGACTGATTAGAGGAGTGACTAGGTTGACTAGGAGGAGCAAGATATTGAGGAGGCTAGTTATAGAACTGATACAACTCATTATACGGTTGACAATGGTTATATTGGGACTGGTAAGGATCATGACAAGGATGATAGGGAATGACATAAGCTTGAAACACCTCACCAAATTCAAACATGGAACATCATTAGAAGTAAGAACACAAGGAATGATTATCAATGATTTTCAAAAGAAATACCTGGGTTACTTGACCAGCTAATGTAATCTCAAAGTCATCATTGATGTTTAAATAAATGCCTCTAAATATTTGTGTTGAAATACAAAATCAAAAATATTTCAACTTCTTGGACTAAGAGTCCCACCAAGCATGACAAAAAATATTGTCACTTGGATTTGTACCCTTTGAGGAGATGTCTTAGCTCTCCTCATCTAAGTGGCACAATTGAAACATGTCTAGGTTTGTGGGTAGCCTATGAATGAGCTGAATCTATAGATAGGGATAGATCCCTTGATGTACCACTTTGGATCACTAAGACACCTAAACTTTGTGAGGGAAAAGGGAGACAGAAAACTGAAATCAAATTATCCTAAGGGAGGTGATACACCAAATAATTTGATGGCTTCCAACCAGATGCATGTTACACATGAGAACAAAAGACTAACCAAGCATACACTTCTCCAATTTGAATATTTTCACATTAATGTTTCATTATGAGGTTATGGATGAACATTTAGGCTAGGAGGACTAGATAAGAGGCCTTAAATGGCACTATAGAATATTCTAACTCACTTAACCTTGACACTTCTTAGAATACTTCACATGACCTATAAAAAAAAGCTATAAATAGGTGATAGAATGAGACAACATGCTAAGGAATCCATAGTATTCACTAATAAGGATACATCATTCAATTAAAATGCACTATGAATAGTCATGTAAGAGGTAAAAATCAATAGTCTTATTGATAAAATGGTATGAAAATTAGTAGGGCTTTGCCATACTCAGGTGGAGCATAGTTTACAAAGGCCAAAATGGTTAGTTATTATAGAACTTGAGAGAGATAGGAGAAGAGAGAAGTACAAGGTCATAAGGACACTTTTAAATATAATAAATGGAGTTAAATGTGCATGGGAAGATGATGTGAAATGAACCATGCAAGTTCAGGATGCACAAGTGTAACCCCAAGTCATGAAACTCTTGAAATGTGGTATAAAAGTTCTCATTTTGGCTCATAAAATTACCTTTATGATTTAAACCTATTTAAACATCCCAAAAATGATTATGGATAGGTATAATGATTATAATTATTGGTAAGGGTTGTATATATTCCTCTCCATCCATTGGTTGTAGTCTTGATCATCTGAAATCTTCCCAAAATGAGCTATAACCATCTACAATCTAAAAAATCTCCTTTTTCAATCACCCCTCATGATTTTTCTCAAAATTGGATTGAATTTTTCATGAAAATACATGGGAGGTAGTGGATGAAACTTATAAAAACTCTTCATGGACTTATAATGCTCAAGTAAACCTTAAAAGGTCATCCACTTGAAGTTCTCTCACCTTTCACCATCATGTTTACTATGCTAGTTTTGACTGGCTAAGATGAAGCAACTATTAAACACACTTATGAGTTTTTAAAATTAATTAAATGTACATGGGTATTTATCTTAATTCCTAATATTTATTTCAAATTTGCTTTCATCTCTTGAAACCTCATAGAACCTTCACAATGCACAAAAAGGTTAAGAAAACCATGTTTTGTACCCTATCCATATAATTTCATACAACTCATCCTGATGGGGATTATCTTGAGAGATTATTATACAACATATAATAATCATCATATTAAAATTATTCCATTAGAGTAGCTTTCCATGTCCATTTCCAAAACTTGGTCACTAGCAAGGGGTTAGGAGGGTTTTAAGCCAGCTTCCACTGTAAAGATTTATTCATGAAAGTTGGATGTTGGAATTTAAAAATAAAATAAAAAATTTGATCTTAAATAACCATTTAAACTTTCCCAAACTTATTAAATTCCCATGCATATCCTTGAAGGATATCTAAGCACTTCAACTTGGCCTATCAAGCTTATTTTCTCATTTCTTGCATGCTTAAATTATCTTTGAGCCAAAAGTGAGATTTTCATAGTTTTATTTACCTGATAAAAGATTATAAATTTATATTATTACCCCATTATAATCATAAAATCCATTATAAATATTTCCTAAGGTTATAAATGAGAGTGACCTATCATTTGAAATCTAGGCCTAACCATGCCTAGTAGACCTATTTTGTCTTAAATCCCTAAAATGGATTCTCAAGGATTCCCATACAAGATATATTATTGAAAAAAACCTAATGTATCTATATTAATATTTTTTATACATATTAGTGCTCACTTGAGATTAGAATCAAATCCAACCCTTCATTTGCCTTTGTCCTAGAACCTTGCCTAATAGGCCTACCAGCAAGTTTGAGGGTCTAGGCCACCCTATTTTGATTCCTCCCTCTATGAAAGGTTATTAATAAATTAATAGGTGTGTTTCAGATTCAAAAACCTCCTTTCATGGTCCAAACAGCTCCTAATCCATCCATTTGTCACCCTTTCTCTAAAATCAGCCAATTTACACTTAAGGGGAGTGCCCTCTGTCTGAGATAAAATAGAGGGAAATTCCCATATTTCCTCAGATAATTTGGATATTTTAATGGAATCTCCAAGTTATATTTATTTCATAAACAAAAAATCATCCCTTGGTTCCAATATTACATCCTCCAAAATCATAAGAAACCAAAACAAACTATGTAAAATGGATTGTATGTAGGGTTTCCTCCAATGGACTGTGTGTTGTTTGCTTAAGGTCTTTATTTTAATTTATTTTACATTTAAAAGAGACTATATATATTTTAATGACGATAATTAAGAAACTATATGTCTGGTTCATCATTTTAACTCTTCATATACCCCTTTCCATACCTAACTGGTCAAGATAGTATTCCAGCTTTGATTGTGTTTTGCTTGTTGGTACCATACCTGTAGGTGATATTTGACTAGTTTAAGATTGATAAAATGTTTATAACCATTATTCAATATTAAAAAATATTTTTAAATGACCTATATCAATTCACCTCATGTTCATGCCATTTTCACACTAAGAACACTGTTAGGTTGTGGAGCTAAAAGCTTCACCAGGATGCAAACATAGAGGTTGCTGAAGTGTTATAGTAACCAGCATCAGTTAGGCCAACCAACATCAGTCAGAGGTAGACCCAAAGCAACTAACATTAGTCAGGGATGAGCTGACATCGGTCATCCCCAGTCAGACAGAGACCGATGTCGGTCACCTGTGTGTGCGAGTGTGAGTTTGCATGTGGTTTCCAGAATTAGACTCGGTCTATTCTAGGAAGATCTGAGTGTTTGCATGTGAAGACTAGTTTGATTCTTGAGTCTGAGTCTCTAATTATTGTTTGTATGGGATCTATTTATAGACCTATGGGCTTGTATTGTAATTAAGGCAAGGGAGAGATCCTTCCAATTGTAAGATCTTTGATTTGTAGGTTGTGCAAGATCAGGGCTGATCTACATGGTAAGTATTGTCTCATTGATTTGCAATTTATTCAAGATTAGAGGAGATCTACTTGAATTACTTTGAGTACTTGGACTGGTAGTATTTTTACTCACTGGTGGAGGTGAACAACAACTCTGTGTTTGAGTTGTTTGTTGTGACCGTATTTGAGGAGAGTGAACTCTTGAAAGAGAATTACTGTACACCAGGTGTGGGAAGCCTGAGAGGTGTGGAAGAGTATGGCATCTCTTCATTGTATTATTTTTTGGATGAGTATTAATACAGATTGTATTGTCTCTCATATTATGTGTCATTTTTGAATTCTAGTTACTTGTTAATTCTAGTTTAATTTCGTGTTTAGTTGCTTATACAAAGTAATCATATGTACTCTTATTGAGGAGTAGGATCCTGACAGGTGGTATCAGAGTTTGGTTAGTGATACCACTGATAAGTGGTATCAGAGCTTTTGGTTGGGTTGACTAACAGGTTGTATCAGATCTGGTTAGTGTTTGTTTGATTATAGGTCACTCATAGGGGTTTCTGTTTGAGTGGGAGTATAGCAATGGCAAAAGAAAGTAAGCTACGAATGGAGAAGTTTAATGGCAAGAATTATCAATTATGGAGGATGCAGATAGAAGATTATGTGTATCAGAAAGATTTGTACTTACCATTGGGTGGGGTTGCATGCAAGCCCACAGATATGAAAGATGAAGAATTGAAGGTTCTTAATTGGAAGGCTCTCAGATCTATAAGGTTGAGCCTTGCATTGTATGTGATTTCTAACTTATCACAGGCTAAGTCAGCGGTTGAGTTAATGGAATCTTTGGAAAATTTATATGAAAAACCCTCAGCTTTGAATAAGGTATGTCTTATGAAGCAATTATTTAATTTTCAAATGCAGGATGGTGGATCTGTACATAGTCATCTTAGTGATTTCCATGGTTTGGTAAACTAGTTAAATTCAATCAATATTGTTTTTGATGATGAAATTAAGGCACTCTTAATCTTATGCTCTTTACCTGATAGTTGGGATAGCTTGGTAATGGTAGTTAGTAATACTGCGTCTGCTTCATATATCTTAAAAGTAGATGATGTAGTTAGTGTAATATTGAATGAAGAAATTCATAGGAAAAGCACAGGGGAATCATCAGGAAATGCTTTGAGTGTTGAAAGCAGGAGAAGGAAAAGAGAGAAGAGTAAGTGGGGGAAGTCAAAGATGGGCAGGAGATCCAAATCCAAAAGTGGCAGTGTAATCTGTTGGAATTGTGGAAAGAGAGGGCACATAAAGAGAGATTGTTGTGAAAAAGGAGATCAGCATGAAGGACATGAAGAAGTAGGTGATGCAGGTATTGCTACATAAGATGCTCTGGTATGTTCCTTGGATAAAGTAGAATCTTGGGTTTTAGATTCTAGTGCCTCTTTCCATGCATCCCCAAATAGGGAATTTTTTCATGAATATGTCCAGGGAGACTTTGGAAAAATTTATTTAGGGGATGGCGAGCCTTGTCAAATGGTTGGCAAAGGGAAAGTGAAGCTGAAATTGCAGACGAGCAACACATAGGTGTTGAAGGATGTCATGCATGTCCTAGTCCTGAAGTAGAACTTGATTTCTATAGGAAAGTTGGGTGATGAGGGATGTGTAATAACCCTCACAGCAGACTCTTGGAAATTTTCCAAGGGTGCACTTATTTTAGCAAGAGGTAAGAAAGTAGGTAATCTTTATCTATCTATTTATATTACTGATTCTCCTTCTAGTTTATCTACTTCAGCTGTAGATTCAAAGATGTGGCTTAATAGGCTTGGTCACATGAATAAGAAGGGGATGCATGTTCTTGAGTCAAAGGGTATGCTTTTAGATTTGAAAAGCATAGATCGAGATTTTTGTAAGCAAAAGAAGAAAGTGACGTTTCTTGACACTGGGTCAACAAAGAAGGTGGTAGCTTCTATTGGAGGATCACAATATTGCATAAGAAATAAATCTGATGGTTTTGATAAGAACAGGAAAGCCTTGGTTTTCAAGGAGAAGATGATGGACAGAGATCATCACAAGGGGCTGAATAACTCTGAGTAGGGTAGTTTGGACAAGGTTATGATCCAAAAGGAGCTCGTAGGTAAAATTCATCGCTCCCAAGAAAACACAGTTACCGGCATTAGTTAGGTGAGAACCAACATCGATCAAACAGGTACCAACGTCAGTCATGTGTAGACCAGAGTCGGTGGTGTTGGGCAGGCTTATTACCAGTGTCGATCAGGGAAATGATGTCGATGACTAGGTGGACACCGATCTCAGTCATAGGACTAACATCAGTGAGGTGGACACCAACGTTGATCGAGGGAACTGGCATTGGTAGTCAGGTTGGTTGCATGGAACTGAGGTTGGTCGGGTGCAGACTGAGAGGTGACCGACGACGGTCACTGTTAGACAGATTTTGGGCAGACAGCAAGCTGTCAAGGAATCTTAAACACCCATAAGGAGGACTAAAAGGGTAAGTAAGCCTCAAATTCATTTTCCCCCTTCTTTAGACTACTTGTTGCTCACTAATGGTCAAGAACTAGGAATTTTTTTAAGAAGCAGAGTAGGTAGAATCCAAGAAATAGTGGGAGCTTGGCATGGATGAGGAATGTGATTCCTTGGAGGAGAACCAAATAGAAGATTTGGTAGAATTTCCAGCTAGATGAATAGATTCTAAGGTTGAAGAAGAGAGATAATGGACACGTGAGATGGAAGGCCAGGTCATATGGTCTTGAGTAGGCTGCAGGACAATGGTGTGACCATTGTGTGTACTTTACCAGGTTGGATAATATTAGCTACATTATCATGTTAATGTATGTTGTGTGTATGCTTGTTGCAGGGCCACACATGTAGGGAGTTGTTGAGCTAAAGGTAAAGTTAGTTCAGAGGTGTGCCATGAAGAATTTGGGAGCAACAAAATTCTTTGGCATGAGTATGTCTAGAGACATGAAAGATCACATGTTGATTTTGTCTCCAGATGATTGTGTGAATGAGGTAGTAGAGAGGTTCAAGATGCAAGATGTAGAACCTAATTATACACCTATGGAAGGACAGCTCATATAATAGTGTCCCAATTCACATGATGAGGTTGAGTACATGAGTACTAAACCTAATATTTCCCAAGTAGTGGGAGCTGTCAGCAAGTTTGTAGCCAATCCAGGAAAGAAGCACTGAAAATTAGTACAGTGGATTCTCAGGTATCTGAGAGGGACCAGCAGCAGATTAACATGCTATGCAGGGTCAAGTTCTTTTCTACATGGGTTTGTAGATGCGGATGCAGCAGGTTAATTGGATGACAGGAGGAGCACCACAAGTTTTGTGGTGGTTAGTCTTCAAGATTGAGCTTGAAGAGGGATACAAGCCAAGAAACAAATTAGAGGATGTTACTATACAGGTACATGTGCAAATGTTTATCTCCAAGTGGGAGATTGTTAGGTTGTGGAGCTAAAGCTTCACTAGGATGCAAACATGGAGGTTGCTGAAGTGTTACAGTAACCAGCGTCGGTCAGGCCAATCGATGTCGGTCAGAGGTAGACCTAGAGCAACCAACATCGGTCAGGGATTGGCTGACATCGGTCATCCCCAGTCAGACAGGGACTGACATCAGTCACTTGTGTGTGTGAGCGTGAGTTTGCATGCAATTTCCAGAATTAGACTCAGTCTATTCTAGGAAGATCCAAGTGTTTGCATGTGAAGACTAGTTTGAGTCTTGAGTCTGAGTCTCTAATTATTGATTGTATGGGATCTATTTATAGAACTATGGGCTTGTATTGTAATTAAGGCAAGGAAGAGATCCTTCCAATTGTAAGATCTTTGATTTGTAGGTTGTGCAAGATCAGGGCTGATCTACATGGTAAGTATTGTCTCATTGATTTGCAAGTTATGCAAGATCAGAGGAGATCTACTTGAAGTACTTTGAGTACTTGGACTGGTAGTATTGTTACTGACTGGTGGAGGTGAACAACTCTATGTTTAAGTTGTTTGTTGTGACCGTATTTGAGGAGAGTGAACTCTTGAAAGAGAATTACTATACACCAGGTGTGGGAAGCCTGAGAGGTGTGGAAGAGTGTGGCATCTCTTCATTGTATTCTTTTCTAGATGAGTATTAATACAGATTGTATTGTCTCTCATATTCTGTGTCATTTCTGAATTCTAGTTACTTTTTAATTCTAGTTTAATTCCGTGTTTATTTTCTTATACAAAGTAATCATATGTACTCTTATTGAGGAGTAGGATCCTGACAAACACTACTTCTTTGTTCACTATTTGTAATAGTCAATTATATTTGAATTTTTGAGGTAAAAGGCCTGTAGATTGACATTATCCCTTTGAAACATGTGAAAAGTATTAATTTTAAGTTATATTAGGCATTTTTTTTATCATTTTTATCATCCCAACATTGGTATATATATCTTCAAACTCTTACTATGGACTATGTACTCTTATAGTTGGCTATAGGTGGGCAATTTTGGAAATAGGCACACTAGTAGATGAATTTAGGGCCTAAAACACATGATACAAAATATTTAAAATAACTTTAGGTCATGAATATTAAATTAACCATCTAAAATCACTCTAAAGTGGTGGCATGGTCTTATACTATAACCTATGTTGAAAAGATCTCTTTGGGGTCAAAACTTGTAGATAACATTGAAGGAATTTAGTGTTAAAATGGCAATTTTGAGGAGCTCAACTAATTCCTTCCACTATTATTTTTCCATTAATATTTCACATGGATTATCTCCTATGTATAATATTAAATATATGGCCATTATTATTCCTCAAAAATAATTTTCACCTTGTTACAAGATATCTACAAAATGGGTTGGACCTCTGTTTTCACTTTTCAGAGACAAGGGGACTGAACACTATCATTTGATATTTGAGTATGATTTTCAACTTCCATTTACCAATACAAACCTCCAATAGGTATAAAATTATATACATAACATGTTTTACTTCAATAATAGTTTCACCTCATGATCCAACACTCCTCCTGACAACTCTGACTCTCTGTTAAGCCACCTGTAGGTGGTTATGGTCATGTACAGGCAGTGTATCTTGAATGGTTCTTACTCCTTGATTTGTCAATATCACACCTAAAATAATGTCTGATATGTTTCACCAAATTTTAGGTCATAAATTTTTTCTCAACCTATCTCATGTTCTATATACAAGTACCTCTAAATCTCTACCAATGTCACCTGTATGTGTATGTTCCCATGTATAGGCAGTAATGTGAGTTTTAGGTAGTGCACATTTCCTTGACCATCATGTGAGTTTTATTAATATCCTAAAAACTCAAAATTCATTGTCAATACCTCACTTTTCACATGAATTCATCCATGAGAGCACATGTAGGTGCAATTCCATGGTAGACTAATTATGTAGGTGACTGTGTTGACTAGGATATCCCTCTTCTACCAAGTGGAAGAATTAAAATTTATTATCTCTGATATGGGAATGTTTTAAATATATAAATGCCATAATTATTTCTCCATGTATGTGTTGAAGGCCTTAACCTAGCTCACTAAGTTGAATGTGCATGATAGTCATGGAACTAACTGACTGAATGGTGCTTTATGACTGCAACTCATATAATGTTGCTTTAGAAGTGATATTGAGAGGATAAATGAATAAATATAACATTTTAAAAAATTTAATGAATCTATCACAACCCTCAAGAACCATTATCAAAACATGAAGATCCTGCAAATGGTGGAAAATTGCCTCTTATCTTAAATGAGACTAATCTGTCAGCCTAGGATTATTTGTTCACCAAAATATCATGAAACTTTAAATTAATAATGGATTGAATATTATAATATATCCAAAATAATTTGGAATAAACATCACCAACTGGTTTGTATGGACTTGTCCAAAATGGATAAAAACCTATAAGGTGCAGGAAATTGTGCCCAGAAAAACATAGTTATCTTGTAAAGCATGGTTCAAAAAGCATGTTTGAAAAATATATGAATTATTATTATGTAAATTTATATATATTAGTGTACTATAAAATTTGAAAATCATTTGACCTGAAACCTCTTCAATTGTCTGTACCAAGCACAAACCTATTGATCACTTTTATGTGTCTAGAAAGGCAAAGAAAGAGTGGAATGCTTTTAGCTTGAAAATGGAACTTCCATATCATGTAAATAATTTAAATTAACATAAATAATATTATTATATGTTCTATTTAATTCTCCCATGTGTCACCTTCCCTCATGGGCCTTAGAAGTTTTAAACTCCCCCTTTTCGGTTGGTTTCTTGATCTTTGGTTAGATAACCTACAAGATTTGGATGTGTCTAACACTATTGATAGGGAATATGATTTTTTGGATGTTTTATAGGAAATAAAGACACTTTTTCACCTTAAAAACTATGCCACTTGTATTTATGACCTAAAATCCTTCTAAATGACTCAAAATGGAAAATTGACTAATTAGACCAAGACAAAGGTTAATAAGGCATTAAATGACATTAAATAACTTATAATACACCCCATGACATAATATTAAACCCCATATAAAGCTATAAAGATCAATTTTTTTTGATATAAGGGTCCTAATTTGGCCTGCGGGTCAAATTTGGTCAACAATAATATGTTAATGTTGAGGAGAACCTAAATCATATTTATAACATCATGGTGTAAGGGCATGAGAGTGTGGACCCTACCCATGATGTAATTTTATAGTGGTATGATGTTCAATTACTCTCAAACACTACTAGTATTTCTTTTGAACAATGGGCTCAAGGCATGTATGACTTGACAAGAGTCATTTATGGATTTCTCAAGATCCATTTAATCTCTTTCCCTAAGGTGTCAAAGCTTTACAGATCTATTAATCTCATTGGTGGATGTCTAATGAATGCACTACCTCAATATTCTAACTACACACCTACATTTCATGGCCATATATAGGTTAGCATGTTTGTACAACATCTAGAATACTTTAATGTGTTTGAATATGAATGGATGTGACACTTCACTTATATTCTACAAGGAACCATTATTTGATGGTGGGCTACTCACCGTCATAATTTTATCATCTGGGACCATGTGTTCACCACCTTGCATTACCATTTTCATTATGAAAATCATATTCATGACACTCCAATTTAGGATGGTTTTGATGATCTAGAAGCTCATATTAAGTCTTGTGAAATCTTTTGGAATGTTCATGGCATGTATGTACCTGAATATTTATGGGTTCATGAATTTTATTATACTCTATGCACTTGGGATAGATCATGGTATATTCATCAAGAATGATGCAAATAAATGTCTTTGTGTACTAACATGAGGAGAAATATGATCTTTTCATTATCATATTCATCCCCTCAAATGCATTTGTGCCTCTCCTTTAAATTAATCTAGCAAGCTATTATAGGTGATTTGTCACAGTTTGAAGATCGCATTTCACATATACATGACACACACAAGGATAAATTTTTTATCTTATAAGAACCTATAATGCATCTATTGTAGGATGATTTTCCCTTTGACCTTTCACTTCCTAGAACATATATGACAAGGTAAATAAAAAGTAGTGTGCCAACTTGAAAAAAGTACTAGTTCTAATCTACAAGACCCATCTATTGACCATTTAGTTTTAAATATTAAATATGGGGAGAACAATGTCAAATAAACCCTACATAATGATCAACATCCACATTTGGATCTATTTCAAATGATCTAATGTAATATTAACACAGAGGACACACCCAAAATGGCTATTACGGGGAATTATTGGTATGATATTGGGATCTCCAATGTTTTTGAACTATTAAATAAGTATCAAGATAATTTTCCATCTAATTACACCTAGATGAAAGTGGTGAATTATCCATTAGGTGAGATGCACATAAAGTTGGTAGAGGGTGCTATACCTATCATAAAGAGACCCTATAATATGAAGCCTAACTTGTGTTCTCGGGTCAAAGAGGAGATTAATAGTATGTTACATGCTAGATTTATCACCCTTATTAAATATTTTTAATGAGTGAGCCCCATGGAAATAAGTATTAATAAGTATGGTTGCATTCATGTTTGTGTGGACTATCAGGTACTCAATGTTGCTTGCATAACTAACTCCTTTCTGATGCCATTTACTAAGGAAATATTAGAAGGATTTTTTAGGTGGGATATTTATACTTTCATTGATTTTTTATTTGGATATCATTAGGTCCAAATCATATATTAATATAAATAGAAGACCACCTTTGCAACTAAGTGGGGTTCATTAACTTACAATGTGATGCACTTTAGGTTAAAGAATGCTCCTTTTGTGTTTTCATATATTTAAGTTAAGTCTTTCAAATAATTCATCCATAAATTATTTCAAGTATACTTAGATGATTGGATCATCTATGATTTAGTGTGAGACCATTTTAATAATATTTGCCTTATGATAGTGTTATCATCAACTCTATATTTCTTTAAATATAAAAAAGTGTCTTTGATACCCCTTTTGATATACTATTGGGTCATATAATTTTCAATAGTGGCCTATTGGTGGATATATCCAAGATTGAAATTATTCTTCACCTTTTAGAATCGACCACCCAACAAGATTTGTATGCCTTCCTTTACTATCAAAAGTTCATTCAGGGTTATTTTAAGATAATTGTGCCACTATAGGAACCACTTAAATAAAATGGTCAATTTGTTTGGACGGATGCTCACCAATAGGAATTCATCACACTCAAATATAAGCTAATTACTGTACCCATTATCCAATTCCTAGATTAGATAAATCCATTTCATTTACATGTTGACATTAGCCTATCCTTTCTCAACCTAGTGAGGGAAATCTTGATCATCATGTCTACATTGCCAGCCAAAAACTCACTCTAACTAAATGGAATTATTCAACTATAGAATATGAAGTTTTATCTTTGGTGTACATGCTCCAAAAATTTCACCATTATTTTTTGGCCACCATGTTCACCTTATTTACTAATCATGAATTACTTAATTACCTCATGAATAAGTTATTGTTCTATGGATGTATTTTTCATGGCATTGATATCTTCCAAAAATTACAAGTTTCTATAATGGTAAAACCTGGTAAAGATAATTATGTACTAGATCACTTGTCCTAGATACAATTTGGTGAATCAGTGCACATAATTGAGGATGAATTACCTAATGTACTAATTTTATAAGTCATGCACATCCTTGAGGAATTAGAAGAGGTAGATGCTTTTCTCTCAACACGTTCCATGCCATCCCATTTGAGTGCTCAAGAGAAAAGGCAATTAATTGTGCGCATTGCCCCATTTCAAATAATTGGCAGAGACTTATTTAAACTTGGTAAGGATGAGGTATTACACTGATGTGTTATGTAACATGAATGTATGAAAGTTATCTTATAGGTCCATGAAGGTGTTGTAGGAGGACACTATGTAGGTGAAGCTACAATGTGTAAGGTAATTTTATCTAGGTTATGGTGGCTTACTTTGTTCAAAGATGATAAGGCATATGTGCATTAATTTGATATTTGTCAACATATTGGTAAAAACCAATCGGTAGTATGTTATGCCTCTTCATCCCATTCTTGATAATGAGCCCTTTGAAAAATGGGCTCTTAACTTTATTGATCCCATTAGTCCTACTGTAAGGTGTGTTGGTGCACATTATATTATTATAGACATAGATTTCCTAATAGGCTGAAGCAAAGCCCAGTCATGATTATAATGTCATAAATAACACAAGGTTTATTTGGAAAAACATCATCACCAAGTATGGATGCCCCCTAAGCTTATTAAGTGATTTTAGCATGCATTTACTCAATGAGATCATTCGGATCCTTCTAGTTGAGTTCATGATCGTGCATCATAAGATAACACCATACCAAGCTCAATCTAATGGCACATCTAAAGCTTCAACAAGATATTTAGTCACACACTGACCAAGATTTGTAATATTTTTTACATTGATTGGGGTGACCATTTTTCCATAGTCCAATGGGAACATATAACCATGTATAAAAGACTAAATAAGGGAATCCCCTTTAATATTGTCTTTGGTGTTGAATTAGTTTTGCCCATAGAGTACTTGCAGCTTATTTATGTAATGTGCACATTGACCATTTAGAAGAGGAAGAATATTTGAAAGCATGCTTGAAAGCATTGTTACATCCAGATCAAACATGTTTCCTTGCCCACATGTTTCCTTGCCCCCGTGTGTGTGTGTGTGTGTGTGTGTGTGTGTGTGTGTGTGTGTGTGTGTGTGTGTGTGTGTATGTATATGTATGTATATATGTGTATGTATGTATGTATGTATGTGTATGTATGTATGTATGTATATATATATATGTATGTATGTATGTATGTATGTATATATATATATATATATATATATATATATATATATATATATATATATATATATATATATATATATATATATAGAGTATATATGTGTATGTATGTATGTATGTATGTGTATGTATGTATGTATGTATGTATATATATATATGTATGTATGTATGTATATATATATATATATATATATATATATATATATATATATATATATATATATATATATATATATATATATATATATATATATATATATATATATATATACATACACACACACACACACACACACACACACACACACACACACACACACACACACACACACACACACACACACACACACACACACACACACACACACACACACACACACACACACACACACACACACCCCATATTATATTGTGTGTGTGTGTGTGTGTGTGTGTGTGTGTGTGTGTGTGTGTGTGAATAACAACATTTTGAATTTCCCTCTAAACACCTTATTTTGACATTGGAAGAGGTGGAAATTCTTAAAACACTTTGGGTGGATACTTGGATGTGCACCTTGTCATAGGCAAGCATAATTTTATTAAAGTTTGTTCATGAGGTGACATGGTAGAATGTCTTATGTGATTCTTACAATAGAGAGTAACTATCCCTTCATTATTTTTCGAGATCTACTTTACATTGCAATCACATACTCACTGATCACTTGAGTGAAGACTCTAACTGTCTACAAGACCATTTTCTGGTAGGAGCTGACACTCACCTATAGGATCCCAATGGAAGGAAACACTATAGAGAAGCTAGAAATTTTGGTCAATTTTTTTTGCAATAATGCAAAAGCCATCCTTACCCATATCACAAAAAATAATGGGATACCAAGTAATTCATGAAGTCCATCGAGGTGTGCAAAATGTTTTAAAATAAATTTAGCACTATGGTCACCATCATTGATAGAATTTTTATTAAGTTATCACACCTGGCAAAAATTTTGTGATCGAGGCTCCGGGAGAACCAATAGTTCCAACAAATGGTTGAGTGTGCATTGTTGATAAAGGAATAAGAATAATGTAATAAATCCATCCAAGATCTTGAGGTAATTGAGGTTAAAATAATTATGCATCGATAGGAATTGCGTAGTAGTTTTATGGTGTTGAGAGGGCAAGTGATGACCAAAGTTAGCTAGTTGGAGGATGCGTCAACTAAACTTGAAAGTTTGATAACTCAAGCAAGAAAATTTCTTGAACAACCTAAATAAATGAATAAGTGTAAGGGAGACATTGAAGAATTAACCTCAAAATTATAGACCACTCTTAACCATTGGGAAGAAGTAAGGCATTAGATCCAAGTAACAACCCCTGAACTTCTGAAGCCCATGGCACCTACCCTTGGTGCATAGTCTGAGACAGAGTAGAAACTTAGTGTGGGGTGATGTTGGAACCCAATTTTGGATAAGTAACTTTTTAATGGCATGAAGATAAGCAATAATGTGAAAGAGAGATGGCACAAAAGGATAATGGCATGAATGACTAAGGTGTGGAAGTCCTTGGTATGAAAGAACCAAGTTATAAAGAACCAAGACGTAAATAACATGGATAAACAAAGATCATGAGACTTGGATAATTATGAATTACTTGAGCTAGGGCATGGAAAATGGAGTCAGTTAAAGAATAGTTAGTGGGGGCTTTGGAGAAGACTAGTCAAGGACAGATCTAACACTGATCCACACAAAGATAGGAGCACAACAATAAATATTAAACATAGAGATAATCTAAGGTGTATCAACCCTCATTATAATTTAACTTAATCTAATGGCTCACCATGACTACTAGTTTTGACCCAGTCATTGGCTAGTCATTTATACTTGAATAAATGATGTATCGAAAGACTGAGGTAACTTATGTATAAACACCTAGTAGTTGTACTTAAAATTATTGTTGGATTTTATTAGATGAAGGTTACTAAGTGTATCTGTATTGTTGAACCATATTAGTTGTGATAGTTATTGAGGCAAAGAATCAATGTAATGTTGGTTAATACAATGGGATACCTTTGTTACACTTAAAGTTCTATGTGAATCAATGTCACTATTATTCTTTTCTTATTTTACACCCATTCTCTTTTTGTGATGAATTAGCACTGAAATGATTACATTAATAGGTTTAACATCATAAGGACTGCAAGAATTAGTAGACTATGTGCTTGTTTAATCACTTTATTTTTAAGTGCTTAGTGCATACACCATTGCATGATAGAATCACTAGGAACCAATCATAAGCTTCTATGGCATGAAATGTCAGCACATTAGCCTATTGAAATCTTAGTTTACTCTATGTGTGCAACTAGATTAGTTTGCTAGACTAAGTGGAAAAAGTGCCAACACATATTTTCTTTGATTTGAGTTAACAAATATAAAATGGATACTAAATATGAAACCCCTAATGGTGATCATATTATAGATATCCTCGTGTCTAATAATGTTATACCTTATGCTTATGATAATGAATGAACTAATGATCACACTTGTATAATTATTTATGTTACTTATATCAATGAGTAATATGACTGTGATAGATATGATTATGAGTATGATTCTACTAGTGAAAATCAGGATGAGTGGTACAAAATGAGGAGAAGAATGAACACATTAACTCAGAAATTGAAAAGCCTCTATTCTTCCCTTGTATTCATCTTTTCATAAATTAGAACAAAAATAACATACTATTAATGAATATATTCTTTCTTTTAATCTATCACAAGATCAAAATGTGAAGAATTGATCATTAACTCACCTTGTTTACTTCTTAAATTTGTGAATTCACTACACCAAATTAATCAAAATAAATAGCAAAAGCATAACCCTTAGATAAAAATGACCAATAATATGAATGAACATGATATTCCCTCTCTTTCTATAAAAATAAATATATGATACAAACACATGTGATATTCTCCATTCTCCTTTAAACATGATTAATGATATACAAGATTGCAATAATCTTTCTCCTCCCTCAAAGATGAAAATAATGTTATAATCTTCAATAATACTTCTTTTCCTTCTTTTGAAATACCAAGAAGATGCAAATGAATAGGGTGTGTTAATCTTTCTTCTCCCTCAAAGATGAAAATAATGTTATAATCTTCAATAATACTTCTTTTCCTTCTTTTGAAATACCAAGAAGATGCAAATGAATAGGGTGTGTTTATCTTATATTGAAATTAAATGTGATATTATTGCTTTAGATACACAAAATGATGATTATTTACTATTTTACAAAGATTATCAAATAAGTCATACTATATCCATAGAACACGATGCTCATTATAATATCACTTGTGATGTCCCTTAGTCCTCCCTTAAGACACAAGAATCCATTGAGAAGCAATGTGATGTTTTTACTTATATACAAGCTCAATGTAATAGACTATACAATGATTTTAAAGTATGCATTATTTTGTCTTACAATGCAATCCTAAGCCCTTCAATAATATGATTCATGATCTCGTTATACCTTTTTAAAATTATATGATAAATTACGACCCATTACTACTATACCTACTAATCATAATTTACCCCTGATGCATGCTATTGGTGACCTCCAAAGATAAGACGGAGACTTCAAAATTTTCTGGGATACTGACAACCTGAGCCCCAGCGCCGTGCAGCCCATCAAATCCGAACATAACAACGTGAGGGTTGCTCTCAGCTTAGGCGGGGACAATGTGAACAGGGTTAATGCACAGTTTCAGCCGTCATCTTTCTTCTTAAGTGAACAACGTCGTCTCTCACAAAAATAATCCAATAGTATCATCTTGAAACGATTGACGACTACGAGCATTTCGACTACTCCGACCCCGACACATTTGCCGAGTTCATTGGGCAGCTGATCACCCAATTAAAGCAGAACAACATCATCTCTTTCGCCTCCATCGCTCCATTCGATGACGACACTGTGCAGTCGCATTATAGTGCCCTGTGGAGCAAGTATGGAAGCATGATTGATTGTGTGAGTTTCCAGTTAAATGCATACGATTCACACACCACCGTCTCACAGTTCATCCAATAATTCAATGATCAGTCCTCTGGCTATAATGGCTTCCAATGGCTTCTTCGATGCCTGCATGATACTTACGAACTCCGACAAACTCCGGGGCATGTTTGTGTGGTGTGCAGATAGTTCAAAGTCCAATGGATCCCAATACAACAAACAATCTCAGGATCTCCTCCAGGGATCCTAAATTTGTTGGCGCACTTCTATTTCATCATTGTGGTTTCTTCCATAGCATTCTCTTCCATTCCTCTAACTTGTCCAGATGATTGCATTTTACCAACGTCTTTGGACTAGTTTTTTTAAATCTTGAATGTCATTTTCTCATGATCAGTTTTCTAAAATGAGTTTTCACTTAACCTGTTTGACTATCAACCAAATTTTTGGCATTGATATTTCAAATTGATGTTCCCCTTGCTCTCCATTTCTCTGCCCTTTCTTTGTTTTAATTAATACTGATAACACTCATCTCACTGAATGGATAAATTTTGGGAACACTTTCTCCTACATGTGATTATCGACATTTATTCAAAAGATATACAGCGCTAAATAATTCAAGAATCCCCACCCTGTTTCTTGGGTTAATTTGAGTCTTAGAAAAGCATTTAGTGATAAGGGAATTTGTTTTTCAAATGTAGATTTTTAAATACACATAAAGGAAACTTTTGGAACTCATTGGATGTATAGCATATTTGGTAGACTATGTTTCACGGCTTTATATCCTTTGAATAATACTGTTGTCATACTTACGTGTGAATGGGAGTTTTGTTAATTCAAACTTATTGATATATTTATTATTATGTACATCAAAAAGGTGGCCTCTTGGTATTTATGACTTAATGTTTATGTCAGTACAAAATTCAGTTTATAATAATAATAAAATTGGTTAAATATAATTATACAATATAATGATCAAAATAACATATTATTAAGACAAGTGAGAATATCAAATACAAAGAGTAAAACTAGTGGATGGTGGATGCATATCATTTTTGGGAGGTTGGACAACTCAAGAATAGGGCTCCCTCAAGAGAGAATAAAGAGCCACCCACCAATCCTTCATGGTTTCAAAAGAAGCCAACAAACTAGTAATTTTCTAATAAGAGGTAGAGATATATAGAATCCCACTAGCTCACCACCCTACACAAGTGAGATTCAATGAGATGGGCCAACAAAATACTTTCTATGTAGTGGCACCCTCCTTCTTCCCTGTTAAGGAGGAGGGGTGAAGAAGTGATTACAAGTTCAGTTTTGCAAACATCTAGGCACTGATGGATGGGTAGCACACAATGGCTGGTTAGGATGAACTCGATTCATAGCATAAGGAGCACTAGCCTAGTGGTTGAACAACAATTGGAGATGATGTAATTTTATATCCACCTTCTCTACCTAAGCTTGAATATTTAGAAATATTCTAAAGATAACAAACACCTTATCATTGATAAAATAAAATTAAGAAAGCCTTCTTCATTATTAAAGATATTTGAATTGATAGGCTTTCATAGTTAAAATATAATTATAAATATGAAAATTAAAAATTAAAAAAAAATGTATGTTGGCCATTGGGAATTGCCTCCAAGGTAATAAATTATCCAATTTGTATGCTTTGGGTGATAAGGCTAAAATAATGTATGAATCCATTGTAAAACTCTCTGAACTCTTGGGCAAGTTTGAAACAAGTGTCAGAAAGACTCGGGTCTATAACAAGTAGGGAATTTGGGATTAAGTATTGTAATGTGATTGAGAAGTTCCCCTAAAGGAAGGCCCTAGTAAATAAAACACCAAAATAAGTGGGTATGTTTGGGCTCTAGTTTGGCATTCCATATCCTGATGAGTCTTGAAATCCATGTTCTGATAGAGAAACTAAAACTCCATCACTTGTTAAGCTTTCCCAGAGTTGAGGAAAATGGACTCATAATATGATAGAGGAGACAAGGAGATGAATTTATGAAGGTAATGTCACAATTCCATTGTGAATCCTTCCACTAGAAAACCAAAGGTTGTTGACCCATCTTATGGAGCATGACATCTAGCATCAAATCTTGAAAACATAGAATATAAGATAACTCATATCTCAATAGTTTAAACTTGAAAAGAAAGTATTTCTTTAGTCCATTAAACTAAAATAAAATTTTATGGTTAAAACTATGTAAAAAATTATCTCGAGGTTTCAAATCAACATCTTGAACCACCATTAGGATGAGAGAATAGATGAAAAAATTAATTCAAAGTTTTAGTGAAAATTTATGTTTGTAATGTAAGCCATTAGATCCATTCTCTAGATGAAACAAAATATCTAACAGTGGAAATATCTTTCTAAAAATGAAATAAATAATGCCCATTGGGTGTGTAGTCTTAATTTCATATTTTTTTAGTAAAATTTGGTTCTTTCTATATCTAGACAATTTTTTTTTATATCTTTAGGAGACTTTCTTTGTTTTTGAATATTTAGAGGACATTTCAAATTTAGAAATTATTTGGTTGTACAAAGAGCTATAAATAATCCTTATTTGTGTTAGATTTTTAAGATCTCTTTAATTGATAATTTAAATCTTATGGCAGTTTGTTTTGGTCTATAGATCACTCTGGTATTTGTTTATTACCTCAATTTATTTTCATATAGTATAAGAACACTATTTATTAAGAGCATATGAGGAATAATATATTTTTAAGGATGAAATTTTGTGATTGGACATATCAATGTGCAATTTATTTTATATGTAAATATTGAAAAGAGGTTTTAATTGAAGGATAAAACACAATTGTATAAACAAAAGTGTTGCTACCACATAAAAGGAGGCACAACTAATAAAGGTGTAGGTATTGAGCATGAAGAGCACGATGGTCTATGAAAAGAGGCATGGCTACCTTTCAAAGAATGACGGATGTCACAAAAATGGTTTTTTGAGGTGTACCATGTATGTGTGGCATGAGAGTGAAATGAAAATTATAATAACTAAAGTCTACATTATAATTGACTAAAGAAAACATTATAAAACAATAGCAGGTGGGTGAAAATTGGAGTGGAAAATAAACATTATAAGAGCAAGGCATGAAGAGGAGGATCAAAGTGCCATTACAAATAGCATAACCCTGTAACAGGTCACAACAATTGGATAAGAGTGCAGCTTTATTAAAATTTATTGGATGATTTCAAATTCTTATTCTTTTGTGTTTTCTTGTGGAGTGATTTGAACAAGTATAAAACCCTGGAAGGACTAACTAGGAGCACAAAGGAGGTGCAAGTTAGTAGTGGGACATAAGCATGTTTTATTATATTTTGAATATAATGTTTTTAAATTTATGAAAAACTATGGTAACAATAGTAAATATATTATTGAAATATATATATTTTTAAAAAATTTAAAATTTATTAAAATTTTAAATATTTTCTTTAAAATCTTACCTTGAAAGATGAGTAATATATTATTTGATAAACCATGTGGGATAAGGAGTCAAAAATTGGATACCTAATCTCACTTAGGTAATTAGACTAGGTAGAAAAATAACTGTCCTGAAAGTTTGTAAAAGTCTTAGAACATTTTTTTTTGGATTGGATGATATGTTCGACAAACCATTTAATTCATTATCTAACAAACATAAAGATGTACTTTTGGCATTGCTCATTTAGAGTTAATTTTTTATGAGTTATTTTAGTTTTAAAATAATAAAAGAGGGATTTTTTTATGTGGGTCCCATTTTATAGGACATGGTGAGTATCTCATTGTAGAGTCCTCTCGAGTGTCGTGTTCAATATTTGTGGTTGATTACACATATTTTATGATGAAAAATATTCATGGAAATGGTATACCTAATAGTCTTATTACTATATTTTAAGGTGACAATTTTAGTTATTAGTGTTATAGGATGAAGACTTTACTAAAACTTAATTTGTGAGAAATTGTTCAAAATGGGTATATAAAACCTGCTAATATAAATGCTTTTAATGATGCACAAATAAATGAGTATACATATAATGTAAATTATGATTTATTTATATTAAGGGTGTAATACATAAAACCATAATTACTAGAATAAGTGGAGCTAAGCACTCTAAATTTGCATGGGATATAATTACAAATGTTTATCAATGTGAACAAAGCAAAAAATTAAAAACTTTGTGGAAATATGAAAATGTCAAACAATAAATTTGTTAAAGAATTTTTTATGAAATTAGAAGGAATAGTTACTCAAATGAAGGCATTAAGAGAAAATGTAGATAACAAGCATGTCATTGAGAATATTTTGAGATGCATGAGCCCCAAATTTGAATATGTAGTTTCTAGATTTGAGATATCTAAATATCTCACAAGTATGAAAATGGATGAGCTAAGTGTCATCTTATTAATTGCAAAATAAAAAGTGAAGATTAATAAGGAGAATCATGAATAATATTTTTCATCTAAAATAAATATAATAGGTAATGAAATTCAATAAAAAATATATATATAATAAAAATGACTCAAAAGAAGAATCTAGCAAACTCAAAGGTAGAGGTAGAAACATAAATTTAAGAGTAATAAGTGGGAACTTCATAAAAATAAGAAAATGTAGGAATGATGGGAGAGATAAAAGGAATGTTAAATGATTTTATTGTAATATTCTTGGACATTATGAATCATATTGTTGGGCTAAAAATCATAGATGAAAAATAGGAATTCCCACAACACTATTGAAGACAAAATAAATTTATTGGTTTATATCTTAAATATAAATGCAATTGATAATAATACTTGGTATATTTATTATATATGTTCTTCTCATGTAGCATATAATTAGGATTTTTACATCAACTTGGTTGAAAGCAATAATAAATCAATTATACATAGAGATAATCAATCCCATGGAACCAAAGGCAAAGGCACTATTACAGTGACAACATAAGATGGTGAGGTAAAACACATTAATGAAACTTTATTTGTTATTGCATGCAAAAAATATATTTTATCTAATGGATAAATATTGGAACCAAATTATTAGGTGCCCTTTAATGGAAATGAATACATAGTTAGTGAAAAATTGAAGTAGAATGAGTTTGTGGAAAGAACTTAGATGAGTAGTTAAATAATGTTTCCTATTTATTTTTCACAATAAAATCAAGCATTAAACGTAAGTGATATGACTAATAGTAGAATTTGGCACTAGATATATGTACATCTCAATTTTAGGAATAATTTTACTTAATAAGTGGGAAACGATTGAATGGTTTCCTTACATTGAAAACATAAATGAAGTATGTGAATAATGTGTTATGGGAAAAAAATAAAGAAATATCTTTCCAATAGGAAAATATTGAAGAGATATACAACCTCTTGATAAACTTCATACAGACTTGTCTAGTCCTATGTGTTTTACCCTATTTTTTATCTTAAAATATTTAATATGCATAAAAAATTGAAAGATAATTCATAATATAGCATTCAATCATAAATCTAGATGTAAAGTATAATTAATTATTATTGATTGGCAAGTTGTATATACTAAATATAGTAAGTAAAACCAAGAGTAAGACACTTAGAATTTTATTGTTTCTAATTTATTTTAGTAGGTATCTAATAGTGGAACATAGGATAAAAAGAGTTTGTGATAGCTCATGTATGGGAATAGAGTCTGTGGCTATATTTGGATAATTCTACACTCCCTGGATAACCATGTATTGTAGTCTTTTATATTTATTGTATATTTATCCATTGTGAGAGTGATGAAACTATAATTTCACTTCCACATATGCCTTTTTCTATTAAGATGGATGAGATATATTTTTTTAATTCAATGAGAAATGTATATTTTCCTTCTCCTTGCCTTGGAAATCCTAAGTGTCATTATGAGAGATAGAAACCTGCAAAAATAAGGGTAAGTGTAATAGGTTGAGCTAACCCGAATCACCTATGTTGATGATTAACCATTTCCTACATATCTAAATACCTAGAGGGATTGAATCCACACATAGTTTTCCCATCTAGCATGATTGTTAAATTATGATCCTTCACTATATGCATGTAGTTAGTAGTTTGGATTTTATATTTGACAATGTTCACTCTTGAATCTATTTGGAATGCTTAATAATTGGCTTGAAACTACTCCTAGTGATTGGTATTGAATTTTATAAGAATAGGGAATATTTGATCAATGTACAATAGAGTAATAGTGTTAAATAGATAATGCCCTTGAGATATACATAGATCTAGTGGTAATGAATGACCTTTGATTTGTATTTATAGGAGTCAAATTAAATAATTTCATTTATCCAACTTGAGAAACATGTGGGATGACCCTTATGAGTATTTTCAATTTTATAAACTAGTTGTTAAATGGCATGGGGACAAGTTTGTGTAATGTAGATAGGTCTATGGTAGAAAAAATATGTGTATCAGGTAAACCCATCCCAAAAATTAGGAATAGATGGCTTGAAACTGAGAGTTATATAAAATAATTTTAGTAATAAATTGGGGATTCATGTGTATTAGTGATGAAAAATATAAGTGTAAAGCTTACATATAGGTAAATGGATAGATTAATAGTGAATAAGAGACATATATTTGAGCATAACTCAATTGGTTTGAGATATGTCAAGTAATTATGACTAGATTTAGGTATCTACATCTCACCCTTGCCACCCCTTACACCCTCCACCAATTTATTATAGTAATTAAATTGATACATTAAAGGAGAATGATATACCTGAGTACGTAAACCACACTTTATCTTCTGATAATAAAATCTAATTATAAAATACACGCTATTATAAAACCCTAAAACACCACATGAAGTTGTTAATGTTCTTATTTCAAATTTAAATTTTAAAAATTGAAATTGAAAGGAGAGCAAGGAATGAATATTTTTAGGGAGATAAAACCATCTTTCCATATAATTTATAAAAGATGATTCTTCCCTATTAAATCATTGGATAAATGTACGCCCTTGGAAAATCACTTGGAGATATTATTCTTGGTGTTGAGCTATTGGTGAATTGACAATGATAAATTCCAATTTTAAAAAACTAATCAAGCCCTTGAGTTTGAAACATGCATGCTCCAACTCTCATGAATGGGGATAAGTACCCAACATAGTAACCCAAAAGTAGATGAAACCATCATGGGTTCTCTATTATTTATGATAGTGACATTGAGTGTCACTAGAATTGATCTTAAATCAATTGTAATACAATTTAGAACCACACAATGAGTTTGTTAGAATTAATGCCAAGGATGTTGAGGGTTTCTAGACTTGAACTTACATTATCTGTAATAGAACAAATCACACCATAAGTAGATCTATATTTTTTTTTGATTGAAAAAAAAAGGATACTATTCATGCCCCCATAATGACCCAATGCCACTAACTTTGAGGTGAAATAATAACCATTTTTTATTGAATCTAAAATATTTATTGTTATTTCATACACGTATGAACTAGTATCATGCACTTTTATTTTAAAAATACATATTGTAGACACCCAAATTTGGTATAAGCCAATCTTTAATGTTTTTTACTACAAATTTTCAGATATATATTATTGATACAAATAAATTATATATTGGTGCATTTTTTTGTGTTTTATATATATAGTTCATATGTTTGTCTACTTGTTATTCATCTTTCAAAGTTATCATGGGGATCCCATATTTTGGTCTTTTACCTTTCTAGATAAGTCACACCCACAAACCTATTCTTTAAGAACATATTTTTTGATGCATAAATTTTAGATTTGTTTAGGGTCATATTTAATTTGGGTCATTATTTTTATCTGTTAGGGCTTGTTTGGTCAGCTTTTTTCACACCAATGGGTCTCCTAATTTGAAGTCAAAAACTCTATAAATATAAAGCTACTACAAGACATTAAGGATGACACTCCACACTATTAAAGACTATAAAAATATTTCATGTTTAATCTATAGAATTTATAAATATATATTTCAAAGTTTACAAAGGTTGAATTCACATTTGTAAGATTGTGTCAATGGTAAAATAGTAGCACCTAGAATTGCATTTATCATTTCACATATACATGTTAGTGGGATAAATAAATTCAAGTTTTATCCTTATTGAAATCATTTGAAATGTATTATAGCACTTGTTCCTTCAAGGAGGATTAACTAAGCTCAGTCTAATCCTGATACCCCACAACCCCATTTAATATGTGTTTGTTTTATGCATAGGAAACTATAGATTTGCAATGCATGTATCTCTATGAAACATTTCAAATATGAAAGTGATTTAACTATCCCTATCAACTTATGTTGAGGTTATTAAATATCCATAGTTTCATCATAGTTAATGTACAAATTTGCAATAAAAGTACATGGTCAGTCTATGTTGCTATCTAAGAGTGGACATGTCTATGAATATCTTCATATTTTGTTCCCAAATCTCAGCTATCATAGTTTTTCCTCATTATTTTTTTAATTATAAGACAACATTCATAGTCAACATAGATAAATCTATGGTCAAATGACATAGCTGACCTCTATTATTGACTACGAAATACATAACCATCTAGAGACATATTCAAATTATGCCTCTAATATTGAACCAACACATTCTTTCCTTATTATTATTTCCACTATCAAACACTAGAAACATTCAACATAAAACTTTGATATAATCTAAGTTACATTCTTTCTTGTATTCTCCAAAAATAACATTTTACTATTTTTAGTAAGTTACAATTAGAATTGTCGGTAAATTGTACATCGTTAGTAATCTAATTTATTTTAAAAATATAATTATTGGATTTACATAATATAAAATAGGGTATAGCATATTGGTTAACCCATTTTTTGCTTTAACACTAATTCTATTTTATTGGCTTTTAAAATTCATTTTATTGTACTTGTTGTTTTAGAACTGTGTTCTAATAGTTGTAAAACTCATAAGAGTCATCATTCTCAACAAATTGGTCTTCATTTTTACTTAATATTTGGTTTGATGGGTATTTTACCAATATTAAATCCATTATAGATTAATATATGTGGATTTTAGTTTCCATGTACCTCATGGAATATCAAAAAGACATTGGTTTTGATTTCCAGCCTTAGAAATACTTTTGACCATTTATTCTTGTAGTGCATTGTTATGTGGTTACCCTATAGAATTTACTTTCAATGTACCTCATACATGTGATAATTTGGATATACCACAATATAATCCTCTATGTTTAGTTACATTTAGGGATTGTTTGTTATTCACACATGGAATGGTATATCAGAGAACCTATAAATCAAATAGAACTAACCTAGTCACATTTATATTAATATCCTTTCTTTCTAGTATGATCTATCATTTTTTAGAATTAGTCTTATAATTTATAATATTTATTTATTTTGGGTCAAAAAATATAAAATTTTCTTTAAATACAAAATGCCTAATGATGTTCATTCATCCTTTAGATTTCCTCCTCTCTAGAAATGCAACACCTTATGCTTATTATAATGAATGGACTAATGATCACACTTGTATAATTAATGATGATTTTTATATCAACATGGAATGTGATTATGAAATATATTATTATGATTATGAGTATGGTTTTGATTTTTTGAATAGGTATAATTGGTATAATAGTAGAAAATATATTAAGGAGGAAAGTTAGCACACTAATTCATAGATTGAAAATCCAATTTTCTCTATTCTTCCCTTGTATTATTCTTTTTATAAATTACAAAAAATAACATACTAATAATTCATGTATCATTTCACTTATTCTCTAATATGGATCAAAATGTGAATAATTGATCATATAATTCCATTTTTACCTCTTAAATTCATTATTACACTACACCACAATAATAAATATAAAATACAAAAGATGACCCTTGCATAGACATGGAAAATAATATAAATGAGTGTGTTATTATTTTTATTTATTTATTAAATGTAGATCATGAAAATTCATATGATATGTCTTATTATCCTTTAGATATGGCTAACGATATAAAAGATTGTAATACTTTTGTTATTTCCTTCTTTTCTATAGAAAATTAAGATGATGAAAGTATTACATATTCTCAAAAATTTCTAATGATATGCAATATTGTGATAGTTTTTCTCTCCTCTTCAAAGTGAAAAATGATAATTCTTTAATTTTTATTAAAATATCAAATGATGCCAATGAATATGATTAACTCTATTTAAAAGATAATATTATTTTTTTAGATGCATGAAGTGATGACAATTCAATACTATGCAAATAATGTCATGTTATACATGCTATACCAATAGAATTTGATGTATCTCACTCTTATCCTAAGTTAAAATTATCTATTGAGATGTAGTGTGATGTTTTCCTCCTAAAAAAAATCAATACGATAAGAATACTATGTTATGCAATGATTCTAAAGTAAGCATAGGTTTTCCAGAATGTAATCTTAAGCCATGAAATGATACTTATCTTGATCCCCTCGTACCAATGTTTAAATTAGATGGTAAATTAAAACCCATCAGTGAGACTTTTCAAACAAATAATATCTCTAGTAGTCCTATTGTGTCCATGATGCATGCTATTGGTGACCTCCAAGAATAATTACTTGATCTCACTTTGCAAACTAGATCGCATTATGCTAATACTAAATATAATTTTATTTTAACATCCATATTCAAAGGATATTGTTATACTTATACTACTTATAACTTACAAGGTTTTAATGGGATAATTGAAGATTACATGTTATGATTCAAAACTACTAAGTTGTATTATATAACTCACTAACCCTTGGGTTTATAAAATATATTAATATTAAGTATGGGTATTTTATATCCACTAGAGGAATGAGGCATGCATAATATTTATACTTATTTTGAGAAGTTATACGTGGATGAGTTAAAATATACATGTGATTTTAATTTCACAACACATAAAAATACTCATACAGATGAATTGAGGTCATATTCACATAAGAAGAAAGTTACTGAAAAAGAGTTGAATTAGATTTTAAAGCTAAAAGAAAGATTCCAATTAATGTCTCTCATACAATGGATGAATCAACATAAATAGTTACAATCATAGAAGAGCAAGTTAATGTATGAAATAAAGGGAAATAACTAGTTTACAAGACAACATCTAATGTGAATAGATCTACTTCCAATACGATGAAAACACTTCAATTTGACAAATTTATATATTGACCACATGATATTTTATGGACATTATTGGATAAAAATTTAATCATTCTTCCTATAAATTGTTGTCATTCTCCTCATAATCTTGAGTATATAATTGGCAAGCCATTTTTCACTTATCATGATATTAATGGACATCATGATTTATATTATTATGCATTGCATGGAAATATTTCTCAACTTACATATAAAAGGATTATTATATTTGGTAAAGTGGAAAATAGGGAAATACAATCCACTTCATTATATTATCTTACATATTTTACAAAGAACAAACTATCTCAAAATATTACTAAAAGGGAACCAATGTTCCTTCAAGCTCTCATTAACAAAAAAAATATGGGCAATATTTTATTTTAGATAAAATATAAAAACATAATACATGCACAATGAAATTTAATATAAGTTTGGGATACAATGAGAAATATTTGAAACATACAATGTATTTAAGATGGGACACATTATTTTACCAATCACTTGGGACTAAAGATAGTGAATACATTATTGATTGTACAACATATTGCTCCACAAGGAATGCATTTTTGGGACAACCATGGCTACAAAAAAATGAATGCAACAATGAATAAGGATAATACAAGTTTATCTTTTACTTTTAAATTAGGTTTATTAACATTTAAAATAAAATGAATAAACATGATGGCCACTATGATCTGTGATAAAGTTACATCTTGAATTATGTAAACATGGGTACCAAATAAAAATATCTAGACTTCAGATCAAATATATGAACATGTAATGCAAAATTCAAAGATATCAAAATAGAATCAATAATATCAACCATAAGTATAATATAATTTTAAAACAAAGGTGTATATATCTATGAATATAAATCCATAGATTTAATATCACAGATCAGCTACAAATAATGATCAGTATGACGTATAATTTTTTATTTACACTGAGGTGGTCAAAATATCTTAAAATTATTAAATAAAATAAATTATACACTTATGTCAAATTTATTGACTTAAAAAATTCATCATATTTAAATATGAAAATATAATACATGAATTAAAAAAAATGTAGGTGGTATGGAAGCACACCTTGAAAATAGAACAGACAAGAAAACTAGGAAACCAAAACTATGGTTAATTACATCAAATCCAAAATTAGTAAAAGAGATAAAAGATACAAAAAATACCAATTTAATTAATAGGATCCACCAACCCCATTTATGGTGGAAGCATCATAGGAGGATTATCTAGTTTGTTTCCCCAGCCTCCCCACTGGGATAAGGTAACAAGTATTTTCCATCCATCATCTTGTTTCATTTATTTTTAATTTTCTTTATCTTTATCATTATGAACATGGTTAGGGAGATGGTCAGATCCAATTGAGGAAAATTTACTTTCCTAGTACCATCCAATGGGGAACCCTACATGAACAATATTAGGTGACACCTACTCTCCAAATCCTCATGAGGGAGAATATATCCATTTGGCAGGAGTGGGAGGGTTAGAGAAGACTGAGACACTCCTAAACTATGTTGTATTTGGTTACAGGAGCTTCCATGACCCAATTTATGTTGTTCTCTATGTTAGTATTCATATAGAGGATCCTCAAGTGGCACTCGATTAACCACATATGGGGTGTAACCCCAGTATTCCAATAGAGTGTGTAGGTTCCTAACTTCCATTTCCACTTTATTAGATTGAACCTAAATCTAAAGTATAACATTAGATAAGATAAATATTTTGTTAGAAATGTAAACATATATACATAAATTTTATTTATTAAAAGTAGCAACATTCTTATTTTTCTAGAGATTAAAAAGGATGTTAATGTGAAATATGTACCATATTTACTTATATTTCTTAGGGAGGTGGGTTGTATCTCTAAGAAGGATAATGTTCCAAATTAATGGATCATGCTTTAAGGGTTGGGAAAATGAATGAATCCAATTCCAAGAATCCTAAAATCAAATACAAAACTGAAATATATGTTTGAGGGAATCATTATTTCCTAAATCATGGCATCTAGGTAGAAGAATGTCCATGTGAAGTAATATTTATCCCATCAAGAGACCATGGCCTAATAAACATCAAGTAAAAATGGCTTATATAGGTTCAAAAATGACAGACCAAACCAATTGAAACCTCCTATACCAAAAAAATAGAGAGTGTAGTCAAATAAAATGTAAAAATTGGTAACTTGAGCATGGATAATGACACCCAACCCATAGGTCCCTCTTGCTTTCTTTCATGACCCTCTTAGGTTTATTTTCACTGATTCCCAATCATTCTTAGCCTTCCAAACTTGGTCTCAGCTCACCTAGAATGCTCTTTCCAAGACAAATCAATCCCCCTAGGTCCCGTCTACTCAGGATAGTAGTGCCACACTTAGACTATAACACTGATGCCACTACTATCCACTTTCAGTACTATTAACTAAGCTCATTTTTAGCCCCAATGATTAATTTCTTTCAATTACCCATCCTTATCCTTGATGTTCTAACATAAGTACATTCAACCCATGACTAATATATCCCTATAAAATCCCATTCAAAGATCATTTGGAAAGGGGTTGGCAATTATCACTAAGTAAGCAAGAATACAAGCAAGACTACTCAAGCAATCTTCACTATTCTCTACATATAGTCAGCCAACAAACTTACAATATCATTCAAGTCCTTACACCAGTCCCTAACCACATCAAGCACATCTAGTTTAGCATTTTCAATATTCATATACACAATTGTATAAAGCACATCAACTAAAGAGAACTACATATGGCTTGATCCATCTTCAGAGTATTGGTATGTAGGCAGCGTGCCCACACATAGGGTGTGAAGCACGTCTAGTGCATCTTACACACAGTAACCCCCCTCTTGCTCAAAATTGGTCAAAACACAATAGAAGATAGGGTTTGAATAAAGAATCTACTCTACATGGAGCTATATAGACTTCCAGATGATGAAACTTCACAGACAGTATCACACAGACATAGTGAACAAAACCTAGAAAGATTAGATCCTTAGGACAATGATAAAGGTGGACTATAGTGTTGGTGCCACTACTGTAAAAATTTTGTGCTCCTATTTGATCATAATACAAAGTTTAGATCTGATTTTGTGACAGTGTCTTAGTCTTACACAATGAATTACACCGTCTATCTCAGTTAGATCAATCAATTTTTAGCTAATTTTTGTTTTCTTCTCCTTATTACTATTTTTAGAAAATTTCAAATTGCAATTAATTTAGACAAATCAATATCTTAATTATTGTCTATTTATTTACTAATTTTATTACTCTAGAACCTTTAACTAAATTAGGAATAATACACCTATATTCCCAAAATTGTTAAATCATTAGGTGAACCCGACTTACTTCATTTGCACAAAAAAACCCTAGAAACCCTAAGGTAAATTTTTTGATTGATTTTTCCTTTTTTTATTTTTTTACCTACATAATAAAATTATAAATCAGCATTAAATTTTAAAATTTCATAGTAATTTTAAAATATTTTTCTTTCAAACCCTAGTTTCTCACACTAGGTCTCTGTATTTTTCCAATCATTTTCTGAATTTTTACTAGCATATTTAAATCAAAAAATCCTTTCATATTTCAAAATTCAATAGTAATTTTTAAAAACATTTATTTTTCAAACCCCTAGTTGCATCTACTAGGTCTTGTTAAATCACTAATTTTTCAATAAATTTTTGATTTTTTACTTGCATATCTAACTCAAAAATCCACTTTCAATTTCAAATTTTCATAGTAATTCGTCAAAATTGTCATCTTTCAAACCCTATCTGCATACACTAGGTCATATTGCTTATGAGATATTAATTTACATCTATAATCAGATTGCACAAAATGGATCTCACTTATTTACAAATTTTTCTCACATTTCTTGCAAATAACAAAGAGACCATCATTGGTCCTATCATGTACATGAATGAAGAAATTTATCATATGTTAATACAAAGATTTATTCTTTGTATTGAATTATTATATTTCATAATATGGGATGATGTTAAGAAACTTCTTATTAAACATGCTAAGACATCTTTTGCATCACCTCCATTAGAGCCTTTATCTCATGCCAAGTCATGTTGCATGATCCATTTTGATCTTCCCTAGATCACTACCCATCACTCGAGAGCCTAGTTGACACCCTTTATACCTCCACAACCTCAACCTATAGATTATCTTCACTCTCCTCTTGTAGTCACTACTAGCTCTATATAGATAGTAGATAATGTGGTTAGAGTTGTTACTCGATGTGCCACCATGCCTCCTCTACCTAGTCAGGATCCTGGCCACCCTCCTATTCCTTCTTGTCCCAGGCTCAATCCACCCACATAGGTAGATCTGTACAAGGCATATGATATTGTTGATTAGTTAGGAAACACTCTAGCTAATATTTCCATGTTAGAATTGCTTCAAAAAGCCAATGTGTTCAAGGACATTCTCTATCAGGAACTCACTTAGACTTTGATGCCCATTGACTCTGAGCCTTCTTATTTTGAAAGAGTGGTTAACACACTAAAAACTATAGAAGATGCTATCACTTTTGATCATGATGACATGCCATTTCAGATAGTAATTGATCAAAATTTACCACTATTCATACAAGATCAAGTCAAAACTAGAGTAGTTAAGAGAGTTCTAGTTGATAGTAGTTTTGGACTTAATATATGTAATATTACATTCTTACAGACCATGGGCATAGACATGACATCCATGAAAAAATCTATAAGAACATTCAAAGATTTGATGATATACCACAATAAACATTGGGTACCATTGCTTTGGATATCATGGTAGGACCCAAAACCCTCTCTACACTATTCCAGGTCATGTTAGGCCATCTTCATTATAATATTTTAATCGAATGACCCTCGATACATGTTATAGGGGAAATTACTTCTACTCTTCATTGATGTGTTAAGTTTTTCTATAAGGGATACCTATACACATATCCAACAAATAACCATCCATTCAGATATTGTTGAACTACCAAGTCATCTTTGACTATTTTACCAAATGGAACACCTCATATCATAGTTAAACCACCACCTCATTGCATTTTTCTTGATCAAATACATACATATGAGGTTGGAGAGGATATCACTTCTCACACTCTTCCACTTACAATTATACCCTTAGCTCCATATATTTAACCAGTCACAATAGCTTCAATCATTCTAGCTACTCCATTAGTCATGATTCTTACACCTATTACAATTATACATTCACCACTAGCACTTGCAATAGTTCCAATTAATTCTATAGATACAGTCACTCCATCATTTATAGATACTCTCATAGTACCATTGTCTTCTACTACTATAGTTAATGAGACCCCTATATCATAGTTACCCTTTGTGGTAAATTTTGAGTTACCATATGCACATGATGTTGATACAAATTCCCAGGTTTCTTCAAATGATGATACGATACCCACTATAGACACCAAAATCTTGCACATCAGATTATGACTGCCAAACCCCTAAGAAACTCCTTAGACCCTTTAAATGAACCAAAATCCATTTTTTAACTAATTAGCTAATTAAGCCTAAAACACCTTTTTAAACCACTTTTGGCTGTTAGCCTTGACCATTAATGGTCAGGCTAACTGTCGATAGTCAGTTTAACCATTGATAGTTAGGCCCCACTGCCTAGACTTTTCCATGAAAATAAGCATGTAAAGAGTAGCAAAAAATTGCTTACCTTTTCTAAATATAAGTTGTGCAAATCTTCTATCAAGACCTTGCATGAGTAATTTATAATTAGAAGCACCTCTTAAAATTCTACTTCAACCTCTAGCCTTTGCTTATAAGAAGAAGAGAGTAACAAGAGATCAATCCATCTCTGACTATTATCAAGAGCTCAAGTACTCAGAGTTTTTCTTATTGTAGGTCATCCAGCATTATCAAGCACCATTAGCCATCTATTTGAGAGAGCCAATCTACCATTTCCTCTCAAATCAAGTTTCCAAGCACCATCATTCTACTAGAACTGAACTAGATTTCACCTATGAATCAACAACATCTACCAATCAACCAATCCACTTCTGGGAAGTCAAATACTTGATTACTACCATTTATCTATTTTTATCCCTTTTCACAATTACTAGACCTTATACCAAACTCTCAAGATTCTTTTCCTGAATCTTGTCACTAGCTATTGATAAGTTTAGAATTGGATAGTCAATCATCAATGGTTGCTTAACCATCGACATTCAGGTCTAATTTTTGATAGTCACCCCAACCATCGATGGTCACCTATGGTAGGTTAAAAACCATCAAGCTAAAATTCCCTTTCTTTTCTAATTAAATCCTTCTTGAGTTTTTGCCTATTCTCTAAACTCTGACAGATTCCCTAAATCACACCTCCACCCACTAGTACTAATCAATTTATCACTAATTATATCATTTCTAGTCTATCTACTTTATCAAGCATATCCTTGTTATTCAATTTCAAAAATCTTTTGATTATTTACGCAAGTACCTTCTATTCAATTTTATAAGCTTAATTGTTTTTAAAATGATGGATTGATAGCCCCTAAATAATCCCATGCTTTCAAGATCTATCCAGTGCTAGGAAATCCACCTAACTACTTGTCTAACAAATAAATTTGATTTAGTGGTGTCTTAGCTATAGGTTTTCCTACCCAACTAAAGATGATTTCTTCACAATCTTTTGATTCAACATGCACACATTTTATCAGGTATGTCTACTATAACCCATATTTCTAGTTTTACTACCTTATGAATAACATCAAAATTTGAGTGAAACATTATGGCACACTTGGTGGGACCCTGATCTTTACTTGGGTTTTATTTTTATCTACATCTATATCCTTTTATCTCTATCTATGTGCTCATAATTAAAATATAAAGATTTCATTTGGGTTTAAAACTTATTGCATCCATTGATTGCCTATTTATTATAAGCTCACTTAGTTTAATTAAACAACATCAGGATTAAGCGTAGTTCACCTATGTTACACAACCAAATCATGAAATCAAGCAAACATCATAACATACTTAAGACAAGGCCCAACTAGGATTTCACCACTTAGTGAATCACCTTAACCTACCTAATGATCCTACTTGTATTTCATCACCAAGTGAAGGACCCACTCAATTCTATGCTTGAGTATAAGCTCTGATTAAATGGTATGTATTGGCCAAGTGACTCATCTTGGCTTCAAGATTGTGAAGTGAGGGGAGCAAGTCCCAAGCACTAGGGCCATGTACCTGATTTAACAAAAATTATTTAAGCACTAGAATTAACATGAAACTATCTTTAGACTGCTTATATAGTACCTATTATACAAACCAATCTATTACACATTCTTCACATTAAGGCATAAGCCAAACAAAGAGACAATAAATCAATCATAGGATTTTAATTACATTAGTGTGTGTTGACTTTTCATTGGGTTTTTCTTTTTCTTTATCTATGTTAAATTCTAAAATCATCTATTAGTAATTCTCTTATAGCCTTATATGGTACTTACCTGGCAACAACAAAGAGAATTAGCAAGTCAAGACCCATCTATAGACTACCCAATTTCTTCCATCTCCTCTTCCATGGATGGCAATCGATCAGATGCAAAGAGTTCATCTCACCATTCTAAACCTTCCTAAATCCTTGAGATTGTTCCTCAAGGGGATTCTAACTTTTCTTCCCTTTTGGATAACAACCCAATCACCTTACAACATTGTCTTAATACTTTGCATCACAAAACCCCTATCTCAACCCCACCTATAGAAAGTCTTTATGGCATGCCATCCTACTTGATGCTAAATCCTTTGATAACTACTATTACTACCCAACCTTTATCTACCCAAACATTTATATCTACCAACCCCTTTAATACCATGGGTAAAATCAACCCATCCAACCAACTATTTCCCTTACACCTTCTACCCCTACCATTGACTCCTCTACCTTAGGAGTGCCTACCACTGGTAGGTCAAACCCTCCTTTTACCAACCCTGATCTGTTAATCACTACCCCTCTTTAGAGTCTAGAAATGACCATACCTGCCACTACACCTCCTACTAGTACCAAAGTCACTACCTCACCCTTAATTTTTAACACAACCATGACTCACACCCAACCTACATTAACCTCTCAGTGATTTCTAGCCATATCCAATCTAGGTTATGTCCCTAACATACAAGGGCATCTTCATGTTACCCAACCACCAACCATTGCTTACCCTTATATATCTTCTATCCAACCTAGGATCGCCTATTAGCAATTTCTAACCATACCAAATCCTAGATATGTCTCTAACCCATAAGGACATTCCCACATCACTCAACCACGAACAATTACCTATCCTCATATACCTTCAACCCAACCATCTATACCTACCTATCAATATGGGGCAATCTCCAAACCACCAACAAATTATCAATATATTATCCCCTCTTAGCCATAATTTGTGACCTAAAATCCTCTAGGTCCACCACCACAAATAGATCTGATGAAAATAATCATGGATAAGATGACAAACCTAGAGTCATCCATTTCTTGACCCCATAATCTCTTGTCATATGATCAAATCTATAATGAACCAATTCATCCTTCAGTCCCTATCAGACCATATCCAACCCAATGGGAACTTCCTAAATTTACTAAATTCAATACTAAAGAAGATACCCAATAACATTTAAGATCATTTAGGAATTCTTGTTACATGATTGCTTATGATGATGCTCTTCTTTTATGCACATTTTATGTCACTTTTCAGCCCAGCATTGGACTAGTATAGTGCCATTACCAAACATTCTATCTTTTCTTTCAACCAATTGGCTCAGATGTTTTTAAACCATTTCTCCATCAACATATCCAAGAAGGTCTCAATTACTGATCTTTATGCCATTCACCAATTTGAAGATGAGTCTCTAGCTAATTTCATAGCTCATTGGATAAGTCTCATCAACTAATTATCATTCTCTTTAACTTAACTATAATAGATCGAACTCTTTACTCATGCTTGTGTAAAGTACATATCTTCCACCTTACGTGTCTATATCTTTATAACTTTTGATAAAGCCTTTACCATGGCATGCAAATTGGAAAATAGAGCCATAGATGAAGGTAAATTGAAGTTACACAACAAAAATTCCACCTTCAAAACCAATGAGACTTCTTCTTCTAAACCTGGTAACTAAATGAATATGGGAAACAAGGGCAAGGCAACTATGAATATAGTTGTCCTTAAAATAGCTCCTCCACCAAATATCAGTCAACAAAACTCTTCTAATCTTTCAAACTAAAACATGAAAAATCCAAACTAAAACAACCTAAAGCTATTTACCCCATTGGGAGAATCTTATGCATTAATTTAGGACAAACTATTGAAATCCAATCTCATATAGCTTCCACCAATTAAACCCCCACAAAAATTTGATTCTTCTCATCCTCTTCCAAACTGGTACAATGAGAATGATCTTTGTTCCTTCCACTATGTAGTTCGGCATGATGTTAGTAGGTGTAATACCTTTAAAGACATTTTCCAATCCCTTATTGATAAGAGGGGACTTGTCTTTGATAATCCCAATGCACCTTAGAACCAGGCTCTTGATATCTTTAGGAAACATTTTCCCAATCACCCTCCATCAAAAGAAGAAAGAAACCAAGTAGAATGCTCCCAAGACACTCATATGGTTAATATGGTTCTTGATACTCCAATTATGAATGAACCAACTACCTCCCCAATAACTTCACCTACTCCTTTGAGTGAGGAAAAGAAACCACCTTCCCCAGAGTCAAAAATTAACATTGAGGAGCTACCATTTACCATGGTTTCATTCATGAAGGTCATGGTATCCTCCAAACCTCTATCAATAAATTTACTCAATAAACCAATCATAACCATACCACCTTCAACCAATCAGCCAATCATCCCTCCTATGGATGTTGTGCCTAGAGAAGAAGCATAAACCTATGACCTTCCTCCACAAACCATTTCACCTTTAGATGAAGATAAGGATGAGGTTACCCCTCTTTCTTCTCCTCCTCCTATTGGAAGTTATTTTAAACCAACTACCCTAGGTATAAAACTAATATATAAACCTTTTTCTTGATTAGTTCAAAAATTGGAATTTGTCTCTCAACTTAACATGGATAGAGCCACATCTTGGCATGATCTAGGTCTCCCCCACCAAATCAAATCTCCCAGCATATCTGTACCCATTGCAGATACATCACCTTCCTCTTTCAAAGAAGTCATGATAGGGCCATTTCACCCACCTCCACCCAAATCATCTAATGCCCTCCTCATGAAATCTACCCAGACCTTAGGAATCCTTCCTACACCTAGTATTAGACACCCACCTTTAGAATTGGATATTTTTCCATTTACCTTGACCAAGAAATTACCAAACAAAGTAGCCATGATCAAAAATTACCCAAGACCAAACCACACACCAAGTCTAAACAACTCCCTTCCTAGTTACCTTTATTTTGGAACCCCATCCCTCCACCCTCCTAGTTACCTATTCTTCATCTAGAAAACCTACCCCCTTTTCTATAATAGTATCCACCAATACCTCTACCAAGCCCTCTTTCCTAGATAACATGGTTGCTTCTACCCTCCCATCTATGCCTGAAACTTCATCTTCTATACCTTCTACCTCTTGATCATCTATCTCTAGCAGAGCATCTACCCACCAACCTTGCCTAAGACCAACTACCAAAACTAACCCAAAATGTACTCCCCCCATGAGGAGGCCTACTTTTTTAAAACCTCCCCCTCTGAGTATATTGTCACCTTATGTTGAATCTTATTCAACATTTTTCATAGGTTATTACAAAACTCTACCTTAAGCCTTCCACCCATCAAACCTTTTAACCCCTCTCACCCCAAAATAGCCTAGTTTGATGATAGTCAGATCTTCTCCTACCATCAGACCCTAGGACATGAAATGAAGAACTACAAGGCTCTCCAAAGTATTATGCATCAACTTTATCAAGAAGATGATCTATTGTCATATAAACTTTTGGTTACCATTTTGTCACTTTAGCAACCAATTATAGGCCAACTCTCATGCATCTCCTCACTCTCACCTAAAAGTGATGAGAAACAAAACCAATCATCTACCATCCCCCCTACCCACATTATTAATGTTATTATATGAGCAAAATAGAAGGATAAGGGCAAAGCTAAAATGTCCATTCCTTGGACACACCCATATTCCACCTCTCAACATGGCCAAACCCACACCTTTTAACCATCACCCCAACCTAAAATAACTATCTTGGGTACCACTAAATCAAACCCTTCTAAATCAATTAGGTGATTGATCCTTAAGTAGCAACACCAAACCCCTACCCAGATGAATTTGTATGAACTCGTTTCCACCTTACTTCATCATTACCAAGCACTAAAAGAGGCCTTACAAGCTATTGAGGTTTTCCTTGGTGATACCCAACCTATTGAGGCATTTATTGGCACTCTGTAGCTCTCCACTCTTATTACCTTTAAATACTTAGAGATATCTTCTACCCATCTTAAGGCCCTGATCCTCCTCTCTTTATCACTACCTACATTGACCAAACTTACATTAAGTGAGTAATGATCAATGAGGAGGCTAGTATCAATATAATCTCATCCCATGCCTATAACAAACTCAAGATACCTACCAACATCATGTTTGATACCTCTGCTATACTTCAATCTTTTAATGATACCATGGCTACTACCCTAGGAACTATTGTCCTCCATATTCATTTAAGATCACGTATGCTCCCTAAATTTTTTTATGTGGTTGAGGGGGAATTTTAGTATAGTGTCCTACTCAAATGACCTTAGATCCAATCCATGTATTTTTTCCCCTCTACCCTATATCATTGTGTTAAATTTGAACATTAGGGTTAAGTGATTACTATACAAGTTGATCCAAGCCCTTTTACAATATGAAATATGATGTATCTTCCTAATAACATTATTTTTCCACCCTCTACCAAATCTTCATCCAAACTAGATCTACTTCCATTACTTACTAAAGAAACCATTTCTTCCTCTTCTCATGAAGCAGCTACCAACACATCTCTCTCCTCTAAGTAAATACCAATAACTAACTCCTTAGAATCAACCTTCCAACATCTTTATTTAGGAGAATACCACCTCTTGGCTCTTGATGCTTTCCCTACCCCTCACAAGTATGGATAGCTTACCAAATAACCAGGGTATGATCCAAATATGGGAGCAATCACACCTCTTAGATCTCCCTCTTTTCAAACCCATTTTATCTATGTGAGAGTTGACAAGCCTTTGACCAATAACATCAATACTTTCTATCCTCACCCATATATCATTAGCTTTTCTTATTTATAAAAATCCTCCTTCACAAGGACATACCTTCATAGGTGTACCTAGAATGGGTTTAGTTTGGGAAAATATGAGTATGGCCCCCAAGAGATCACCTCAATTAAAAATAAAAAACCACATAAGAAGCATGGGCTCAGCTTTATCTTACCAAAGATGAAAACCACACAATCTCCCCCTGCCATTGAGGGAGAAGTAGTTTCTCCCCCATCTTGTTTACCTCCACCTCTAAGTGGGGATGATGATATCATCCCACCTAACATTTTTTTTCATCTCAATGATTATCCTAGGAGCCTTGAACTATCAAAAATTTGGGGCTATCATAACTCTTCCTCTCACACATCCTGAACTCATCGCAAAGGACTCCCTTACCATTCACACCATCTAGTATTAGGATGACAATTCTATCCTCACTTACCTCAGTGCAAAAGATCATTCCATCCACAAATCTCTCCCTCCTAAAATGTCCACTTTGCTAAATGAATCCACAATGGATATCAATTTGGGTACCAATGAGAGCCCACGTATCATGAAAATTGGGTAATCCTTAGATTCTATAGAAAACCAATAATTTTTTACCTTTCTTCATGACTAAAGCATCACATTTTCTTGGTCATATGCTGACATGCCTAGGATTGACCTTGTCATAGCTACCCATAATATTATCACTCATAATAATGTTAAGCCCATTCGATAGAAGCTTTTATCAATGCACCCTTGTATAGTTCTCCTTATAAAGGAGGAACTTCAGTGGCTCCTCTATATTGATTTTATCCAACCTATCGATTATCCCCAATGGGTTTCCAATATCATCATAGTTACCAAAGCCACTAGGGGATTTCACATTTGTATGAACTTTCAATATCTTAACCTCACTTTCCCAAAGGATGACTTTCCTCTACCTATCATTGACCAATTCATTGATCTTACAGTTAGTCATGAAATGTTTTCACTCATAGATGGATTTTTGGGCTATAACCAAATCTTGATTGTCCTTGAAGATCAACATAAAATAGCCTTTATCACCCTTTGGGGAACGTTTTGCTATAAGGTTATGCCTTTTGGTCTGAATAACGTTACTACAACCTACCAATGCAAAATGACCTACATCTTTCATGACCTTATCCACAAAATTGTGGAAGCCTATGTGGATGACTTTCTCAGCAAATCAAAGCTTTGAAAAGATAACCTGGCTATTCTTAAAATCATCTTTGAGCACCTTATCCACTACCATGTTTGTCTAAACCCCAAATAGTGTATCTTTAGGGTATTATCAAGTAAACTCCTGGGTTTTATCATCTCTCTTCATGAAATCAAGTCGACCCAACCAAAGTTAAAGAAATCTTAGAAATTCCTCCCCTATTAACCTTAAAAAACTCCATAGCCTTCAGGGGAAAGTCCAATCCATTTAGCATTTCATTTCTCAACTATCTGACCATTTTCAACCTTTTCATCACCTTCTTAAGGACACCTATTTCAAGTGGGGGTAGGATTGTCAAAATTCCTTAGATTCACTTAAATACTATCTCCTCTCCCCACTAGTTATTATTCCTTCATGAGAGGATGAAACTTTCTACCTATATATTTCAGCCACTAACCACTCTCTAGGAGCAATGCTTGGACATCAGGATGACCAATGTAAAGAGCAAGCTGTATATTATATCAGCTGGACACTTATCAACTATGAAACTTGGTATAACCATAATGAGAAACTTTGTCTTGCACTAGTCTTTGTGGATACCAAGCTTCATCATTACCTCCTTAACCACCAAACTTTCATCATTACTAATACTGACCCACTCAAGTGTATGCACTCTAGGCCTTATCAAAACCAACAAATGGCTAAATGGCTTATGATTTTCATTGAATTTGATATTGAGTTTCTTTAACAAAAGTCAATAAAGGGATAGTTGATAGCTGATCAACTAGCTCATGCCCCTTTATCTAATACCCATCCTCCTCCTTTAGAATTCTCTAACGAGAATATCGCTACCCTCTCTCAGGCAAATTTTACCTACCAAGTTACCATGTTCTTTGATGGATCCAAATGCCAATGGGATGGAGGGGTAGGAATTATCTTGATTCCCTTTGATGGTGAGCTCTTACCTCTATCTTTTAATCTTGAATTTGAATGTACCAATAACATGGTTGAATACAAAGCCCTAGTAAGAGGTCTCCCAATTGCCTTAGCCTTGGGAGTTAAAAATAATCAATATCTTTAGCGATTCCCAACTTATGGTTAACCAAATAAATGGCATATACTAGTGCAAAAATGATGTTTTATATAAATACAAACACCTAGTTGATGTATTATTGATGTTATTTGAACACTATCTGATCCAAACTACCCCTCGATCCATGAACAAGTTTGCCAATATAATGGTTTCCCTTACTTCCTAGATCCCATCCACACCTTCAGATGTTAAATTATCCATTATTATCCACCACCTTATCAATCCATCCTTCATAAAATCTAGATCTCTTACCATCTTTAACATAATAGATATCTTGGCTAACCATTGGTACTAGCAAACTTTTGACTATCTTAACAGTGCCATCATTCTCCTTAATCTTTCTAGAAATGTTCATAGATAATTAATTCAAGGCACCTCCTATTACACCATACTCGAGGGCATCCTTTACAAGTGTGGCTTTGATGGCCTTCTCTTTCGTTGCCTACAAATTCATGAAGCCTCTCATGCTATCAAAGAAACACATGATGGATTTTGTGGAGGGCACTTTAGTGGTCTTGTCATCGCTAAGCATATCCTTCACCTCGACTATTATTAGCCTTCCCTCAACAAAGCCTATTTTGATTATGTAAAAAAGTGTGTCAAATTTCAACAACATGCTAACCTTCATCATGCAACAAGTAATAGTCTTCAATTATATAAGGACTTTTGGCCTTTTTCACAATGGGGCATAGACCTTATTGGGGAAATTAATCCCCATTCTACGCAACAACATCGATCCATCATCACCACCACTAGATATTTTACTAAGTGGGTAGAATTAACACCTCTTATCTTAACTAAAGCTGATAAAATCATTGATTTCATCAATCACCATATCATTTTTTGCTTTGGTGTTCCCCATTAAATTATCACCGATAATGGCAACTTTCAAAAACAAGCAAGTCCAAGCTCTTTGTGACTCTTTCAACATCAAACTTAGTTTTTCATCATAGTATCACCTATAATAAAATGGATAAGTTTAGGATTCTAATAAAACCCTTCATAATATGCTCACCAAAATGGTCAATGCCTCAGGATGGGATTGGCACTTGCGTATTCCCTTCACTTTATGGGCTTATCATACCAACATTCGAAGCCCTATGAGTGCTACAACATTCTCTCTAATCTTTGGAATAGAGGTTGTACTCCCTCTCAAGGTTCAAATTCCATCTCTCTACATATCTCTATGAGACCTAATCTCTAAAGATGACTATCATCAATAACAGCTAACTCAACTTGAACTATTTGACAAATGTCATTCAGTTGCTCTCACCCATCTTCATACCTACCAAGAGCATGTTAAACATGCCTATAACAAATGCCTCAAAGCACATGAATTTAATGTTGGTGATCTTATCCTAAAGTAAAATCAACATGTCACAAGTATGGAGAAAATCAAGTGAGGCAAATTTTCTTTTAATTGGCTTGGACCCTACATCATAACCCATAAGTATAGATCAAGAGCTTACTGGTTATCCTCTTTTAAAGGACACATAGAACTTGAGCCTCTTAGTGCTTCACATCTGTGTCCTTTCTATTATTGAATGAAGGAAATTTAGATCACTATTTTTCTAACTTAAGCTCATCCCTTGCATACCATATACATCTCCCTCTTCTAGGAACAACCAACTAAAACTAAATCATGTGATTATCTATCACAAAAACATGCCCTAATCTTAAAATTTGGGTATCATGGCTCTACCCAAAGCATGATTCTCATATTACTTCCTCTTCCTTTGAGGAGAGGTTCCTGTGGTTGTTGTCTCTATAATCCTTTTACCTACTAAAATTTTATGCAAGCCTAGTTTTTCCTTCATAAAATTAATCCTTTTACCATGTGTAAATAAGTATTTATCAAATAAAAAAATCAAAAATCAAGAACAAGAACAAGAAAAAGCAAAATAAAAATCATTGTATCATGGGTCAATCTATAATAATCATAGACTACTTTAAAATTGCAAATGTAAGGTGGACTGCTCCCTCAAAGGATAGCTATCAAAAACATTTTTGAATTATAATCATTAGACCACTCCCTCGAAGGATGGATAAAACACAAAAACATTTATCAAAATACTAGCAATTTTTAGAAGCTTCCCACATCGATCAACTTCCTTAAAAGCATAAACATACAAGAAAAACAACAAAAGACCTTCAAGCAAAATATATCTAAAATTTTTAAAGCTGCAATCAGCTCTCATGAAAAACTAAATCACATAGGGAAAGCCATAATTGGCCCTCCTCTGTAGACTCCCCACATCGATCAATCTACATTTTTTATATATTATGGCATAGACTTATTTACCCTGCTTCTTGGGATACCTATAAAAAAGGCATACTATTCTTGCTTATAAGTTTCAGTATCATCCATTCCCCCCTTATCTATTATATGTGCATAGGACTATGAGCTTACTTGATATGTAGTGATCATGATACCTACTTTCTACAACTAAAACACACTAATGTGAAGTGTATTATAGGCTCATTTTTGCCAAGCCCAATCTGACCTTTGAGTTTTATATAAATATTTTCCAATCAAAAATCAATTTGCCTCTTTTTTTTTTAGCATAATCAAGAAAAATCAACATCAAACATAACAAACTATGAGCATCCGTATTAGCTATCTTCATCAAAAGTACCAATAAAAAACATCATATCACATCAAATCAAAAATATCCCTCTAGTTTGTTATCATGTGAGACATCCTACATGTGCACTAATTAAATACAAATCATTTTTCATATCCATATTCATTAAATGAAATCAAAATCATAACCCATTAGGATTATTTCCAATCTACATCTATGCAAATATCATAAAATCCATCAATCTTATCATAATCATATCATTCACATCACATGAAATTAAAACATCCATATACCATGTCAACAAGAAAGCACTCATGCATGAATGAAACAATTAATATCTACCCCTACATGTCCATCATCATAACAACACATCATCATCACATATCATTAAAATAAACTACCGCTATCTCAACACATGACTAGCTAGATCAATCTACCTTAAATATGACAGTCAAATAAGCATCATCACAATATGAATAGAACCCATGATATATATATGAAGCAAAATCCAGCTGGTCAATACATAAATAAGTAAGTATCTCTCTCTCAAAAAAATATACACCTTATTACATTAACATGTAGGCTGGAATCAAAATCATACTTAAATATCATATCTCATAAATATTAAGCCCCTAGGGCACTCAGACCACTACCACTAGCACCATCAGGACCTGTACCTACTGGTGGCCCCCTTGGGACCCCTGTATAACCATGGATGCCCACTAACTAGGAGTAGTTGCTTCTACTCCACCACCCAGTCTAGTCCTATACTCTACAAATCTCATAGCATGGGGTAAGTTCTCTAGAACCGTTACCTCATAGTAGCATAAATCCTAGATCATGGCCAAGTACTATGCTTGTGGTACTGCATCAATAACCCTCCTATAGTAAAACCCACTCCTCTTACACCAATCTAACCCTGAAGAGCACCAATCTGACCCTAAAATGTCACTACTTGTGCCTATAAAGTAATCACATGTACTTATGCTTGATCCCTCTTTCCTATCACAGTGCCCACCTACCCCTATAAATCAGTAATCTATCCCTGCAAGGTGGTCACCTAGCCCTATAATGCCACCACCTATCCTTGTAGTAAGGAAACCTATGCTTAGACCACTACTAAAATATCCATCCCTTGAGGGCCACCCTATGCTTGTGTTATATCCACATCTATGGCCTACTACCCTGCATCTCCTCAACCAAAATCTACTATAGCATACTGACCTTGATGCCAAGTAATGTACCCATTAGCAATCCCTACATCATCAATGTGATCCCCCACTGGTAATTTCTCAAAATATTGAACTATGTCTATAAGTTGTAACTCAGGTAGTAAGAAATCTCCCTCCTCCCTCTGGTACTGCACCATGTCATCAAGAATCCCCTACATAATCTTAAATTATCTCCATACATAGTCAAAAGTGATCATCTCTATCTCCATCTCCCACTGACCATATATCTAGTTCCAACTCTGTAACCCTATCATATGATACCTCAGTCATGCCCATTGTGGCCATCCAACATATGATCACCATATCACATCCCAAAACAGCAAACCCTTGAGAGCATCTCAAAACCAATCCATATCCCTCACCCCACCTCATCCTCACATGTAGGCAAAAGACCTCCTCCATCACATAAAAATAGACACATAATATGTCAGTGCATAAGTATCATCAGGTACACCTAGGGGTCTCAAGACCTCAATGTGCTCATACACCCAATAATGTATCACTAGGCTGATGTTGATCCTATAGTGTTGATGTGCCCTAAAAGCCCACAGCTCCTTGTATACCTATACTAGCAAAACCCATGCCTAACTAAACATAGTCCTCCCTAAGATCATCTTGACTATCATGTCAAGAAACACATAGGGAAACTACCCAACAACTAAATATGGTAGCACAAATCTCATCAAAACCATCATCATCATTGACACACACCTATCATCAAGAGTGAGCTGATACATAGGACCATACCTGAAACCTCTAGCATGGAACTCTACTTGTCTTTTATCATCACCATAGATCTACTCCATATAGTAATCTCACTCCATACTCTCTATATGATATATTGAATCCTTGTAGATGGGTAACCAAGTGATCTTCATAACATCCTCTAGTAGTATCATGACCTTGCATGTCGACAACCAAAATGTGTTAGTCATTGGGTCCCATCTCTTGATCAATGCCACCAACATCTTACCATCCTAGACCACATGCTAATAGTGTTATATTGAGCCTAAGCCTATGGCCTCCATGTGTTTCCACTCCTTATCACTCATCATATCTCATACCTATGAAAAGAGTATAATAATGCAATCCCTTAGGTGAGTCTGCTCTCAAGCATGCATTCCATTACAAAAGTTAAAACATACTCCTAAACCATTATCTATTAAAATCAACATTCCCCTACTAGTTCTAAAATCCAAGGGAATTCACCTAAGCTACAAATCTAACTAAATATTGATATAATATTTAGGAATCTAACTAAATATTCTAAAACATTCTCAAGATGTACCACAACATTATTCTCTAAAAAAAATCTATCACAAACAATCATAAATTACCTTCCTACATCATACCTACCATTTTCCTACCCCCTAATTCCCAAATTCTAAACATTTTACCTAATTTCCAAACTAGGGCATTCCTAGGTCAAACCCTAATATTTTAAACCTAAAATTTTACCAAATCTTCTTATTAATTACCATTTACCAATACATAAATCTTTTTATCTACCAAAAAAAAATGTCATACACCCCCTACCTCATTCCATGACCTATGTCATAGATGGAGCCCGCATCCCTCCACTTGGCCACACCCTCTTCCCCCATCCATCCCACTTAGCAGTGGTCCCATACACAAAATTATCCAATCATAAGTGAATCCCCTCTCTCAAAGTCAATAGACATCAAATCTCATAATTCAAATGAAAAACACTCAATTTAAGGAGTAAAAAGTTGAAAATGATAAACAAATTCTTCAATTTTTACTTTTATCACTTTTAGGGTTTCACCCTAATCATCAATGGTCAGGGTGACCATCGATGGTTAACCCTAGCCATCAATGGTCTAGATCACCAGTTTACAACTTCCCTCTCATAGTTGTTTTACCACACCTTACCCTACCTTACCCTTTTATCTACCTATCTCACCTTTAGCAAACCCTAGCATAGGACATTCTTTAACATCTTGTTCCTTCACCTACCTATTTTCAACACCTATATAAACCATTTTTCTTAATAAGAAACCTACCTTTCTTATCAAGAACTACATTTAGCCTAAAGATGAGGTAGGATATTACATCCCCTCACCTATGTAGGTAGCATCTACTTGCCTAGTACATATAGAGTCAGCTCAACCATCCCCACCCACACCCACCCATTTGATTGCATCCACATCGATGTTGATCATTTTTTCCTCAATTTTTTTTCATAATTTATGCTACTCATGCTTGGTTATTTTGACCACATTGGACAACTTTGTCATGTTGTTGATACACATTTTTTCACCACCTCATGCATAGACTTACGTATTTATGTCTTTTCAAGAACACTTCTTACCTCAGATACTGACAACAATCGACCTATTAGTATTTTCCATGCCTACCTTAGATACCCATAGAATCATTGGACCCACTTTGGAGACTAATAGGTGTATCCCACTACCATGCCTACAACATTCATGCATTACATTGGTCACTTATCTTCTTATCATAACCTTTATTTTTACCAAACATTGGCAACTTTAGTCTTTGTGAAAATTTTGAGTATCACACTTAGTAGCATTTTGTATACTGACTCCATGTTACAAATGCCTAACCTCATCATTCTACCTACCCATCTATCAAACCTTGACCTGATTTCATTTTACCTCATCACCTCCTAGTTTGAGGGGGACTAACTCTTAAACTTGAGGCAACCTTGACCTTACCCAACTTCTATTTTTGTTCTATAGCCTATTGATTCAAACCACATAACAAAAGGGGATAAATGTAGACATTAGAATCTTGCACATCACATTCTGACTGTCAAACCCCTAAGCAACTCCTTAGACCCTTTAAACAAACCAAAACCCATCTTTTAACTAATCAACTAATCAAGCCTATAACACCCTTTTTACCCACTTTTGGCTGTTATCCTCGACTATTGACAGTCAGGCTAACCATCGATGGTCAGTCTAACCATTGATAGTTAGGCCCCACTGCCTAAAATTTTCCATGCAAACACTATCAAAAAATTTATTACACTTTCTAAATATAAGTTGTGCAAATTATCTCATGAGACCTTTCATGAGCAATTTATAATTAGAAGCACCTCTTAAACTTTTACTTTAGCTTCTGGCCTTTGCCTATAAGAAGAGGAGAGTAGCAAGAGATTAATGCATCTACAACTATTATCAAGAGCTCAAGTACTCATAGTTTTTCTTATTTCAAGTTATCTAGTGTTATCAAGCACCATTATCCATCTATTTGAGAGAGCCAATATACCATTGCCTCTTAGATCAAGTTTTTGAGCACTGTCATTCTGCTAAAATCAAACTAGATTCTACCTATGAATCAACATCATCTACAAATTAACTAATTCACTTCTGGTAAGTCAAATACTTGATTACTACCATTTATCTATTTTTATCCCTTTTTATAATTAACAAACCCTACACCAAACTCATGAGATTCATTTACTAAATCCCATCACTAGTTGTTTGTATGTCCAAATTTGGATAGTCAACCATCGATGGTTGTTTAACCATCAATGGTCAGGCCCAACCACCGACAGTCACCCCAACCATCGATGATCACCTATGGTAGGTTAAAAACTAGCAATCTAAAATTACCTTTCTTTTCCAACTAGATCCTTCTTCCTAAGTTTCTACTTGTTCTCTGAACTCCACCAGATTCCCTGAATCACACCTCCACCCACTAGTACTGATTAGTTTCTCACTAATTAGATCATTTCTAGTCTATCTACTTTATCAATCATATCCTTGTTATTTAATTTAAAATATCTTTTTATTATTTATGAAATTAACTTCTATTCAATTTTATAAGCTTAATTGTTTTTAAAATGGTGGATTGATAGCCCCTAAGGAAACCCATGCTTCTGAGATCTAGCTAGCACTAGGCAATCCACCTAACTACTTGTCTAATGAATAAATTTGCTTTAGTGATGTCTTATCTACAGGTTTTCCTCCCCATCCAAAGAGGAATTCTTCACAATATTTTGAATCAACATGTGCACCTTTTATCAGGTATTTCTACCATAACCTATATTTCTAGTTTTACTACCTTCTTCTAAATAATAGCAAAATTTGAGTGAAACACCCAAACTCACATATGACTATTTGTGTGGGTTGATATTTACACCAATTATCCCAAGAGAGTACCAATATGACTCTATATCTCTCATTAGACATCTTACATCACTCTTATCATCTTGCACCACACTCTCAAGATATAAACCACATTTGTAGCCACAAATAGATCACTTGGCACATATATTTCACATGGTTACCTCTATGGTTATAAATCTAGTCATTCATATTTAGGTAGATAAAACATAACATCAACCACATATTATGTTACAAATGTTACTTTATCATGGATTAATCACCTTATCTATAGTGTGACATAGATATACTAGCAGAGTATCACAGTAGGATGGTCACCCATTTTGTCTTTTTCACAAGATCACATGTCATGATACAAAATCATGTATAGATTTACAAAATATATTAGATAAACTAAAGGTTTATGGTATTATTTATATTACAACACCATCAACACCAACCTCTTCACTTCCACTAAAGCAATCTACTTCCATAACTAAACATCCTAAAGAAGAATTAGTATCTCCACCACCAGAGCAACCTTCATTTTGACTTAGGTAGGATGACACCATGTACATAGCTTCTATAGCATATGATGATACTTATGATGATGATCTTAAAGCATTTGATGATGGCCTTGATCCCTTCCTCCCTATCCATCTCTAACTAGCTCCATCCTTAGACCCTTTACCCCCTCCAGCCTATCCTTTTATCTATATGCTTCTATATAATCTCATTATGATTACTTGTACATAATTTTCTTAATATCATCTATACATAGTCCCTTTTCAAATAACTGTACATAGTTTTTTATGCCTAATTTTACATAGCTCAAATATACCAAAAATACCAAAAACATTCAAATAATTCAAAATATGAAAACATATAAATATCATTCAAAAATACCAGAAATATTTTGATTGCATGCATCATCCATGTTTTACATTTATATTATTATGCTAGACTTACATTTATTATTTTATGCTTATTGTTTGTTGATTTATCTACATTCCCATGCTTCAATTGATCTTATTTTGAGTGTGTATAGTGACATCCAACTCTTTGATTGCTTCACTCTACCCATTAAGGGGGAATCCTACTTCTACATTCGAGGCACACATCAATATACATACCCACGGGGGGCATCTTCTACATGACTACACAATCCAAGTTATGTCATTCCTACACCACACATTCTAGTTATCATGTTGATGTAAATTACTTACTTACATAGATTACTCATTTGACACTCACTAGTATATAACACTTGTGTATTTTTTAGAATATACCTAGTCTTGTACTAAAATGTCTTACATACTTTACCTCTTGCTTTGATTAGTTAGATGTGATTGTACTTATGGTTCCTTCAATGCTTTATTTTATTGATTAATGTAACTATATTGTTTGCATTTTCTCGATCCCTATTTGTCTCCTATATGTGCCTTAGGACATTTGCCAGTGTCCTTTACTTTTATTCATGTGTGTACATTGGGACATTTGCCAATGTGCTTTGATTTTATTCATGTGTGTACCTTAGGACATTTTCCAATGTCCTTTGCCTACACTCCTCTATATGATTGTGGGCTTCCACACCAATTTTGTTTGTTTTAATTATATGTTTATGTGGAATTTGAACATGCCTTATATGCTTGCTTTACAGTTTGAGTGACATGTGCCCATATCCATTATTTTCTTGACCCCTTGGCCATCCTTTTATGCTTCTTTTTTCTTGCCTTGTGTGCTTATTTCTTGTTTTATTCTCATTTTTTATAATGCCATGATTCACATCATGCATTTACCTTGCTTTCTTAGAGGCCATGATGGATATCATGCTCCATCCCTCTAACTAACAACTAACAACTAACTATCATTTTAGTTAGAATTCATTACATTGTTATATCTATCTAGGTATACCCCTATTGATCTAATAATCTCTCAATATAAATCATGTTATATATTGAGATATCTTGTCAATTATCATTGCTATATCATGTATCTTTATAGCATAACACACTTGCAGGGCTCTTTATTTTGAGGGTAGTCATTACAATGTCTTCATTCCTACCCTCATAAGAGGGGGAAACAAATCAAGGTTTTATCACAAAGATTAAAGCTCTTAATGGTCGAAAAGACAACATTCAACACACCCAAAATAATAATCAGACATCAAAATAGTCAGAACAAACTAGATAGATAGTCAAGAATTTAAAATAGTTATCATATTTTTCCCTAAACAATAGTGACCATCTTGGACAATAGAACTAGTGCCACTAGTGTCTACTTTCAAAGCTCTTGTCCAAACAACAAAAAAACTAGATTTTCTAAAAATAGATAGAAAAGTAAGTTCAGTTATAGTTTTGTCAACTATAGTTCAGACCAGAAATAATAGTTTTAGTATAAATTTTTAGAGAATCTAGATATAGGGGGCATCATGCATAAAATGATGGATCTCACTTCCAATTTTAGATTAGGTAGTTGGCACAACTTCTAGATAAGAATCTATGTTTTAGACACTAGTGATTGGGGGAAATGTGTGTGGTCATTTATTTTCTTTTCTTTTTTGAGTTTAGCATTACCCAAGCATTTTCAACAATTGCATACCTTATTCCATCTACAGATGGTTGGCATCATTTTTGAATGGATTTCATACAAGCCTAATTTCCCAAGTTCTTGAGTGGATTTCATACAAGCCTAGTGCACCAGTTTAGAGTGGCTTTCATATAAGCCTAGTGCACTAGTTTCAGAGTGGCCAAGATTGGTCTAATTTCCAACATACATGCATCTATCCACACTAATATTTTTAGATCACAATACATTCATGATATTTAGGATCCATCTCATACGACATATATTTTATATCTGTATCAATATCTAGCTTCACTTAGTGGGCAATGATGGAGCTAAAGGACTAGATAGCTTTTATATTCTTGAGCCACCTATTCATAGGGATTGGACACATAGTCCAAACATTGATCAACACATGGAAAACCACCTATCTATACTTAGTGGGTGACGATGGAGCTAAAAGGCCAACCTTTGCATTATTAATCAACTTTTGGGGAATTGATCACTCAACTATGTTCAAAATATTACTCTTGGTACAACACACATCTAGCATCACTCAGCATCATAATAAGTTTTGTATTGCTTTGCATACTTGGTGAGGTGTATTCATTATTTTCTCTTCCTCTCTCTCTTACCCATATTTTATACATTTTTATTTTAGATATAACATATCTATGAAGAACTGATCTACTCTTTATTTTCTTTAGAATATTTACACTTCATAATGTTTTCTCTCTATGCACACCCAACATCACATAGCTTCATGGGATTCAACCTTATAAATAAGTTTAAGTATGATTTCTATTTTTTCTTTATCCTAGTATTTTGATTTGCTACATCACTATAATAAATAGGAGGCAAATTTAGTCATATAAAATGTAAAAACTATTAACTTGATCATGTATAATGATACCTAACCCATAGGTTTTTCTTTCTTGCTTTCATGACCCTCTTAGTCTTATTTTCATTGATTCCTAGTCATCCCTACCTTTTCAAACTTAGTACCATCTCACCTAGATTTCTCTTTCCAAGATAAATCAATCCCCTAAGGTCTTATCTACTAAGGATAGTAGCACCACACTTGGACTATAGCACTGGTACCGCTATTTTTCACTTTGAGTGCTATTGTCTAACCTAATTTATGACCCCAATGACGAATTTATTTTGATTACCCATCCTTATCCTTATTATCCTAATGTGAGTACATTCAACCCATGACCAATAGATCCCTATAAAATCCCATTCAAAGATTATTTGGAAAGGGGTTGGCAATTATCACTAAGTAAGCAAGAATACAAGCAATACTACTCAATTAGTCTTCCCTATTCTCTGTATATAGCCATATGACACCCTTAAAATATCATTCAAGTCCTTACACCAATCCCTAACCACCTTAACCACATCTAGTTTAGCATTCTGCATCCTCATATACACAATTGCATAAAGCACATCAACTAAAGAGAACTACATATGGCTTGATCCATCTTCAAAGTATTGGTATGTAGGCAACATGCCCACACATAGGGTGTGAAACACGTCTAGTGCATATTACACACATTAACCCCCCTCTTGCTCAAAATTTGTTAAAACACAATGGGAAATAGGGTTTGAAGAAAGAATCTACTCTACATTGAGCTATATAGACTTCTAGATGATAAAACTTCACAGACAGTATTATTTCTATCAAATTTTCACTTTCACATTCAAAAGGAATAAGAAACTAAGAGAAATGGTCTAGGGTTAGATGTTACCCAGATGAGGTCTGTGCACCATTATCCATACGTTGAAGGAACTCCTCTTTGGTTGTGGAGGATGACACCTGCAGAAGAAAGAGACTCAAACACAGAGATTGTTAGATAGATGGATGGTGGGCTGCCAAGCAAAAGCTTGATCCCAGAAGTGCAAAGACTTCCATGAGGGATGACAGTCCACTAGTTGATAAAAAGTCTGATAAAGGAAAGATATGGTGAAAGACTAAACAAAAGAAATAAAGATAAAGCTTACCTATATTCTGTTGTCAGTCTTCCACAGTCGCCGACGTCGGTTAGTCTGCCAGCATCGGTTGGTCAAGGTCACCGATGTCGATTAGTCTGTCAACATTAGTAAGGGCAATGGGCCTGGTGGCTGGCATCAATCAGGGCAATGGCCTTGAACAGGGTCTGGATGGGTCTATGGTCGATAGAGTGGTTTGAAAGTCTGTTTGGATGTTCTGAGACTCTGTGCAGGGTTGCGGGACAATGGACAGAGTGTATGGTCTAAAAAAGGGGGCAGGTAGAAAACAGGGTGACAAGGAGATGAGGATGAGAGAAGGCCTTCCAGCCTCTTCGAGAAGAATAGGTTGGGTTGTAGTCTGGTTGATAGTAAGAAAATTTGAATAGGAGCTAACTGCTAATACATTTCTAGATTACTGAAATGAAATAAAGGAAGCATACTTAGCTCATGCCTACTGAAGAGGAAGTGTTGTTGATGCCACTGATGTAGAAGACCTGTTACTGATGCTGCTAGTGTAGAAGCCCTGTTGTTGATGCTACTGGTGTGCATCTGGGAGAGAGAGAGAGAGATTAAAATAGAGAATTGGCATTTGGGTCTAAGAGATCAGAAAAGAGTTGGGAGATTGGAAGATGATTGAAAGATTGGAAAAAGATTCAAGGATCATTCAAGATTGATGGATTGAAAGATTGGCCGATCTACATTCTGGATGCAAAAATGCAGTTTTGAAGGCAACCAACGCCGGTAATACCGCCGATGTCGGCCGACTACCAACCGACGTCGACAGCCAAAGAATAGGAAAAAGGGTTAAAAATAGCCTTTTGTCTATTATTCCTTCTACCGAGGTCAGCTGGTCATGGGAAAAATGGTCAAAGGTGGATTTAAATGAGTGCAAGAGGATGAGTGGAAGGGTTGAAATGGGGGTCTAGGCATTTAAGACTTGGCATGGGGTGATGAAGGCATCCAAGGAGAGGTATCCGAGGAGAGGTGAGGTGTCAAGGAGAGAGAGAGAGAGAGAGAGAGAGAGAGAGAGAGAGAGAGAGAGAGAGAGAGAGGAGAGAGAGAGAGAGAGAGAGAGAGAGAGAGAGAGAGAGAGAGAGAGAGAGAGAGAGAGAGAGGGAATTATTAATTCAAAATAGATAATTATTTTAAATTAATAAGACATAGGTGGATTAGGGATGGTTAGAAGTTAGAAAGGGACCAAGGGGGGAGGATGACCAAGGAGTAGACACAATTTTGGTGTCTACATTTGCCCCTTTTTGTCTTGTTGGTTCTTCTTGATGAACTTCAAGACAAAAATAGGAGTAAGTTGCCCCAGGTATGGGATAAGGTCATTTTTGTCCTGTTGGTTGTTCGGATGAACTGCAAGACAAAAATAGGCAAGAAGGTTGCCCCGATTATGGGATGAGGTATTCCCCCCTCAAATCAAGAGTTAAGGGAAGGGAACCTAAGATCGGGTGTCAATTTGATAGAGAGATTGATGGATATGGTGAAGATGGAGTGTGAATGCTGCAATAGTTGAGATTGTGTGTATACCACTTCATGAGATGGTCAGGTCAAATTGTCGCAGGTCAAGGTTGAGGAGTGCCAAAATCAAAATAACTGGGCCCCAGCATTTAGTCGTAGCTGATTGGATTATTCGATCCAAGCTGTAGCTCTAATGGTCATCGTGTTCCAGGTATCTCAGGCTCAGGAAGTGCTCCTGGAAACATGAAAATGTCACAAGTAGTGTGGATCAACTTGTTCATGATCCTATACTTGTGAGGGTCAAAACATGGGTTGCAGACAATTTTGCTAACCATTCGTGAGGTAGCATACATGCAAAAATAACCAAGGCAATGTTGTCTTGGAAGTGGTCATGGTCTGGGGAGATAGGCGCGATCTCCAAGGTCATTGGTCGAGTCGAGGTGAGATAGATAGTTGGTCGAATGAATGGATGGATGAAGGAATATCGCTGAGCTAACCTCAAAAGACGTCATGTCATCTGAGTGCTACCTACATAGCCCTTGTGTGAAGGGCCTCAGGCCAATGTAGTTATCCCAAAAATGGAGGAAGAGGGTTGGTTATGGATGAGGTTGGTTGAGGTCAAGTCATGGTCAAAGGGTAGAATGGTTTGTCCATCAGGTAGATGAATAAATGGATGTGGCCGTGCTAACCTCAGAGGACATCGTGTCAACTGAGTGCTGCCTACATAGCCCCTATGTGTAAGGGCCTCAGGCCAATGTAGTTCAGGGAGAGGAGTCAAAGTGGTCGATAGGTAGGTTGATGATTGGTTTGGTCATGATAGATGATGAGTGGAATAATGGTTTGTCCATCAGATAGATGAACAAATGGATGTGGTTAAGCTAACCCCAAAAGACGTCTTATCATCTGAGTGCTACCTACATAGCCCTTGTTAGAAGGGCCTCAGACCAATGTAGTTCAGGGAGAGGTTTAGCACTTCCCATATGTATGAGGGTACGTGCTTGAAATGATGAGGGTAAGATGATGTTACAGCCTTTTCCATATGAGGTGATGGTGTATTCTGTAACATTGGTTGAGTGGTCTTTCATCCTTAGCAATTTTCCATATTGGTGATGGATGTATGCTAAAAATGAATTGAGTCTATTTATGCTTCAACAAGTAATGGTTTATGCTTGGCATAAATTGAGTCTGGTTGATAGTCTCCATGTGTATTGTTTTCCATAGAAACTATGTGAAATGGACTATGTTGGTGGTCTAAAAATGTTTAGTTGGTTTGGTTTGGTTGGCAAATGATTTGGTTAAATGTGACAAAAGGTATGGAGGAAGTGAAAGGCATTTTGCCCTTTCATTGATAAGGACCATAATGATAACATAGGTAGGGGGTTTTAAAAACAAAAGCCCCATTCATGCATTACGTCGTTGACCATTGGTTGTGTTAGAGAGGTAATCAAATCACTTTGACATTAAAAATGAGCTCGAAATCCCTTGAGCAGGTGATATGATATATGAGGATAGGGTAACCTTTTTGAGTAGGGATAACTTTTCCCCTTTTTATAGGAGACCCTAAGATGACTACAAGTCAAGTCCATGACCTTTTTTTTTTGGGTGCAGACTGATCGATGCGAGAAGTCTACATAGGGATGTTGTTTTGCTTGGTGGTCATTTGTGAAGCTGATCGATGCGAGAAGCTTCTAAAAAAGTGTTGTTTGTAGCAAGATGTTAGGCATAGCCATCCTTTGAGGGAGTGGTCTATATTTTTTCTTTATATATAAGGGCTTTGAATAGCTATCCTTTGAGGGAGCAGTCTATTAGCTATAGCAATGATTGTACAGCTATCCTTCAAGGGAGCAGTCTACCTTTAGAGTTTGTGACATTTTGATATTTTGACATCCAAATTTATTTTTGATAGAATTTTGAGTCATGGACAAGACTATAGAAGTTTTAAGGGCTCCCTTTTATTAGGACAAATAATTCATGCTTGATAAAAGGGTGACATAAGACTTGTTTTAGGGAAATAGGGTTGAAAGGAATGAGGATTAAGAGGATCGGGATTGATCAAGGGACGAGCTCAAGTTAAATTTCAAGTGAATGAGTACTTGACTAACAATATAATGGTCATAGATGCAAAGCATTAAGGGGCTCAGGTTTTGGTCGGCCTTCAAGAGAAGACAGACGATAAGTCCCTGACCCATACTTGTGTGTTATGATGTAAGGTCCAAGCCAATTAGGAGCAAACTTGCCCTGTTTGCTTCTTTCCAAATTGGTCACATGTTGGTTGATGATTAAGAATTTGGTTGATATTTGGTCAATGTTTGTTCAAGGCTTGGTTGAGGTCGGTTGATAGTTGGTCAATGAAGTTGGTTGATATGTTGTTGGCATGTTTGGCTGGTATGATGTTTGGGCGATGTTTGGTCATTGTTTGGTCGAGGCTTGGTCAAGGTCGATGATTAAAAGATTGGTTGATGTTTGGTCGAGGTTGATAGTCAGGATAGAGTTAAATTCCCCCAGTTACTAGGGAGAATGTTTGACAGATTTAGTTTGAGAGGGCAAGATCCTGATCTGCCAGGTTGGAGGCAGGAATCTCAAAATCATGGATGGTGACAGAGGAAATGGTTGGTAATGATTTGATTAAAGTGGCTAATGGTTGGGGGTCATCAAGCTGGACCTCCATTGATTGTAAGGCTTGGATCAAAGTTTGATGATGTTGTGGAGAGTTTTGTATGAGATCATACAAAGGCATCTTCACAGGGGTCATGTGGTGAGGTTGTTTCACCACGAAGTCAGGGATTGTCTTCAAAGATGCTGGTTGAGATGTGCCCAAGATAGGAATCTTGGGTCTTGGTTGTAGTGAAGGCTTGGTAAATGGAGATGTCCAAGGGATAGAAACATGTCTTTTCCCTTTATCCTTTTGGGTCGGTGGGCTGGTGGTTAGATTGACTATGTTGATTTTGAATAATGGGGTTAAAGGCAGTGGAGGGACCATAGTCTGGTGTTGAGATCCAAATTTAGGTGATGATATTTGTGAGGCATGTGATGGTGTCAAAGATTTGGCAAAGGGGTAGTCAAGAGGATCCTTGATGAGAAGGGTATCCTTTTTTTGGTGTTGACGAATGACAGCTTTAAGAGTGCAACAACGCTCAGTGTCATGTCCTAGTGTGTGATGATAGTGACAAAATTTAGTGTTGTCAAACCAAGATGGTCTTGATATGAGAGTTGATGAGTGTGAAGGTGAGGAGGTATGGGAAGCATGGGATGATGTTGAAGGTTTGTTGATAATATGGTCAAGAAGAAAGGTGTCTTTCTCCAAGCATTGGTGAATGACAACCTTGAGGGCACAACAATGCTCAAAGTCATGTCCTGGCGTGCGATGATACGCATAAACTGTAGTGTCGTCGAACCAAGGGGGTTTTGGTCTAAGAGATTGGTATGGTTTAATAGGTGAAAGAGTGATGTGAGAAGACTGCAACAATTGTCATAACAGCAAGGCATAAGAACCTGCCAATGGGTCTGTGTGTTTTGTTGCAATAGGGGTTGATGACTTTTGTTTTGGAGGCATAGGAGGCATTGGTCATTTTGGAGGAAATATATGTTTGATGGGTTGAGAGAGTAATGGAGGCAATTTTCCTCTGTGAGGTGTTGGAGTAGGAAGTACTCCTATTAAGGTGGATGGATGTGGGCCCAAAATAGAGGGCAATGATGAAGGTGGGGGATGAGTTCTTCGACGAGGTTTAGTAGCCTTTTTTGGTTTGGTTTGAGGACTACTATTGTGTGAGGCAAGATTAGATATGGGGTGAACACCAAGAGATTTAATCTCTTTTGGCATGGTGGATGCCTGCATGGGTTTGGGTTCAGATGTGGACGGAGGTGAGTGAGATGTAGCGATCTCAGGCAAAAGGCAAGAGAAAACCGTCATTGGGTCTTCCTCGGTCAAAGTGGGTGAAGAGATAGGGTCTTCTCTTGGTGGAGAAGAAATTGGAGAATGTGACTCCTCAAGAGGATAGAGGGTAGGGATGATGGTGCCTTCTACTTGTGGTTGAGGAGTAGGCAAGGTAGGGTCCTCCATTGGTAGGAGGAAGGATGAAGGTGGGGCTAATGGCATTGGTATGGTTGAAGCATCCTCCAATATAAGAGAGGTCAATGGAGAACTAATAGGAGAAGAAGGATCTTCTACCTGTGATGGACGAATAGGAGAAGAAATCTCTTCTACCTGTGGAGGAGGTTGGTCAGGGACAAGAGGCGAGACCGTGTTGACCATGCGTATATCATGCTTTTGGGAGCTATCAGCCATGGTCTGGACATTGTTTTGGCTAGGAGGATGGTTAGGAAAGGTTGTTTGAAGATATCAATGTTTTGATTAGGTGGCACATTCGGGTTATCCAAGACAAGGTCACCCTTATCTATCATGTCTTGGACAATGTTCTTGAAGGTTCGACAGTTGTTTATGTCATGGCCTTGGACACGGTGATAGTGACAGAAGTCATTCTCCCTATACCATGTAGAGAGGGATTTTGAGGAGTTGAATTGAGGTGGTCAGATTGGAGGGAGATTGAGGACCCCCTGCTTGACGAGTTTTTCCAACACGGAAGCGTATGACTCTCTAATTGGAGTGTATTGACGCTGTATGTAGTGTTGTTGGAATTGTTTTGTGATGCTTTGTGATGTTGAAGGTTGAGGTTGGTTGGTTGTTGTAGAGGATGGTGATCTAATGACCATAGTGTTTGCCACTCCTTTAGACTTGGAGTGGGAAGAAGAAGGTTTGGAAGAAGAAGGGTCATCGGCTCTTGCATTGGTATTACGCAATTTGACCTTATCCTCTTCAATCGCATAGAGTTTAAGCTTTTAGGCCATGGTGAAAGCTTCGTCAAAAGTGCGAAATGTTTAAACCTACAAGGTGGATGAGATGTACTTGGCACATGCTTGAGAAAAGAGTTCGATGAGCTCAGGTTGAGGTAAAGGGAAGGAGAGTTGGTTGATTAAGCCTCTCCAACGGGCGATGAAATTAGCTATGGATTCATCATCAAACTGCCTGAGAGAGTATAGGTCTGTGATGGAGACCTTTTTGGTGATATTGATCAAAAAATGGTTGAGGAATAATTGGGTGAGTTGATTGAATGAAAAGAGAGAGTGACTGGTGAGAGAGCTGTACCAATCAAGGGCTGGGCCAAAAAGTGACATGGGGAATGTGCATAGCAGTAACGCATCATCATGGGCTATGAGATAACAAGCATGTCTAAATGCTCATAGATGCTGTTGAGGGTCTTCCTTACTTTGGAAGTGAGTAAACTTAGGAAGCTCCCACTGATTAGGATATGGCCAGATTGGGATGGAGGGATGGATGGGTTCGTTGCAAATTTGGTCATATGAAATGACATTGCTTGAACCAAAAATAAAAGCCTCAAGACTAGACATCTTGTCCATCAGCATCTTGATGAGATCGGCTGACAGATTGGTAGATGGGATGCCCCCTAGGTTTTAAGGTGCTTGGAAGGTGCTAGAAGAGGCGTATGATGTAGTTGGTTGCGCTTGTATAGGCGCAACATATTGATAACTAGTCATTGGGATAGATGTGGAAGCCAGGGGTGGTTGTGCCATGGATTTAGAGGGCACAAATTGAATAGGGGCTGCCAAAGGTGGTTGAGGGGTGGCAACACTAGTTGAAGGGTAGGTAGTTACTCTTGTGTTGATAGGGGCAAGAGTAGGCGGGATGGAGACAACTAGATTTTGGAAAGGGGTAGAATTTTGTTGAATAGTCTGTGGTTGATGCGGGGCCAAAACCCTGATGGAAGTGGGCCCAGAGATAGAAGGAGAAGCCACACTTTGAAGATTAGTTGTGGTCAGGTTGATGGTCAAAGCAAAGGCCGAAGTGGTCATGGGTTGGGTAGCGGATGCTGTTGATATCGTTGCCGCTTCAGTTAAGGAGGTTGGCATCCCATAGACTAGGTTGCCTAAAGAGTCTCGCGTTTGGCTTCTCACGAGATAATGCTAAAAGGCCTTGATGTTGAGGTCAAGGAACCTTTCAAAGTCTTGATCCCCTTCAGGAACAATAGATGGTTGAGTTGGGGTTGGTCGAGGAGGAGTTCATTCAGTCTCTGAATGATACTCCATTAAAGGACTAGTCATGGAAGGCAAAGGTGGAAGTGGTTGTTGCCTCGCATGGTCGACAAGAGTCTTGGTTTGACTACGTGTCAAAACCATTCCAGGAAAGAGGGGTTAAGTTCTAGAAATTATGTTTTTTCAGTTTTAAAAACTCAAAATGGATGCTGGACAGCAAGAAAGTCGGGTTTTTAAGCTTGCTATTTTTGAGAAGAAAAGTTTTGGACAGTGACCGACGTCGGTTGAAAAACTGATGTTGGTGAAATATATTGCTGATGTCAATCAGATAACTGATTCCAGTGAATAAAGCTTGCCAACATTAGTGGAAAAATTGATGTCAATTATTGTATTTTCCAGAAACTCAGAAAAAATGAAAGTTTTTGGAAAAAAAAGAAGAAAACATCCTCACTAGCTCAAAAAACCAGATAGAGACAAAAAAGAAGATGAAGACAAACATACCCTAAATGTTAAATCCTAAGAATAAACTTTTAGAATCATGTTGGCTTATGCCTTAGAGTGTGTTTTTGGAAAGTTGGCTTGTAGAATGGGTCCTAGAAGAGGTAGTCTAAAGTTGGTTTTAGGTTAGTTTCGGTGCTCAAGATCTGTGTTAGGTTCTATACGTGGCCTGGTGCTAAGGAGCAAGCTCCCCTCACTTCACGAGCCCAGTGATAAGCTGGTCTTGCTTAGCCAGTATATACTTCCCCTAGAGATTATCCTCTGCCAGAGAATAGAGTGGGCTTTCCCCTTGGTAGTGAAGTCCAAGTGGGATTGCCGAGATGGGTAAGGTATCCGCTAGGTGATGAAATCTTAGTCGGACCTTGTCTCAGGTAAGTTAAGATGTTTGATTTGTGATAGTGGTCTGGTCATGTAACATAAGTGTGCTACAATTAATTCATGATGCATTTTTAAGTACTAGATGTGTGGACTAAATATGCAAGCAAGCGGAAATGAGATGCAATAGATTTTAAGCCCAAATTGAAATGTGTGTTCGGATGCAGACAAGTTGAGAAAAGGTTGAAGGGTATGAATTGACTAGTCTAAGATGCAAGAAAAAAAATAAAAAGAAGGATTCTTTTTAACTTTGCTGATGGTGTCTTTCGGAAGAGATAGAAGAAAAAGATGCAAGAAGAGACCTAATGCACCTATATGAAAAGTTTGTTTTTATAAGAAAAAGAAATGAACCCAAGGAAAAGTCTTAGGGTCCCACCAGGCATGCCAGAATGTTTCTATCAAGTTTTCACTTTCACATTCAAAAGGAATAAGAAACTAAGAGAAATGGTCTAGGGTTAGATGTTACCCGGATGAGGTCTGCGCACCGTTATCCAGACGTTGAAGGAACTCCTCTTTAGCTATGGAGGATGACACCTACAAAAGAAAGAGACTCAAACATAGAGATTGTTAGATAGATGGATGGTGGGCTGCCAAGCAAAAGCTTGATCCCATAAGTGTAGAGACTTCCTTGAGGGATGACAGTCCACTAGTTGATAAAAAGTCTGATAAAGGAAAGAAATGGTGAAAGACTAAACAAAAGAAATAAAGATAAAGATTACCTGTATTCTATTGTCAGTCTTCCATAGTCACCGATGTCAGTTAGTCTGTCAGCATCGATTGGTCAAGGTTGCCGACATCGATTAGTCTACCAACGTTGATAAGGGCAATGGGCTTGGTGGCTGGCGTCGGTTGGGGCAATGGCCTTGAACAGGGTTTAGACGGGTCTATGGTCGACAGAGTGGTCTGAAAGTCTGTGCAGGGTTGTGAGACAATGGACAGAGTGTATGGTTTGAAAAAGGGGGTAGGTAGAGAACAGGGTGATAGGGAGATGAGGATGAGAGAAGGCCTTCCAGCCTCTCTGAGAAGAACAGGTTGGGTTGTAGTCTGGCTGATAGTAAGAAAAGCTGAATAGGAGCTAACTGCTAATACATTTCTAGATTACTGAAATGAAATAAAGGAAGCATACTTAGCTCATGCCTGCTAAAGAGGAAGTGTTGCTGATGCCACTGATGTAGAAGACCTATTACTGATGCTGCTGGTGTAGAAGCCTTGTTGCTGATGCTACTGGTGTGCATCTGGGAGAGAGAGAGAGATTAAAATAGAGAATTGGCATTCAGGTCTAAGAGATTAGAAAAGAGTTGGGAGATTGGAAGATGATTGAAAGATTGGAAAAATATTCAAGGATCGTTTAAGATTGATGGATTGAAAGATTGGTTGATCCGCATTTCGAATGCAGAAATGTAGTTTTGAAGGCAACCGACGCCGGCAATACCACCGACGTCGGCCGACTACTGACCGGCGTCGGCATCCAAAGAATAGGAAAAAGGGCTAAAAATAGCCTTTTGTCCGTTCTTCCTTCTACCGAGGTCAGCTGGTCATGGGAAAATGGTCGAAGGCGGATTTAAATGAGTGCGAGAGAATGAGTGGAAGGGTTGAAATGGGGTCTAGGCATTTAAGACTTGGTATGGGGTGATGAAGGCATCCAAGGAGAGGTATCCGAGGAGAGGTGAGGTGTCAAGGAGAGAGAGAAAGAGATGGAATTATTAATTCAAAATAGATAATTATTTTAAATTAATAAGACATAGGTGGGTTAGGGATGGTTAGAAGTTAGAAAGGGACCAAGGGGGGAGGATGACCAAGGAGTAGACATGATTTCGGTGTCTACAAGTATCACAAAGACATAGTGAAATATTCAAAGTGGGGAGAACTACATATGGCTTGATCCCTCTTTGAATTATTTTTATGTAGTAAACATGACCACACACAGGGTGTGAAACATGTCTAGTGCATATTACACACACTAACCCCCCTCTTTCTCAAAATTGGTCAAAACATAATGGAAGATAGGGTTTGAAGAAATAATTTTCTCTACAAGGATCTATATAGACTTATAACTAATGAAACTTTGTAGAGAAGGTCACACAAACATAGCAAACAAAACCTAGAAAGCTTAGATCCTCAAAATAATAGTGGTAGAGGTGAACTATAGATCCAATGCCACTAATATCTATTTCCAATGCTCCTATCCAATCACAAAATAAAGTTTAGATCTTATTTTTTAAGAGTGTTTCAATCCTACATAGTGAATTCCAACCTTTTTCTCAGTTGGATCAATCAGTTTCCAATTAAGTCTTGTTTTCTTCTCCTTATTACTATTTTTAGAAAATTTCAAATTACAATTAATTTACACAAATTAATAGCTTAATTATTATCTATTTATTTATTGATTTTATTACTCCAGACCCTTTAACTAAATTAGGAATAATACACCAATATTCCCAAAATTGTTAAATTAGAGAGATATTGATATTTTATCTCTTGTTGAGCATCTCTCATGGGATCTTGGTTAAATAAATCCATTTATAACCAAGTTGAGGTTGATAGTAGGGTATAGGAGTGGAATGAGAGAAATGCCAACCCTTCCACCACCTAGATGAGTTATTAAGAGAAATTGTGTAGAAGACATAATTAGGCACAACCATATAAACATTATAAATAGACTTAAAATCTTGATAATTATATTTAGATTTGAGTTGATCCCATGTGAGCCAATATCTAGTGAACTTATCAAAAATATGCCTAGGAACTTTAATACATTGATTAAAAAGTCTCAAATCTTTAATTCTAGTATCTTCTACCAAGTGTTTCTCATTGAGATAAATAATAGTATACCACCATAGGGAGTGAAAATTAATAAAAAGGCTAGTCCTAATCCCATCCATTTTCAAAATTGTCATTTTTTTATAGTCTCCAATGCTTCGTATATGCTTTCAAAAAAAAAGGTCTCAATAATTTTTATAGAAATTAGAGTGATAACCAAAGTTTGAAAACCCATATTTCACCACATGTGTTTACCATAGGGGCACCCTAAATAAAATAAATTAAAATAATGACTTTCTATGCTTCCTAACCTTCTTGGCCTAGATAATCCATTTAACACACAAAACTAGGTCTTATTTAGAAATGCTAATTAATACGAGACCTTATGCTTTTCTAGGCCAAGAATAGATGTCCTAGAATACTCTATGAAATCATTGTTTCCCTCTAAGTTGGAAAATACATAATCTCTAATAAACATTATAATATTATTATAAGTAGCTTTAGAAAGGACCCAATAAGAAAAATAGTACATATAAGTGGTAGCTAGGGCACTGGAGCATACTTAGAATTTTCTAACTAGAGAGAGAGGTTTGATGATCTAATAAAAAAGATTATTCTTAAATATGATAAAAACATAGTTCTAAAGGTCGATAAGAGAGGATTGAAAAGTAAAGAGAATGCCCATGAATTTTAACATTTCACCATTGGTGATCAAATACCACTAATATTATTCCAACTAGCTTGATAAAGGCCCATAGCTCTATATAAAACACTATGACTTGACCCATTCGATGCTAGAACCAAATTCCAAGAAAAATATATGTAGGCATTCCATGGCATTATATACTAACTCTTCATTATTTTGAAGGGTGAGGAAGGAGTTATCTACAAAATACCTATAAGAAATATGTCATTAAGAAGCATTGGGGAGACTGATGCCTTTAATAATCCCTCTAGAAGTTAAATATCTAATCAAGTATCCAAATCCTTTAGTCATGAGGACATAGATGGAAGGAACAAGAGGGAAACATTTTTAGATAGACCAAAATAGGATACATATATCATATTTATTCCTATTGATAATGATTTAAGTATAAGAATCCTAAAATAGGGTTTAAACTGAGAGAAGGAACTTAGGACAAGGCCCTAAGGCTTGAAGCATAACTCAGATAAAGGGGAATTATATCTGGTCATATGCATTTTCAAAGATAATTTGATGAATAGGGCCTTTTTATTGGATGTGTGATCCCATACCATACCTTACTAAACTGTAAGGATTTTGTCCATAATGTAGTAACTCTAAATAAAGATAGTCTGTTAAGATTGTAAAATTAAATGGGGAGGATATCTTATCCTAAGGGCAAGAGCCTTAGCTATAATATTGTAAGATATATTAAAATGAGTGATAGACCTCAAATTTGAAATAATCTCACAGTCTCAAGCCTTGAGGATGAATTGTATGTTACCCCTATTGATGAGCCACCCCAAACAACCTTAAGTAAGATCTTGCAAATATAATTTATGCAAATTAGTTTCAACACACTCTAAATATATTGGTAAAACTCAAATGGAAAGCCATAAATATATGTGGTTTTATCTTGGTCTATACCCATCAAATCTTGATGAATATCCCCTATGGATAAGGGTTTGTCACAAGTTTCCCATTTATTGTGGGAAAGCTTGCAAGGAACCACACCAAGAAATTTTTTCAATGTTACGTTTTGAGCCTCTGACGATGGCTAAGGTTTGAAATTGTAATTATAATATTTGATGAAAACTTGAAAGATATCAATGAGATTGGTTAACCACTCCCCAACATTCTTAATAAATTTAATTTGTGAGGAAAATTTGTAAGTCCTCAGCTTATAAATAAATTCCTTGGAGACCCTATCAACAATTTTAAGCTAGTAGATGTGTACTTGAATTTGATCTCCTCAAGATTGGTCGAGATTTGAAAGTTTATTTTTATGTATTAACTTAGCCACTTCATTTTGTATATACTCATATGGGGGTGATTATTCCAACACCAAAGAGAGATATTTGAATTCCTTCATAGTGTTATAATTTTCCCTTTTTTATGGAATCTAATTATTTTACAAAGAAATGAATAAAGGTGGTAGTACAAGAAATGTTTTCTTCCCACTAATCAATCCACCTATTATAACCTAAAAGATGAGGGGTATGTTTATATAATATATTGATGTGGCTAAGAGTTTTATGATCTTGCAGATGGGAGGTATTCAAATAAAAGTGGTTTTAATATATTTTGGCTGACAAGGTAGACCATTTCATAGATAATTAAATTGGTTAGTGGTTTGATAGAAGAATATCAAGAATAAAATGTACGTAGTAATCAAATTATCAAAAAAAGATAATATACTCTCATCTGATATAAAGGCTATGTCAAGTAACTTAAGAACTCATTCTTTCCCTTGGATAAAGTTTCACCAAGAGAACATGGTCGTAGGAGATGAATTATCATGGTGATGATTTGGATAAAAAAGGTTAAGCTTGTTGTGAAAGTAAAACTAGGATTATAATTCTTCCACACACCAACACATTAAGAGAACTCATTCTTTTCATTTGGTTATCTAATCATATTCAAAATACAAATAATAAATACAATGGGAGGTGGGAAGAGATTTTGATAGCCACCTATGAAGATTTGTCATTTCAATAACATCATTTGAGGAATAAATATTCATAAGACCAAATATTTTCCCATCAAAATTTAAAAAAATATAAATATCATAGTTAATTGGGTTAACCCCTTAATCTATCAAAAATGGATCATAAATAGGTGAAATCATAGTAATGATGCCACCACAACTAGCATCATGTATGGATGTATGATAAGTAGCATTGGGATATATGACCTTTTATACTATCTAGAGTGTACAAATAATTATTTGAACTTCCTATAGGGACAAAACATGCATATCTAAAAACATATTACAACCATCCTACATTAAGTATTTTGTGTTGGGTTGATTAAACCATAAACATTCCAAGAGAAAACATTCATTGAAAATTTTCAAGTTTTATGGTTTCGCCATCTTATCTTTATAGTGCCACATTACTTATGAAAAATATTTTGACTTGATTATATAAAATCCATAAGCACAATAGGACGTATCTGAAGTTTAGAAAAATCCATTTCTTCACTCCCAGAAGGACTCCTTGAGTGGAATTTTGCTTTCCAATGTAGATAACGAAATTTTACTATGGGTCTATAGTCATGATAATGGTCATTTGAATTTGTGTGTCTTATGTATGAAAAATATAGAAACCTTGTTTCATGGATTCCTATGCTTTTAGAATTACATTAGCTACCTGAAGAGCACTTGTCATAGCTAAACTAAGATTTAATAATGGTGTTGGAGCAGGTTAGGACATGGGTAGTGGGGGAATGTATTAGTATAGGTCATTGGATTTTTATCACCAACATGGAATTTATATGACCGATTATTCTTTTTATTCCACCAACCTACCACTTACCATCCATCATTCACCCTAAATGTTGTATAAAAGGGTTTGGGAGCCATTTTGGGTAGGGTTATTAAGGTAGCCATCAAAGTGAAATATTTAGTCATGTAATATAATAATTGTCACCATAAATAAGTATTAAATAGGTTGATGTATAAAATTATATGGGTGAAGTTTTGTCCACCTATTTGTATTTCTATAGTTTCACAGAGGTATTGGGACATGTCAACCTCAACACATAGGTGTCATTGAGGACAAGTAGTGAAACATAATCATATTAAAAATTAAAAAAACAACCTAAGGATTTGACCAATTATTTCAAGAAAAGATAAAAAGGCATTAGGAGGCTTGAAAACTCTATCCAGACCATAACATTGAGCCTAGCCTTGTTTGTGATGATAAAATTGTGAATCTAGAGGGAAAATACAATCATGGAGCTCCTCACATTAATAAGTTCATGATTTTTAATAGAAATGCAATGAGAAAGGTTTTCAAACTAGAAT
>JARHVA010004364.1:587500-600000 GCA_037957365.1 Torreya grandis | reverse complement strand
AGCCTAACAGAGATGGAGGAAAGCCCCTTTAGGCTAGTGCCTTTTGTTTAAGAAAAGGCCATCATTGTGGAATTTACAGACACACTAGAACCAATGTAGAAGAGCTAGGTACCATAGGAATTCTAGAGAAGGGAGATTCCATGGAGGTTTCCATTATATTATGAGGTCAAGGATGTTATTTAGTTTGACCCATGTCATGTTGAATTTATTTAGTAACCAGTTAAATAGTGTCGAGATAAAAGAACACTTTAAGAACAAGTGATGGATCGAATCCTCCACATTCTAGTATATAAGGAATTTTTTGGGGATAATCATGCCCATTTTATCTAGATTATCCACCATAAGAATTATATCTTATGTTCTTAGCCAAAATAAAAATTTAACTTTAGGATTCAAATGCTTGACACAAATATTTTTCTAAAAATTCCATTCACTTTCTAGATTAAGATTAGTGGCATGTCTTGAGGCCATCGAGTATGATCCATTATCCTCAGCAACCCATATAACGTGATCTTCCTTTTAGAATGCAAGGATATGAATCTAGTTTATCAAAGAGTTGAGGGAGTGAATAGCCTATGGTTCTTTTGCTTGATTTTATGTCCCCATATTTACTTGAGGTCCCTATACCAACCAACCCAAATATATTATGAGGATAGGGGAGTGGACGATAACCAGGCATCTTCCTAGAAGTCATTTCTTTCACCATTGCCAATTTTCCATATGATGCCTTTATTTAAGAGATCCTTGTAGTTGGTGATAGATTTATAGAAGGTAGATCCATCCACTAGATCTTATTCCAATAAGAATTCATCTGATTCCACTTCTTCTAGGTATTTACCTTTGATAATTCTTTCCCATTCACTATTTCCCTTCATAAGTTGCCAACCCATTTTTACCAATAGGGCTCTGTTCATAGATTTTATGCTTATTAGGCCAAGGCCTCCATTTTCTTTGGGAAGACAAGATTTATCCCATGTGATGAGATTATATCTAAATATTTCTTTAGTGCCCCTCCATAAGAAGCTTTTTTGAATATTTTCAATTTTAGTAGCCACTTTAGAAGGCATTCTAAAAATAGACATCTTGTAAATAGGAGTGCTCTAGATCAGGGGTTTGAGTAGCTGGTATTTCCCTACCTGATAAAGAAAGTAAACCTTACATCCTACCAATTTTCTTTGGATACAACCAATGAGAGGGTTCCAAAGCTTAGAATCCATTTTTCCTTCAAAGAACATGATGCCTAAATGACTTGCCAGCAGATTTCCCACTTAATAGTCTAAGATTCTGGCAATTCTTTTTTGTTGAAAGAGAGGAGTGTCAATGAAAAAGAGAGATATTTTTAAAATTGATACACTAATTTGAGACATTTTCACAATTTTTTAGAATGACTTTTAGTTGTTTTTCTTCCTCAATAGAGGCTTCTCCTAGAATGATGGTATTGTCAGTGAACTATTTGTGTGTGATGGGTTATGTATTTAGATCCATTGAAATTCCTTTAATCAGATCATGAGATTAGGCTTTTAGTAGGCTCCTACCCAATGTTTTCACTAGAATGATAAAGAGGTAAGGAGAGAGGGGGTCACCCTACCTTAGTCATCTTGAATCAGGGAAGAAAACTTTTGGAAAACCATTTATTATATAAAAAAATAGCAGTGGAAATATAATTCTAGATAATCTCCATGGTGTCTTGGTTCAATCCCAACCTTTATAAAATGTGCATGAGGAATTTCTAGGAGACTCAATCATAGGATTTTGACATATCCAACTTAAGCAGCATGCCTTGCCTTAAGGATATATAGATGGAATGAATGGCCTCATGAACTAATATGATGTCATTTTTAATTTGTCTATCAACTATAAAGGCCCCTTATTGCTCCCCTATGACTTTATCTAAGTGATATTACATTTGCTTCACCAAGATAGAGTAGATACTATATGTGGTGTTTCAAATACTAATGGACCAAAAGTCCTAAACATTAGTAGCTCCATGGTTTTTTTGAATCAGTGCAAGGAAAGTGTTATTGATTTCCTTGAGAATAGATTTTGATTAAAAAAATTCTCTAGCAGCTACCTCGACTTCCAGATGGACAATCTCCCAAAAATTTTAAAAGAAGAGTGGGGGGAACCCATCAGGTCCCAATGCTTTGGATCCCTCCATTGAAATGACCACACTTTTTATCTCTTCATTAGAAAGAACCTTGATGAGGGAGACATTTTTAGTAGCACAGAGGACTTTATCGAAGTTGTTGATAGTGGTAGCTACTAGATGATCATCTAGTAAGCTTTCTTTCAAGAGGAAATTTTTAAAGAAATTAATTGTATGGTAGGATATATCATCTACAACTCTACTGATAGCCCCATTTTCCATTTTCAATTGGGATATTTTTTTGATGTTCTTGTGTCTTGTTACAGAGTGATGGAAGAACTTGGTATTATTGTCATACTCCTTTAGCCATGAGCATCTAGACTTTTGTCTCCAAAAGGCTTCCTCTCTTGCTTTCAGGTTATTAAATTGGTAAAGAAGTTATTTTCCCCTGGAAATCATAAGATCATTGTAATTACCCAAAGCACATAGATCTTCAATAACCAAAATTTACGCTTAAAGATCCTTTTTCTATAGGAAGATATCCCTGGATAATTCCTTATTCCAAATTTTAAATTTCATTTTGAGGAAGCTGAGTTTTTTAGTAAGAATAAACATAACATCTATATTTAAAACTATTTTTTTCCTTCACTAAAATGATTTATCAAATCAATGGATTACCTTGAACATACTTAGCTACCACACCTTTAGAATGCCTAATATCCATTTATTTTGAAACCTAAATAAACTAATAAGACTAAATAATCATGAATTATATTACAAATAATTTCATATAATTTAAATAATTTGTTGTTAAGTGGTCTTGAAACACCTCATTATAAAACCTTAGGAACTCAACTATAAGATGCTCAAGATAAACATCCAATATTTTCATCAAATGTCATGAAATGACCCTAAGACCCCTTATAGATACTAGATTGTGGTTTACTTTAACATATTTTTGCTACTACTTGGACTGATGAGGGTTGATTTTGGGTTTGTTTTCAAATGCTCTTGATGTAAGTAACTTGGATAGCTGATGTGACAGGTTATGTCATAGTTGATACTAGTATAGGATTTAGTATAACCTGATATATATACTACCTATACCTGATTCATTTTATCCTATTTATGTATATGTTGTTTTCGTTAGTTACATTACTCTGTGTCATTGATATATCATCTTTTACTAGATGTGGATTGATATTGACCACTTTTGTAGCTATTGATTATGCCTTATAGGCCATGTGCGGGTTCATGGTTATCAAGACTAACTCTTGCCCCTATCAGCGATAGTTGATTATACTAGATTTATCATTTCATGTTTAATGACTCATGATAATTTATTATTATCATATTGATAGTGCTCAAGTATTGTTGATGTCTTACTTGGTGGATGTGACATAGGCTCGACATTAGGTATGGACATCTCAGGTATATCATGGATGATTAAGAAATCAAAATATTACTCCAATAGGTATAACATGTAGTATGTGATAGTGAGCCACCATCATCATAGACCTTTTGTGTTATTTCTTTTTACCATTGTTGGTCTCACCCTTTTTTGAGCATGTGTGGTTTATTCTCATTCCCTGATTAGGATTATTGAGTTTTTGAATCATCATTCCTCATGCCTATCATTATGTGTTTGAGGTTTTATCTTCATGTTTTATTAACCTCCCTGGGTGTCACAAACCTATGTTGTTAAACTATAGGGGTCTCTTGACCTTGGAAAATGTCCATAGTATCCTTTCCTAGAATTGACATCTTTGGACTTTGATCAATTTAATGATTTTGTTAATTGTTAGTTTATGACTTATATTAACTATTATATTTGATCATATTTATTACTTGTTTGCATCAATCTTGGGTGGATGCCAAGATGCCTTTTCTAATTCTATCCCATTGGCAACTTTATTGATTTTGATAATTACTAAATTATTAATGATTTTTGTCACTATTTTTACGATTGATTTATACCTAGTTATTTATGTACCTTAACAATTTGTATTTTTTATTATTATTTAGTGAATTTCTGCTCATTATTATTATTAATTACTGATTTTGATTATTATTATTTTTATTGTCTTAATACGTTTTGTTAAAAAAAAAAATTGAAACAACTTTATTTTTATCATTATTTTTAACTAATTTATGGATTTTTGCTCAATGTTTTATTTAATGATTTTATTGATTGCTATTTATTTAATAATCTCATTGGTTTATTATTTTGAAATTGATTTACTGTTTTAGGGATTTCCTTAATTATAGCTTACTAGTTTTTATTATTTTATATTTCTATTATTTTTAGATATGAATATTATTCTATTTAATACATATTAATTAAATTTCTCTCATGGATTGAATAAGGAATGGAGTGTGTGTGTGTGTGTGTGTGTGTGTGTGTGTGTGTGTGTGTGTGTGTGTGTGTGTGTGTGTGTGTGTGTGTGTGTGTTACTTTAGTTCTTTTGGATTGTTTTACATGAAACAACAATATTAACAAGAAGAAAGGGAAGGGAGGAGGATGACATGGGGAAGGAAGGGTATGGGATACAAGTATGGCATATGGAGGAATAGGGATTAGGGTCTGGCAGAAGATGGTATGGAGAGGGGTTGTCAAGTATGAAAGAGAAGAAAGGGTGATGGGATCTACGTTAGGGAAAAATAGATAGGGGATGACAAAAAAAAGCATGGATATGCATATGAAGAGAGGGTATGGTGTATGAAGGGAAATCATGGCATCTTACTTAGGTAGGGGTTTTCATACATGGAATATTTACACATTGGGAAATAGAGGAGGTATTATTAAAGATCCTTTCTTACACCATGTAAATTATTCTAGCCTTGTATCCCACTCAGTAAGCGAATTTTGACCTTAAACCGGTCACTTTCCTTGGAAATAATAAAGAATGCTTTGGAGGTAGAATTTTATAATCTAGTAATTGAAAATATGCTTATATTGTATTCTTGGCTAGGTAAATGTGTGATATGGGCAAAGTTATTCATATTTTAACTTTTTCCTTATTAATTACTAATGCCATGATCTGGAAAAAACTAAAAACCTCCTACAGGTATTGAGTTGTGTGTGTATGGGATCTTCTCAAATTTCCCCCTATGTGTAATGCTTTAAAATTTTGATGGATGTCTTGCTATTCTTCTTTGGTTGATTATTAAATAATGCATTCAATCTATTGTAATTTCTGATTTATGTAAGTTGGATAGATGTTGATGGGTCACCACACCCTATCCCCTTAGCTACACATTCTTGGGTTTTGGTACATGTTATAAAATTTATAAATCACTTTATTTGTATTAGAAATATCTAAGGAAAATTTTGCTTGACTGTAAATAAGATATTTTAAATAATTATGCAATAGTCTCTTGATGGATTAAAGCAATTTTATCTCATTCCTGTAGTATAGCAATGAATGGTTATTGGTCGTAATATCATTTTAAGTGAGCTTAATTATATTTCTTAAGCAATGGTGTAAGCTAGATTTATGATTTTTGTAAGGGAATCCACATTATGGATAATATATTACATTATTAATGGTATTGTAGTGATTTTATTTCTTGGCATGTGTTCTAAAAGTCTAGTAATTCAAATGATTATTATGCAACTCTTGGTTAATGAAATTTGACTATATTATCATTCATGTTTATATGAGAGTGGGTAGTCATTGATTATAGTAAATATGGGTGTGTTTGAAATTAAATCTTATCCTTGCAATTGAACTCTTGGTATACCTTATATGTTTTCATTAAAGTAATAATGATCCTAGAATTAGAATAAGGATTTAATGAGTTACGGAAACCTTAAATATTAAACCTAGTTATTTGATTAAATAATCCACCCTAGAAAGGAGTTGATAATTTATAATCTTACTTAATGAACACACAAGTTAATTCCTAAGACTATCTATGTAATGAACTATTGCATCATCATACACATGCTATTGAGATGGTGTGAATGCTTATACTTTATAATAATAGGATTTTATGACTAGTGGATAATTAAGAAACATTTAGGTGTGATACCACTTTTGTTGGATCACACGATGGTGATCCTGTATCATGATAAGTGACCCTTTAGTATGAGGAATAATTTATTTTTATAATACCAATGGTATACCTCTTTAATGAGATGCTCACATGTGTGATGTCATCTACCCTGAGTCAATTATTTTATAATTCATCTAATTTTCTTGAGGACACTTCTTCTTCATAGAGTTACATCCTATTTGTGTGGCCTTCACCAATTAAGATAATGAAGGTGTGATGTTCCTAGAGGGTCATGGATCATGGTATGGTGATTAATGGGAGTATTCCTCACTTAGGTGAGTCCCCAGAAGTGTTTGGACCCTTTAATATGTCGTATTAGATTTAGTAGTGGAATTGAGGTATCCACTCAATGATCTTATGATGTAAAAGACTTTACTAAGTAGGTTAGCGAGTTGGACTCTTGTATTTAGTCCTTTAGAATTTTGTGCTTAAGCATTACACTTCTATCTTATCCTACTTACTTATAAAGCATTTCGCTAACCAGATGATCCTGGATGTGCTTAATTCTATTATGGTTATTTATAGCATTATCCATTGGGATGTTTGGGATTCCAATGGTGGATTATTAGTACTTCTCGTAGAGATGTTTAGTTGCATTGCACTGCATTAATTTTATGTAGGGGATCTTTCATTTCCCCATTGTGTACTTTGATATGTATGTATGTATATATATATATATATATATTCCCCATTGTGTACTTTGATATGTATATATATATTCCCCATTATGTACTTTGATATGTATATATATATATATATGGTAATTTCATCTAGTATCAGAGCTTATGATTAAAGAGTTTTTTGAGTTGGACACAATGCACTAATTTTTGGCACGTGCTTGAAAGGTTAGTTGAGATTTTATGTGGTTGTGCATACCCCTGCAAGGGATTGTGTTTACATAATATACTTGGGTGGATGTAGATACACATAGTATAGATGTACATGACCTTATGGATGCTTATTTACTAAAGTGTATATGAATGGTATTGGGCATTGAATGCCACCTGTATGCCTATGTTGTCTTGATCAGATTGAAATGGAACCTTATATGATAGGGTCCATACTAAAACTTGGATAGATTTATATGCCTTGTCAACACTCATATATGTTTTAATTACTTAAGGAGGATATGTCATGACCCCTATGAAGTCACTTAGTCTCTTGTATGTATTAAATAATACTTTACATAGTGTTTTGCTTATGCAAGCCTAAAGTACTGGAAATTCCTATATTGTGGAATATGAGTATGTATATGTAGAAATTGATAAATTTATGCCTGTAATCTTGTGATGCTTACCCATGGATTTGGTTGGGTCAACCCTTCCCTCATCAGTTGCATTTGGGGAAAGCATCACTAGTCAACTATTGACTTGTATGGGCAAGTCAATGAAAGACTAGTGATCATCTCTTTGCCTTAGAATTGAGGAAATGTTATTCGGTATCTATTATTGACTTGTATGGGTAAGTCATAAATATATTTTTAGAACATCCTAACCTTGAGAAGACCAAGGCTTGAGCTCAAACCTATAGTTTTGCATAGGGTGAGGGTGTCAAATTTACTTAGATAAGTCAGTAAAGATTGGGATCTCCACTTTGTGGGAGAATCTTGAGATGTATTAAGAGCTTGATCTTATTTAGTCTCTTTGAATTAAATAGAGGATCATGTGGCTTCATAATTCCAAAAGGCTAAAAATAAATAAGTGTGTGGGGATGTTATTTCCTATTTTGCATTATGATGTTATTTTGATCATAGATATGTTTACATCAGTGATGGGTGTTTGACCATGGATAGGTTGATTTCCATGAGGTTATCATGTTGACCATGGATATGTTATATCCATGGGGATGTTTATCTAACTTTGGATAAGTTATGTGTCCATGAGGATGCTTAATTAAAAGCCTAGCTATGTTTTGATACTCATAGGATGTCTATTGTGATATAGATGTGCCTTGCATCCATGAGGATGTTTATTGTGGATTTAGTTGAACTTGTTGATTGTGGGAAATTATAATTCCCACAGTAGTGTTCTAGTATTCACCCTTTGCCTTGGCTAAGTCCTTTCTTTCCCAAAATTGATGTTGCATCCAAGCGAGCATTATTATTTAACCTTTGACTTATTGGATTAATTAAACTAGAAGAATAGTGATGTAAGTGTTTTTATTGGAATCATGAGATAATAACTTAGCATCCATTGATAGTTTACATGGACAAACTATTCAATGATGCTGAGGTACAATATCTTAGGATTTCCAAGGGTATGACTTGATCTTGGAGGTTCTAGTGGGTGTGTGTGATTGACTTTCTTGGGCAAGTTAGAGAGTTTTGAGGATCTCTTATTGTTATCAATTAGTGTGAGGCATCTATCCCTAACATACGCACATTGTTGGTAAATATTTTGGAATTTATGGAGATAGATTTTATGGCTCTATTAGAACACAACCTTCCTAGAAGGAAGGTGATCATGATTTGATATCCCTAAGATTGATTATGTGTATTTTATGATGGTTATTTGGTGTCGATTGGATGACATCTAGACATCAGGTGACCCGATGTGAGTCATGGACCCTTTTGCTTCATTGCCAAGTGAATTATTCATTATGATGTGAAATTACCTTGGCATAGTTATTGAATGCCATAGTCATTTATGCTTGACCTATTTTCATGTGGCTCCTCCTTGTATATTAACTATTATGTGTTGTGTAATTATTACTTTTTATTGATCTTGTGAAATAATGTAAAATTGCGTCCTCATTATACTTGTGTATATGGTTGACCTTGTGGACTTTCACATACACATTTTGATGCCAACCTAGTTGTGCAAACTTTTAATTTCCATTGATTATGTCAAATGATGTAAATTGGTATCTTGTACACCCTATGTGTATGTAATAACCTAGTGAGTTTTCACTTCTCTTCTTGATATCAACATTGTTGTATGATAATTTTGTATACATGGTTGGATGTTATTAATGGTTAAACATGTGAATGATGGTAAATTACTTGTGTAAAGTGATCTCCCACTTTTGAAATCAATTATGTGAACTTTACTTTGATCCATGTTTTTATAGATTGTTGCATGTATATTTTATGTGCATGTATTGGAATAAATGTATTCATGTTGTTAACATAATTAGTATGTGGTAATATGGTCATACACCACTTGTGTGATGTGTTTTCCCACTTGGAACTGACTTCTTTTTAATTGAATTCGCCATGGTATAATGTTGTGTAATCCTGCATTCACTACTCTAGCATTAAGTATTGGTGCAAGTATGAGGTTGAGGGTAGAGAAGCACTACATCCATGATGATTTTTATCAGGTGTGGGTTAGGAATTGGAGTCTCTTCTAAGATGAAAATCTACTTTTCTCCTTTGCATGAATAGCCACCTAATTTATTCAGAGTGTGCACCACATGTGCCATGAGTTGTTTATGGAATCTTAGTGTATAATAGTCACTTTATGGATTTAAAATTACTTTATCCACCTCTAGATAGCTTGTGGTAAGAGAAACCATTGTGAAGTTTTAATTTTTTGCCCTTGTGAAGCACTAAATGGTCTTATAAAATTGAACATTTATGCAAATTAGCAAGGTGGTACTTGTTGAAATGCATGCATGAGTTGACCAATAGGTGAAATGATGATTTGAATAAGGTATTTTTATTATTATACCTATTATAAATATTCTAGGATGAATATTTCTATTTGTTTTAGAAGCATTATTAGAATGTATGCTAATTTTGTGCTCTAATAGAGTAACACTAAGTCTTGATTAGCTGGTGTTTAAAATACTAGGGACCCACTTAACTTTTGATGAAAGTTGGGCAATGCCCTCAAATGGCTATTTTTGGATGGTGGGATGGTATCCCTAGACCATCATGCAAGCTCATGTATATGTTGGAGAACATGCTATAAGTCTTCAAGTTACATATGATACATGGTATTGCTTCTCCAGTATTCAATGTGGTTGGTATGGGATGTTGCACTAACCCCTAAATGGTTGATGATGTAGTGGGGTAACTATATTTGTATGGATTACTATCTTTATGATATGACATTTTGTGATGAATGCTCTTAGTTATATGTATGTGGCATAATGTTTTAGTGGAAGATTTCCACTCTTGATTTAGATTCTAGTTGTAATCTAGTGGGATGGGATGTTTTTATGATTTTTGACCTCATATTATAGGTCTATGTGTGTTAACACAAGACTTTGGCACAAATCAAGTTGCATATTTATATGTTGATCTAGTTTAGACATCACTTTTTTTTGTCTTATGGTTCCTTAACTATATTTTCCTGCTTGGGAGCATTATTAGTACCTTAATGGGAAGCTATTAAGGTAAGTGTTTTCTACTATGTTTTGGGACATGGGATACTCATGATGATTTATGACCGCCATCATAAGTGGCTAGGATGGTTATAAAATTGGTGTTATATTGAAATTAGCAGCTGTTACCTTGGAATTTTTGCTGATTGATGCAGGTATTTTGGGTTTGATGAATCTGTTGTAGATTATTTTAGCATATTATAATGTTTTTGATGGCCTTTTTAAGGCATGAAAATATAAATGTTCTAGCCAAGTTATGAGATTTTATGGAATTTTCTACTGTGATAGTGTTGTATAAGTGTTTTTTCCCATTCAGTGTCATGAAGGGCATGTGAACATGGGAAGGAAGCCATTAATTGGCCTAATGCATTAGATAATTTAGTTGTTTTGATGACAATAGATAGTAATATACATGAGATGTCACTAAGATATTGCCACCCGATAACAAGTGGAGTGATTATGTAATAGTATTGACTGGTTTTATTGGACTCTTTTTGAGAACTTTGTATTTTACTATTATTATTTGTCAGAATGACTCTTATTTAAGGAAGGGAAGATGTCATTAACTGACCTTGAGTCCACTTAAAGATACTAGATTATGGTTTACTTTAGAATATTTTGATAGCACTTAGACTGATGATGGTTGATGTTAGGTTTATTTTTATATGGTCATGATGCAAGTAGCTTGGATAGCCGATGTAACAAGTTATATCATGGTTGATACTAGTATAGGATTTAGTATATCCTAATATGCATATTGCCTACACTAAATTCATTTTATCATGTTGATGTATATGTTGCTTTAGTTAGTTACATTATTATATGCCATTGATATATCATTTTTTACTAGATGCAAATTGATATTGATCACTTTTGTAGCTATTCATTATGCCTCGTAGGGCATGCGTGGGTTCATGGTTATCAAGACTAACTCTTTCCCCTCTCAGCAATAATTGATTATATTTGATTTATCATTTCATATCTAATGATTGATGATGAGTTATTATTATCATATTGATAGCACTTAGGTATTGATGATGTCTTATTTGGTGGATGTAGGCACCAAGTTATGAGCTAGGCTCAATATTGGGTTTGGACATCTCAAGTATATCATGGGTGATTGAGTAGTCAGAATTTCACTCTGATAGGTAAAACATGTACAATGTGATATTGATCCATCATCATCATATACATTTTATGTTATTGCTTTTTTCCATTATTGGTCTCACCCTATTTTGAGCATGTGTGTTCTATTCTCATTACTTGATTAGGATTATCAAGTTTTGGCATCGTCATTCCTTGTGCCTATCCTTATGTGTTTAAGGTTTTATTTCCATGCTTGGTTAACCTCGTTGGGTGTCGTAAACACATGTTAAATTGTAGAGGTCTTTTGACCTTAGAAAACATCCTTGGTAACCTTTCCTGGAATTGACCTCCTTGGGCTTTAGCTGATTTAACAATTTTGTTAGCTTTTATTTTATGATTTATATTAAATATTATCTTCGATCATATTTGTTACTTATTTTCATTGATCTTGAGTGGATGCCAGGATCCATTTTCTAATTCTATCCCATTGGCAACTTTATTGATTTTGGTAATTACTAAATTATTAATGATTTTTGTGGTTATTGTTACAATCGATTTATACTTGGTTATCTAGGTAACTTAATGATTTGATTGTTTATTATTATTTAGAAAATTTTTGCTCATTATTATTAATAATTAATTAATGATTTTGATTCTTATTATTTTTAATGTCTTAATAAATTTTGTTAATCACTTTTTTGAAATGAATTTATTGTTATTATTATTTTTAACTAGTTTATAGATGTTTGCTAAATCTTTTATTTAATGATTTTATTAATTGTTGTCTATTTAATAATCTCATTAGTTTATTATTCTAGAATTGATTTAATGTTTTGGGGATTGCCTTAATAATGGCTTGATGGTTTTTATTATTTTATATTTCTATTATTTTTGGATATGAGTATTATTTTATTTAATACATATTATTTAAATTTATCTC